>JAFMOD010000823.1:225747-255268 GCA_019802435.1 Corydoras maculifer | reverse complement strand
GTGTGTGTGTATGTGTGAGTGTGTGTGAGTGCTCAATCCCCCAATGCATACATTGATGTGCAACATAAAGAAAGTTTTGTAAGCTGTGTGGTTTGGTTTACAGGTTATGCATTTGACTTTAAAAATGTTCTTTTATTATCAGCTGTTTTAAAGGATCTTAATCTTCTCTGTGCACTGATACGATATGTGTTATCTTCTGACCCTCATGGTTCTAAACTATCCATCTTCCGCTTCATCCTATGCTTATCAAGGGGAGAACGTTTCGGGCGCTGGGCAGAATCACCCAGGACAGGGTGCCAATCTATCGCTCAACACACGCTCAACGCTCACTCACACATACACTCACTATATGGGGCAATTTGGAGAACTCAATTGACTTGATCCATGTTTTTGGACTTTGGGAGGAACTGGAGAACCCGGAGGAAACCCAAGCGGACACGGGGAGAACATGGAAACTCCACCCAGATTGGGATTCGAAGCGGGAATCCCAAGTGCTGAGAGGTGAACGTGCTAACCCGGTTCTTTTTTCTCTCTCTCTCTTGTTTAGAGCCACAGGTTTTGATCAGGATGCCGTGCACTCGCTCTCAGAAGCAGCCCACACTTCAGTTTCCTAAACGGAAATCATGCAAAGTCATGACTCGACCCAAAAGTTCCTCTGAAAACATCCCGCATGTGCAAGCCACCACCCTTTCACCCAGAAAGCTTACAGCGGCTGACATCAGAGCCACTGCTCTGTCTCCAAGAAAGATGGTGAATATCCGAGCGTTCCCCCTGTCCCCCCTCAAAAGTGACATTTCTGAACCCCTGTCTCCCCTTAAAGGATGTGTGTCTGTCGGCACCATTCCCCTATCTCCCCTCAGACAGGGTGTTTCTGCCCCCCTGTCTCCCCTAAAGTCTGTGAGACTCCCCCTGAGCCCCCGAAAGCGTGTTGGTATGTATGCTTCTGTCTTCTTCATGCTCATTAGGGTTTGTTTGTAGGATCTGTATTGATGATTTCCCGTTTATTCCTCAGGCGATGAAAATGGATGCAATCTTCTGCCGTCTCTCACGGGCTCTCCTCCCAAACTGAGTCGACCCTCGTTAGGTTCCCCTCGTAAGTTGGTTTTTGGTGAGAAGGCACCCGTTATCACACCTTCACCCCATTCTAGATCGACGCACCCCAGACTTGAATCATTACAGAAGCAGCACGACAAAAGTCCAGTCTCAAGGCTTCAGGACCGGAGTGTCTCATCACTGCCAGATGCAGAGCAAAGTGAGTGTCCATCTGCACTTTTAATTTACCGTGCCAGTCTTTAAACTGTATTTTCGGCTCTATTGGAACCATCTGGTTCCCCATTGTGTGTCCCGCTGATGTTAATGGAACTGTTTTTCTGTTTGTTTAGAATCTCAGTTCCAGTGTGTGAAGCAGGTTCTCCACACCGCCATACCCGAGCGCCTGCTCACCCGTGAGGCCGAACGAGCTGCTATCTTGTCTTTCCTGAAGAACCATGTGGTCCCAGGGCGACCATCCAGTCTGTACATCTCTGGAGCTCCTGGAACTGGGAAGACGGCCTGTCTGAACTGTGTGTTGCAGGAACAGAAGGTGACTAATAGATTTCGGGGATGTTCCACTATAGGGGAGAAGGGGCCTACATTTGTACTCAGCTATTTCCTTGTGATTCAGCTTGGTGCTCAGTTGGTGTTTTTAGGGGTAATGTTGGTGTTTTATTTTGGACTGCAGGCTCTTCTGACAGCGGTGCAGACGGTGGTGATTAACTGCATGACCCTGCGCAGTTCCCATTCCATCTTCCCACTTTTGATGGAGAAACTGGGCAAGTCCAGGAACCCTGGAAAACTGGAGAAGCTGCTGACCAGTTCAGGTCCCACTGTGTGAGTACCATTATGTGAAGGTCTTATACATCCAGTCCGGTTCTCGTGTCAGTAGTGATAATTCTGTTTGTGTTTAGGCTCTTGGTTCTGGATGAGATGGATCAGCTGGACAGTAAGGCTCAGGATGTTCTCTACACCATTTTTGAGTGGCCTTATCTTCCCAAGTCTCGCTTATGTCTCATTGGTGAGAACTGTTTTGTACTTAAATTACAACAGTGTCTGGTTCAAAATGTGAACTGGTGTGAAAAACCTACAAAATCACTGTTTATATTTAATAATACAGCTGGGTTCATGAAGTTCAAGTTATTTATTTGTATAGCGCTTTTTACAACAGTACATTGTCACAATTAACAATGTAATAGTTTTTACAAACAATAACATATTTTGCAGCTATGTGTTTAGTGTCCACTGAAGGGAAAAATGAGCATTATTATGCAAGTAGTAAATGTAGATCAAAGCATTATTAATTTATTTCAGGAATTAATATTGCTTAAGTTCTCATACTTTTAATAAGCTATGGCAGTATTGTTCTCTATTCAGACCCATGTGAGAATGTATCTGTGTCGAGGTCGTATAGGGATGTACAGAAGGAAGTCACCGGCGAGAGTAGTATTATACGGGTCGGGACTACAAACGTTCTGATAACAAGAAGCATCATTATTTTACACTAAGCAGAATAACTTCTGCTCGGGCGTAGTGGCCCCCAGGTGATTAATCTGAGATGGAAGAGCAGCAAAGGTGGGGGCCTGTGCAGAAGAGTATATGAAGATGGAGTCAGGAAAGCGAGGTTGGAGAACAGGCAGATCGTGCATGGGTTGTTGACTGCGCTCTTCTCCCCAGATTTCTGTTGTATTAATAAATGTTATTTCTTCACTCAGAACTGTTGGTGTGATCTCCTCCTTTTCAAACGAACGCGCGGGTAGATTTACCCACACCACCTTTTTAAATAATCTTCATAGTTTTAAAACAGCTGTCTCGTTCCCTCATGAAGGTGCCACTTTGTTGAGTGCACTAGAGTCTCACTGTGTAAAGCAGGTTCTCCTCACAACTGTAATTATAATGATCTACCTCTGTTTTGATCTTCAGGTATTGCGAATGCTCTAGATCTGACCGACCGTATTCTGCCCCGACTGCAGGCCAGACCTCACTGCAGACCGCAGCTGCTCCATTTCCCCCCTTACAGTCATCAGGAGCTGGTGGCCATTGTGCAGGACCGACTCCTACAGGTGTGTGTGCTCATAATGGTACAAATAACTGGGTGGGAAAGAAAGACATCCACTTTACTATTTCTTTGACACCGAGGCCGCTCTGATACTAATGCTGTTTGACATGTGTCCCAAATACATAAAGTCAAAATGGCGCTAACTGAACAGCAGCTGTAAGTGAACTAACACGGGTGGAGCCAATGTTCACACAAGTCAAATATTGTTCACCATAAATGCAGAGCACTTAGTGAAGTCAGACAGGATTTTAAATAAACTTAGAGTAAAGTACAGTTACAGTAGTGACTGATCCACTATTCAGACCATAATGCCTCACAGAAACACTTTGCTGCACAATGCTGCCACCTTCAGGCAACTGTCCTCTGTCAATGTGGGCATTAAATGATGTCTTATTATGTCAGTGTCCTCCATGCAGCTCATGTTGACAGTTAACATATTTCAGGTGTCAGGGGGCAAAATCCTTGATGCCACGGCCGTGCAGTTCTGTGCGCGAAAGGTTTCTGCGGTATCAGGAGATGCACGAAAAGCACTGGATATCTGCAGGTAGGTGCTGCCTATAAAGTTTCTATCTTCTGCCTTTGTTTGGGCAGAGGTTTTAAGCCTCTCACTCACCTGCAGGAGAGCAGTGGAGATAATGGAGACCAGCAGCAGGTCCAGAGGGGTTTCTGAGATGCCTTCCAATGTCCCAGGTAAAAAATGAATAAATAAATTTGATTTTTTTTTTTTTAAGGAATTGAAAACCTCCACTATAAGTCTGTCTTATTAAGAATAATAATTTGAGTCCACGATGAGCTGATTTATTTTTAATTACTTTTTTATATTAATTATAAAAAATAATATTTTATTAATTAATGATCTAAGGGTGGCACGGTATACAACTTCCTGTTGTATAGGTGGATGAATATTTAAATGTATAGACGGTTGAGAGGATAAAGGTCTATACCTTGACGTGGTTTCTTCAGCAGGACGAGTCAGCGTTCCCCAGGTGGCACAGGTTCTTTCAGAGGTTTATGGTGACCGCATGGCCTCTGGGGCAGGAGCTGAGGGGGAGAGTTTCCCACTACAACAGAAGCTGCTGGTGTGCTGCCTGCTCCTGATCACCCGCAGTGGCAAAAGCAGAGATGTGCAGTTGGGGAAGGTAATGCATTAGTGTGGATGGATTATGGTTCTCCTAATTAACTTGCAGGTGGCTGCACTACCCGCACACAGCATGGGGTCGGGGGATATGATCATGTTGTGCATGTGAGGACATCCTCACTCCACGTGGGTCATCAGTGGATCATCACAGCTCAATAACTCACCCTAGAACATTAATGATTATGGGGCTGGCAGCAAAACTGCACACTGTGTGGCAATTCTTTAGATAAACTTGAATTCAATGATAGAAATAGAATCGCAGCACTCTTCATTAAACAGGCCTTAAGAAGGGTGTCTTGCTGAACAGCTTTAAGCATCTCCCCCTGGTCCCTGGATGTGGTATAGCAGTCTAATCACTGTTTAAACCAGTCCTTTAATCTGATTGGCTGAGCCATTTGTCCAGCCCTGACATTCACAATAATGTACACTTCTGACTACATTCGTATCAATGTGTGATATACAATACTTTATATTAAATCATAAAATACAGATTAATATGAACAGCGAGCATTGAGCACTAAACCTGTTGCAGCTGTTTTATAAATTATGTATTATGACCACTAGATGGCATTTTTAAAATTAAAAACCAGAATAAATTATGTCATGGAACATCAGTTTATTAATAATTTAGTTTTAAACTGACACTCTTTTGCTTCCCCTGCAGCTCTGTGAGGTCTACAGCAAACTGTGCCAGAAGAGGCAGGTGAGTGGCGTGGGACAGACAGAGTGCCTGTCGCTCTGCACCCTGCTGGAGAGTCGTGGAATCTTCTCCCTCAAGAAGGCCAAGGAAGCTCGACTGACTAAGGTGAGCACAGACACCCACTCCAAACTGGAAGCACCACAAAGGATGTAGTGAAGCATTGTGGTGATCAGCTCTGTCTCTGTGTCCTCAGATCTCTCTAAAGATTGAAGAGAAGGATGTGGAGAATGCACTGAAGGACCGCACGCTGCTGGGCAGCATCCTCGCTGCTGGGCTGCCCTGATTCCACTGTTTTAATCTTTTAATTTTTTTAAGAATGATTTTGTACATTGTTCTGTTTTAGGACCTTTTTCCTTTTTTTTTGTTCTCCTGAACAGATTTCACATCACTGATCCACCAGACTGTATATAATTTTTTAAAGTGTATATAAAGGAATGTGTGAAGGGTATACATCCCAATCCTCTTGTTTTTTTTTTTTTTTTTTTTTTAAATAAAAGTCTGTGATGTAACTGTAAGTCAATAATCAGTTTATTTACATTATATCCGGAACCTCTGGAGAACCTGTGATCTCCACACTAGTGACACAGCTGATCATGTATAAAGCAAAAGTATTAGGTGACCCCCAAATGCCACAGTGGCTTTCACTGCTGGGCATCCAGGTTCGAATCTTAATCTAGATGGAGTTTCCATGTTCTCCCAGTGTGTATGGGTTTTCTTCTGGTTGCCTACCACAGTGAAAAAACAGATTTACAGTAAATGGGCTGCTCTAAATTGCCCTTATAAAGTGCGTGTGTGTCCAGGGATGAATTGGCACCCTGTGCTGGATGTATCTGCCCAGTGTTTGAGATGGGGAGCACCTCGTGACCCTGGTAGAGGATCAAGTGGAAGATGATGAGATAAGCGAGGAGTAATGAACTACAAATACCTCCCACAATAGAATCCCATAGTACAGAGACATGTAGTTGCAGGAACAGAGAAACTAGACCTATTATTCCAATAGCAATAACTTCAATGATAACAAATCCATTCATTATCTTCCGCTTTATCCTCTATTAGGGTCGCGGAAGGGGTTCCCCATGCCCATCCAGGGAAGAACGTCTCAGGCGCCCAGATAGACCCAGGACAGGGTGCCAATCCATCACTGGGCACAAACTCACTCACACAAACACACTATATGGGGCAATTTGGAGAACTCCATTGACTTGGGCCATGTTTTTGGACTGGGAGGAAACCCACGCAGACACGGGGAGAACATGGAAACTCCACCCAGATGGGGATTCGAACCGGGAATCCCTAGTGCTGACAGGCGAACGTGCTAACCACTAAGCCACCGTGTCGCCATGATAACAAATCGTTATCTAAAAGCTAGTTACAGTTATAGTTTAACGAAAACCAGAGTTTATGTAACTGTCAGGCGTCACAGACATTTTCCGGTCCAGCAGGTGGCGTGGCATTTCAAATGTCAAACGCAATATAGAAGCGACAGGCTTCAGCCAATAAACCCTTATTTCTATTTAAAGGTGAGTTTCTGTATCACAGTTATAATGTTTACAGTATTTCCTCTGGGTATTAGAATGATGGAAATGAGATTGCAGAACTAGAATTGGGCGGCACGGTGGCTTAGTGGTTAGCACGTTCGCCTCTCAGCACTAGGGATTCCCGGTTCGAATCCCCATCTGGGTGGAGTTTCCATGTTCTCCCCGTGTCCGCGTGGGTTTCCTCCGGGTTCTCCGGTTTCCTCCCACTGTCCAAAAACATGGATCAAGTCATATAGTGTGTGTCTGTGTGAGTGAGTGTGTGCCCAGCGATGGATGGGTGCCCTGTCCTGGGTCTATCTGCCCAGCGCCCGAAACTTTCTCTCCTGGATGGGCATGGGGAACCCCACCGCGACCCTAATAGAGGATAAAGCGGGAGATAATGAATAAATGAGAACTAGAATTGATGTTAGAGCTTCTTCTTTACCTGGTTTTGATTAAAAGGAGATTGAAATCACAGAAATATAAAGATCTGAAATTTGTGTAGTTTACACCTGTTTAATGAACCTAAACTGCACTACATTAACATCCTGCAAAATAAAGCAAGTCATTCATCTGTTCAGTACATAGCACTGAATTCTTCTGAAGTATGAAAGTAAACTATTTAGAGTCGTTTTAAAATGATTCAGTAGATTAAGAATGACTCAGTTGCACAACACATCCGTCATTCTCCCGATTAAAGGTTATGTCAAATTTATGTAGCACTGGACTGTAAATAAAATATAAGCTGAATTTAAATAAGCTACTCTACATTGACCAGCCTCTAGGTGGCGCTAGGTATCAGATAAGTTACAAGGAGAGTGGACAAGACAATGACAGGCCAGATCAAGGTCAGGTCAGTTAATAAACAGTTAATTGACCTGCACTGAATACTCATGTTAAGTACAAGCTTATTTATTTGTATAGATCTATTTATAACAGTACATTGTGTCAAAGCAGCTTTACAGCATTATGAGTCTGAAACCCAAAAGAGCAAGCTGAAGTGACAGAGGAAAGTAAAAACTCTGCTTTATAGTTGGTTTTTGAGGAGGAAATCTCCTTAATAGAGGGGCTTAGAGATGGACTCACAGCATTAACAGTACATTTTCCAAAATAAGAAAAGCTATATAATTTCAGTGAGGTCCATTTTGCAGGACTGCAACTCCATGAGGACAGAATTACAAGGCAGAACCTGAACAATGACCATAAGTGAGTTGAGACCACAGACTGGAAGATGACCGTTAGTAACACACTACATGTCAGACAGTCCAGCCTCAACTGAAAAGTCAGCTTGTCAGGGAGTTGAAAGATTTATTTAACATCAACATTTTAAGATGTTCAGTCACTGATTGAATAAACATCATCAGGTTTAGTATTGAGGGATCCATTATTATGTTTTAAGAATGTGAGAGGAAACCAAATATGGAGAGAACATGCAAACTCCACATAGAAAAATCCCTGCTCTTCTCAAAACCTACTTGAAATAAGAGGAGAGGGCTACCAGCTGAACCACAGTAACCAGTCAGAAGCTCACATTTCCTACACTTACTTTAATTGAATAATCTCGTGGTTTTCAATAGGGGTGCACTTAAGATGTCTCACCACTAACTTCAGATTTAGACTCTCAGTCAGATCCTGTTCTGACAGCAGCTCAGATTCACCCATCATTACCCAGCAGATCCTGTCTCACTAATGATCCTGTCTCACTAATGTCCAGCTAAACTAGGAACAGCCAACCCTCCTGTTTTTCGGTAACACAGACAGACGTTCATTCATTAACTTTCACCTAATCTTATATAAGGTTTGTGTGTGGGGTTCATCCAGTGGAGAATATTTTGGGTCTTGGGCAGAGACAGCCAGGACAGAGTGCCAATCCATCACTGGGCACACACACTCACACACAAACTATATATATATGGGCAATTTAGAGCATCCAATTCACCTTGAATCCATGTTTTTGGACAGTGAGAGGAAACCGGAGAAGCTGGAAGACATCCAAGCAGACACAGAGAGAACAGGGAAACTCCTTCAAGATCGGGATTCAAACCTGGATCCGAAAGTGATTGTGCTAACAAGTACAACAACATATTGAGAAAAATGTGTGTCCACATAATTATGAACATGTTTTATCTGGTACACTGGACGAAACTGATTAGGATGCAGCTTCCTGCATTTATCATGCCCTTTGATCTGAGCTGTGATTCACCAACCTGAAAGCAGGTTATCTGTGACGTCATTACAGGTGTGTCTGCAAGTAATTACATGTCTAAGGTACTGTGTGTGTGTGTCTGTGTGTGTGTGTGTGTGCGTGTGTGTGAAGCCAATTGAAAGTGCATGTACATGTCTTACAACACCTTTAATTACACAAGCCTTTGTCATTTGGTTTATACTCTCACCATTATTCGGGCAGTTACAGAGTGTGTGTGTGTGTGTGTGTGTGTGTGTGTGTTCATGGGTGTGGCAGGGGCGCTCTCGCTCCCGGGAGGCGGGGTTTAATCTCCTCTCTGGCTGGAGCATTCACACGTCGCTCGGAATTCAGTAAAAGTGCAGAAATCCTGCTCCACTCTAAAGTTTCCATCTGAACTTCCATCTTGTTTTCGAGGCAGCTCTTGTTCGGAGCCGGACATCGTGAGGTGAGTGAATGTGTGTTTCATACTGAGTGCTGCTTTTAGTTGTTTAAAGCCTGTTTTTCGTCGAAACGCTTTGTATGAGTCTCCTGACGCTCCGAGGGGATTGTTTTTGAAGCTCTTCGCTTTATCCCTCGTCTTTGTGGGTGCTGAGCCTCTGTTAATGCCTCCGAAGAGCCGGATGGGGTTAGTTTGGTGGGTTACCCACCTGCGGGAGGAATGCGCTCCCACTTCCGTGTGTCGGGTTTCAGCTGAGAGCCGCTCCGGTCCTGCTCCTGTGTGATCCACAAAAACCATTTACTCTGCTATAAACCTCAAATATTCACCCTGCTTTAAACCTAAAAACATTCAACCTGCTATAAACCTCAAATATTCACTCTGTCATCCACTAAAAACATTTACTCTGCTTTAAACCTAAAAACATTCACTCTGTCATCCACTAAAAACATTTACTCTGCTTTAAACCTAAAAACATTCACCCTGTCATCCACTAAAAACATTCATTCTGCTTTAAACCTAAAAACATTCACCCTGTCATCCACTAAAAACATTCATTCTGCTTTAAACCTAAAAACATTCACTCTGCTTTAAACCTAAAAACATTCAACCTGCTATAAACCTCAAATATTCACTCTGTCATCCACTAAAAACATTTACTCTGCTATAAACCTAAAATATTCACTCTGTCATCCACTAAAAACATTCACTCTGCTTTAAACCTAAAAATATTCACCCTGTCATCCACAAATAACATTCACTCTGCTATAAACCTAAAAATATTCACCCTGTCATCCACTAAAAAGATTTACTCTGCTGAAAACCTAAAAATATTGACCCTGCTTTAAACCTAAAAACATTCACTCTGCTATAAACCTAAAAATATTCACACTGTCATCCACTAAAAACATTCACTCTGCTTTAAACCTAAAAAATATTCACCCTGTCATCCACAAATAACATTCACTCTGCTATAAACCTAAAAATATTCACCCTGTCATCCACTAAAAACATTTACTCTGATTAAAACCTAAAAATATTGACCCTGCTTTAAACCTAAAAACATTCACTCTGCTATAAACCTAAAAATATTCACCCTGTCATCCACTAAAAACATTCACTCTGCTATAAACCTAAAAACATTCACCCTGTCATCCACTAAAAACATTCATTCTGCTTTAAACCTAAAAACAGTCTCTCTGCTTTAAACCTAAAAACATTCACCCCGTCATCCACTAAAAACATTCATTCTGCTTTAAACCTAAAAACATTTACTCTGCTTTAAACCTAATAATATTTACTCTGCTATAAACCTAAAAATATTCACCCTGTCATCCACTAAAAACAGTCTCTCTGCTATAAGTAAATGTTTTTAGTGGATGACAGAGTAATTGTTTTTAGGTTTAAAGCAGAGTTAATGTTTTCAGTGGATGACAGAGTGAATGTTTCAGGTTTAAACCTAAAAACATTCACCCTGTCCTCCACTAAAAACATTTACTGTGCTTTAAAATTAAAAACATTCACTCTGTCCTCCACTAAAAACATTTACTGTGCTTTAAAATTAAAAACATTCACTCTATTATCAACTAAAATATATTCACTCTGTTATAAACCAAAAACATTCACACTATCATCCACTGAAAAACAACATTCACTATCATCCATTAACAAGAAATCAAAACAACCTTCTGTGTTTTTTATTCTGTCACTGTCACCTCAAATTCAAGTGCGGTGTTCAGGAATCAGATTTGTTTAGATGAAGAACATACTAAACCCAGATAAGGTATCATTGTCATGTTAATTGTGGATATCGGTGTCTGGCAGTTGGACTTTCACTCTGATGAATGGATTATTCTGTGAATGAGGGAAATTTCATAGTTCAGCTCATAGTCAAACTGATGTCACCTGTATCAGCTTCATCAAGTCTCTCTCCTCTAAACTCACTATTCATTAACTCTCAGTATTAGAATCAATAACTGTATATTACATCTGTGATGCATAATAAATCAATAAAGTTGTGAAGTGGTTCTGTGAATAAAGCTTTATTCAATGGGCTAGTTCAGTGTCTCCTCTATCTGATGAGACCACAACTTTAAACAATCAGGTATCAATACAGAATATATCTGTTAATCAGTTATTAATGTAATTTTATGATCTATTCTATGATGTGAGAGTGTTTATGATGGAATTGGGCGTGGCTTTGGTGTGCACAATGGAACTGGGTGTGGATTCATCAGGTTTGCTTCATATGGTAATTAGTTGTGTGTATTTGTATTCTCATTGCAACCCATGAGATACCTGACGTTACACTGCCCTTCTGTGTGTGTATTGCATTTAATATTATCCCGTAATCCAAAGCCATGTTTTTTCATCTGTAATGGAAACTTCCTAATACTGGGGCCATACCCCTCTACTGAGGTGAACACAGAGCAGTCAGATCCCCGAACAGTGAACCTGTACAAATAGAATAACTATTCTTTAACATTTAGCAGCTAAATCAGTTTATTTTGTTTAAATAGAATCAGTGGCTGTTTCCTCTCCGGACCTAACAGAGCTCTTCTTTATTTATAAAGCTCTTTAACAATAGATCATTGTCTCAGAGCAGCTTTACAGGAACCATAATGATTTCTATACACACAGACACACACACACTCACACTTGATGATGATATTGTATAATTTTGATCTAATCACTTAAAAGACCTTTTTACAACAAGACACATGTGTGAATCAGACATTCACCCAATCAGGAGGCAGGTTTATAAAAGTTACTGATACAGGTCATATCAGTGGTGATGTAGTTTTGGTGAAACCCTCCTGTTCTCACAACGTGTTTAATGTAAGACTCTCTGTGTGTGTGTGTGTGCGTGTGCGTGTGCGTGCACAACACTGTTTAGCAGTACACTCAGGTCAGGGTTCAGTGTCTGGTAGATTTACTGTATTTGGGGTAAACAGTAAGGCTCTGGATCTTTAGCCTCACAGCTGGCATTAAGCTCAGGAATCAGGGGCACTGCCAACCCCCATCCAGCCTTACTTCCCCACCACCATGACTGCATTAGGAGGCGGATTAGTGATTTATTGTTCTGGTCAGTAATCCTTAGCTTGTTTTTCTTTAAATCTAAGGGGTCTCATGTTCGTAATGTGTCGATTCTTTACCTGCTGTAAGTAGAAGATGTTTAACAGGTTCTTTTACCCCCAGACCCCTTCACCTAGGAGACTCTGGGGAGGTTCATGTACTCCAATACTTGGTTTTTTGTTCCGTTTCCTGCCACCACTCTTCTTCTTTAATGACTGTTCCCATTGATCCTAAAACAGAGCATTTGGGCGTTACCAGTAAAGAACTGTCTGTGTCTCCGCGACAGTTTGAGCACAACACAGAAATAAGTCCCTCATGCTGGAACACTAGCCTGCATCTGTGACTTTATGCTCCTGACTGGTTAAAGAATAGTTAGAAAAAAAGAAAGCAATCCTCCTGTTGACAAAAAAAATCATTGGTTCTTTACACCAGGGATTTCAAATGTGCTGTGGATATGTTAATTTAGTTTCCTCAAGAACATATTACATCATAAAGTGTCACAGTGAAATCATTGTGGTTCTCTAAAGGTGTTGTGATTGAAGCGAGTGCTGCACTCTGATGGGTTCCTGCGCAGAACATGATTACCATGTGGTGTAAAGTGATGGAACAGTGTTAATTAGGATATAACTAAAAAAACTCATTCACTCAGTATTCACTCAGCCAAGTTACAGTGTTTAGTGTTTTTCTTTTTTTTAGACCTTTTCATGATTTTAGTTCTGGTATCAGGAACACAGGGGTTGTGGTGGCAGGTGATATGAGTAGACTCTGCGGTTCTTTAAAGTTGCTTTGTTGTGCCCCTACTTTAAACCTCCAGCTCTGATCATGACTTTGTTTTTAATATTAAAAGGACATATTAAAATGTAAGGTTCTGTTTCATTATGAAAAAAAAAAAGTATGCAGCCTTGTGTTAGGCTCTCTATGAGGTAACTGTACAAGAATGAGATTAGGAATGTTATCCACTGCGTGCAACGACAGTGGACAAGGCCCCGTTCTAAAAGAGCAAAGCGCTGACAGGACAGTGCCGAGTGCTTGTGACAACCACACATCAATATGTGCTGCACTTCCCCTCCAATAAACACAGTCAGTGGTGTCCTGAGAGACACACTGAAGCCTTGACGTCAGCACTTCCTGTCTGCTGCACCGCGGCCCCACTGCTGCTGGATGGACCAGCTGATTGAATTCATTAAATCATATAGAGTTCGCATAGACAGTCCACATGAAACCCTATCACCCTCTCATCCTTGGTGGCTGTACATGGTTGCTGTAAATGAGCCTGCTCTTGTTTTTATCTCGAGACGTTCCGTTAAGGTTCCTGTTTCCGTAAAGTCTCCTGAAATATTCAGCATCTGTCACTTTCACTCAGATCTGCGAAATTAGCACATGCTCTGCCCAAACGGCTCAGTCCTGTGCTACATGAAAGACCAGGAGCTGGGCCGCCACAATCCTGTAACCTGAACTCTCAAAGTGCATGCAGAGGCGACATGCCTAGTCGGGCGGAAGGGGAGGGGGTATGGCCTGGGTGGTAACAAATAATAATTGGGATTCAGAACTGGGGTTCGAATCTGGGTGGAGTTTCCACAGAGGCCTCCTTGTGTCTCCTCCTTTGCTCTAAATTAGCCCTATCTAAATTTCCTCTTAATAGTGTGTTAATGAGTGTGTCCCTAGAAATGGACTGGCGCCCTGTCCCGGGTGTATTTGGCGCCTGAAAGTTCTCCCATGGATGGGCCTGGGATACCCCTCCTCATGACCCAAGTAGAGGATTAAGTTGGAGATAATAAGATAAGTTGAGATTACAGTTTATTGCAGTATTAAGTAAAACAGAGATCAGGTTCCTCACAAGATAAACTCTCTTGTGTCTTTATTGATAATCTTCTGAGGTTAAGGCTGAAACATCCTGAACATGTTGGAGGTGAGGAGAAATACAAAGATGTACTAATAGTTGTTCTAGTAGTAGTAGTTAAAGAGGAGTTATGCCGTCAGTGTTCCAGCCCCACACTCTGAAACACCAGCCTCTCTTTCACAGATCTGCATTTGATCGCAGTTCCAATGCCATTCAGTTCCAAATAACTAAAGTGGTTCAATTACCAGTGAGCTTTACCGTTCCACTGGCCCTTTGACTTCATCATTTGGAAGGATGCAGTACTTGCCACTGCTTTACAGTGCAGATGAAACCTGAACACAGGTGATTTTTTGCAGAGCGTCATGGTGGTTGTACGTTGATTAATGTTGTTGTTGTTAGCTGTAGCAACCGCAAGCTACCAAAGGAATGTTCAGATCAGTGATTGAACTTTAGGAGTTTTATTTACGTTCTGTTTGTTGGGATCTGTAGTCATGTCTATGTAGAACTTTTTTAACAGTTGATGTGATGAGATGATGATGTCATCATTCATTCATTCATTCATTCATTCATTATCTCCCGCTTTATCCTCTATTAGGGTCGCGGTGGGGTTCCCCATGCCCATCCAGGGGAGAACGTCGCTGGGCACACACTCACTCACACAGACACACTCTAAATGGGGCAATTTTGAGAAATCAATTAACTTGATCCATGTTTTTGGACTGTGGGAGGAAACCGGAGAACCCGGAGAAAACCCACGCAGACACGGGGAGAACATGGAAACTCCACCCAGATGGGGATTCGAACCGGGAATCCCTAGCGCTGAGAGGCGAACATGCTAACCACTAAGCCACCGTGCCGCCTGATGTCATCATAGTTCACTAATTTATCATACATTTATTGGTTCAGCTTGGTTTCATCTCTAAGTAAATTTTGATCTTCAGCACTGTCATTTTAGGAAGAGCAGGTCCTGTGCACATCCTGCTGAAGCCTTCGTGCTGCACGGCATCATTTGCACTGACGGCTCATTGCCAGGCGAGATAATCTCCGGAGCAGTTGTTTTCCTGTTTTCCTTGAACAAGGGGCGGGGGTGGATTTAATCTCAATGCTTATTCAGGTTTTAAACTCAGTCCTGGCTAAACTGAACTTGGCCCCGGTCCTTTTACTCCACTGTGAAATGAAGCAAGCACCCTGAACAGATCCTGATTCAGTGTGTACAGTCAGCCAGGGTTCCTCTCCTGCTCTCTGGCTCACCTCAGGAATGTCTTTCTGTCATTCTCAGCAGCGGTGGAAACTGGGTTCCTGTACAACTGGGTTCCCCCCATTTTATAAGAAGTTTCTCTCTGTGCTGTGTAGGGTTGGGGGTACATATTACAGGATTTAAAAAAAGACAGGTGATTGTGCCCCAGTACATATTATGAGAAAAACACAACATGCTGACGATTAAACAATTAAAGAACCTTCATCTGTGAGGTGGTGCCTTCATTCAGCGTTCCCTTTTGCTAATTCTGACCACCATTCCTCTCCAATACTCTCCCACTGAGTGTCATTATCTGGTGATGGTTCAGATCATATGGGCATTCTGATGTGAGTGCACTGAAAATAGTGCTGTACTCAGACGTTATCAGGTCAGCAGCGGTCACGTGGGGCTCCGTCTTTATCATTACAGCATTAGAGCAGGTGGGAATAAGAGGCCTAATTACATCATCATGCAATTTTACCCAGGTAAGAATTAGCCTCCATCAGAATTTGCTCTGGTTTAGAGCGAGATTAGATTTACATTGTTTAATTTCACAATTCTCCACAAAGAAGCCCCCCCTTCCCCCCTAACACATGGTATATTCTTATCTCATCATCTTATATGCAGTGGAGAACATTTTGGGCAGATACACCCAGAACAGAATGCCAATCCATCGCTGGGCATCCACTCACACACACACACACACACACACACACACACACACACACACCATAAATGCTGCCCCATATGTTATAAAATATAACAATTACATTTGACCATTTAGAACATTCGATTTTATCAGTTGAATCAGATGGCCTTTGTTGATGGCCTTACCATATAGACGGCCTTTGTAGTGGTGGGGTGTGCTGCACAGGTGAAGTGAATCAGACCCAGCAGTGCTGCTGGAATGGTAACCATGACCACTCTGATGGAGTAGTTAACTGGGTCCGTGTAGGAAAGGGCCCTTCATACATAATGAGTGGATAAAAACTGTCGCTGATTTAGATTGGTATGGTTTCTTAACATCACTGACTTTCTAATAAAACATAACTGACAGAAAGACGGGTTTAAACCTGTGCTGCTTCTCGTGCTGCATGCTCTTACAGGCAGAGGGGGTTTCTAGTCACCTATTTTTTCACTTTTCCATGTCAATGTATATCCTCCTAAAGCCGGAATGCTGCAGCATGTTAAAGCATGCAGCAATAAAACTGTAACAATAAACACAGTTCATTAAAAGAACCGGTTATCACTCCCCTGGTTCTGCAGCTGGTTTGTTGACTAGTCCTGTGAGTACTAATCACTATTATTCTAGACTAATAAAGTTATTGCAGTGATGTGTCATTGTAATTTATTTCACTTAGGTTGAGTATCACAGTTAAGCTGCAGCCAATGAAATGGCTTGATCATTTAATAAGATTCAGTAGTATGAGTACATGTCTGCGTACAGTTGCACATGTGAGGTTTACTTTCACACTGTGGAGCTCTACATCCACTGTCTGCTGCTTTACTAATCAAGAATGGCTCTCTCAAAGCATTGTCTTGGTATCAGTCCTGCTGAGAGCTAAATGGAGCATATAGTAACTGTACTGCACACCTGGTTAAAAAACACCAGCTCAGACTTCATGCCATGACTTTAACACACAGCCGTGAGACGAACACACCCTGGACACGCCCTTCCCATCAGCCCCGTGGGAACAGAGCAGTACTGGACAGAGAACAGTTTAGTCACACATTCAGTCTTTACTGTAGATGATCAACCTTCTGACTTGTTTGAGTCACTGGGTGTGGTGGCATGTGGGGAAAGATCCTTCAATAGATTGGTTAATTAGGGAGAAGCAGAGAGGAGTGGGAGTGGGAGTAGTAGTGGGTGCTACTGCACAAGAGCAGATAGAGCGAGGGGTGAGGAATGTCACATCATGATTAGAATGCAGAAGGATTTTGGGTTTGGCAGAGACACGGCTCATGACGTTCCTCAGAACTAAACTCTGCCAGGAACCTATTTGGGAGGAGGTACCGACTGGGTAAGATCTCAGGAGCGCTGATTCTCCTACTATCAAGCTAGGGGTCCTTGTAATTTCTTTCTTTGGTGCTACAGAGCGTATTACCAAAATATCAACAGTCAGCTCTGTTCCTGGTTCCAGTGGGCGCTGTTCTTGGTTCCCCAAAAGAAGCTGTATTCTTAAACAGTTCTAGGAATCACAAAGTTATTTTGCAAGAACATCTGCTTAGTAATCAGTACATGTTCAGTAGAAGAGTGTGACTGAGTGAGTTATTCATTAACTGACCTCACCCCGGCTGTGGTTTACCGTCTGTAGCTGTGTTTCTGAGCCCGTCATGCTGGTAGGTGAAGACTGGGCATTGTCTCGACATGTGAATGTATCTGTCCTGGTGTTAAAGTACTGAGTGGGTTCTGTGGGGCGAATTCCTATTCAGGCTGCCGTCCAGTTTAGACTGAATGCAAAAGGTGAGATGAGGACATAACCTGACATTCCTCAATCATATAAAGATATGACGCTTCATTACAGTGCTTTAAAGACTGCAGAGGGTCTAATCTGATCACAGTGTAACTGAGGAGCAGTTCTCCTCTAATGGAGCGGTGAAATGATTAGTGGGGGTTGGTCCTGTTATCATGGTGAGCCGTGTTTTTATTGACGTGCATGTGACCGTAGTGCAAAATAGCTGGAGTGGTGCCACGCCCTGGTTTTAGAGGAACATGCAGTGTCCTTAATGAGAGGAGGAGAACACCAGTCATACCTGTTACCTGTTTCTACATGTCCTCTCTCCTGACAACGCCACAGTGATTGTACAGAGCGTGCTTTCACATTACTCTCACACTGCAGCATGTCTCTTCAGTTATTCGTCTCACTTCATCGTTGTTTCAGCTTCACTGATCATGTAGATGGATTTTATAGTTGTCAAGCTACAGACTGTACTCCAGTTGTTTCTCTGCATACTTTGTTAGTACCCTTTGATTAGGACCCCCATAAAGCAGGTAGTGACACACATATGTTGGTGGTGTGTTAGAGTGTAAACCAAGGCCACCAGCATCCTGAACTGTGCTGTATTCAACAGCAGAACAGATAAAGAACATGTTAAAGTGTGTGTGATCAGTTCACAAGAGTATTGAAGCATGTGAGGGAGGAGCTGGTGCAATCACTGGGTGTGTTCAGGGTGTGTGAGCTTTATGGAGCAGAACCCGTTGGTGGAGTTGTGATGTGTCTGGGGTTGTTGTGTATAATCCCATACTGATCACGTGGGTGGAGTCACTCAGGAGAGTCATTACTGACACATGACACATGAATCACCTGTGTGTATAATAACATGGACATTCATCATGTACGGTGTGTATCGGAGACTCTTCTTTAAAGTGGTGCTGATGAACGGTGTAGTATCAGTGTGTCTGAGTGATAACATACTCACTGACTGATGTTTTTTTAACAGGATTTAAGCCTCATCTGGGATCCAGCTGAACAGAGTACGATGGCGATGCAAAGTACGTTATCTGATCTGTTTATTGTCATGATGTAGTGATGTCACAGTATGATAACTGGTAAGTGGACCTTGAGAACCATCCTGACCCGTGTCTGTTTGATTTTGCAGTGGGTGATCGTGAAGGTGTGAGTAAAGTTACAGAATGGCAGAAGACATACTATACAACAGATTCAGGCATCCAATCAGGAGCCACCACCGTGCGCTCGGATACTGATGGTACGCAAAATGGCATGAAGATCAACTTCTGTGTTTGTCTCTCTTTGTGTGTGTGTGTGTGTGTGTGTGTGTGTGTGTGTGTGTGTGTGTGTGTGTCACGCTTATATTGGAACGTGTGTGTGAGTTTGTGAGGTTTGCCCTGTAGTGTGTGTGCATGTACACATATAGGCTGTATGTGTATTTGTTTGTAGGTTTCGGGGTATGTGTGTGTACAGTATGTTTGGGTGTGTATGTGTATACATGCACATATTGACATTTTTTTTTTCCCAGTAGTGTTTGCATGTGTGAGTGTATATGCCTGCATGCGTGTTTGTGTGTGTGCGTGTTGGTCCCGGTTAGTGTGCGTCAGTCAGTCCGGTGTTGGTGATAATTCTGAATGGTGCCTGTACTTCCCCCACAGACCTGGAGTCTCATTTGACTATGACTCGAGCCCAGCGTATTAAAGCAGCCATGTTTCCTGAGGCCATGATGGAGGGAACCGCCATCATATCCACACAAATGGACCCGTCCCAGCAGACCAACGTCCAGAAGCTGGCTGAACCATCTCAGATGCTGAAGACTGCCATTATCCACCTGATCAACTACCAGGATGATGCAGAGCTGGCGACCCGCGCCGTTCCTGAACTCACAAAACTGCTGAATGATGATGATCAGGTGGGTGCTTCTGAGAGGAGCTATACCCCTACAGTGGACAGCGCCCCAAACAGGGTCTTTAATACAGTCCAAAGAGATTAAAACATGGGCTCCAGGTTCGAAAACCCCAAAGCTCCCCTTTAATAATTAAGTGAAAAAGGAGAGGTAATGAACGCTGGCTCATTTTTTATTTATACAGTATAGCGCGGTGTACAGTGGACCCTGAGGGCACAGACCCCAAAGGACAATATTAAAAAAATATTCTTAAAAGTCTTTGTGGAGGGACTATTCTATTTAGAGTGGATGATAAAAACTAAAAAAGTTAAAGGCTGTCAATGTAATCACAGGTGGAAGGGGTGGAGCAACCGATAAACATAATCTTAAGTTATTCATTCATTCATTATCTTCCGCTTTATCCTATATTACGGTCACGGTGGGGTTCCCCATGCCAATCCAGGGGACAACGTTTCGGGTGCTGGGCAGACACACCCAGGACAGGGCACCAATCCATCGCTGGGCACACACTCACTCACTCACACACTCACTCACACAGACACACTCTACATGGGGCAATTTGGAGAACTGAATTGACTTGATCCATGTTTTTGGACTGTGGGAGAAAATCGGAGAACCCGGAGGAAACTCACGTGGACACGGGGAGAACATGGAAACTCCACCCAGTTGGGGATTCGAACCGGCAATCCTTAGAGCTGAGAGGCTAACGTGCTAACCACTAAGCCACCGTGCCGCATCTTAAGTTACTGTCTTCCGCTAAATTCTATACTAGCACTAATGTTGTTGGAGGGGTTTCGGACACTGGGCAGATGCCAGTCCATCGCTGGGCATGCAATCACTCACACACACTCACTCACTCCCTCACACAACCTCCACCCAGATCGGGAATAGATCCTAGATCCCCAGCACTGAGAGGTGGACATTTTAACCACTACACTATCATGTCACCCCACAAACAGGACACGTAGTTAGAACTGTTATGACCTCATAGTGTGAACAGATCATTCTGCAAAGAGCAGGAGGAGACTCCAACCCACTGATCAGAACAAGAAGAACCAGAATATGACTCGGTTATGAAGGGTCATCCTGCTGCGCATGTCGGCAGCAGGCAGAGATATCATATGTAGGTCATGCCATAAAAAAAGCATGACCTTTGACCCTCATGTTGTTGGGTAGGTGGTGGTGAACAAGGCGGCGCAGATCGTGAACCAGTTGACAAAGAAGGAGGCGTCTCGGCGCGCGCTGATGCAGTCTCCACAGGTGGTGGCGGCCGTGGTGAGGGCCATGCAGAACACGAGTGACATGGAGACGGCACGTGCCACCGCCAGCATCCTGCACAACTTATCACACCAGCGCGAGGGCCTGCTGTCAATTTTTAAATCAGGAGGCATTCCTGCCCTGGTGCGCATGCTCAGGTAAGTGATGGAGAACAACCCAAACACTGGCACCCTCCTGTACAAACAGAACCATGTTTCGCACCTACACCTTAAAGCTGCTGCGAGTGTGGGACTTACTGTACTCTCATAGGAGTACCAGAAGAGGTACCACATTTTATTTCAAAAACCATATTTTATATTATATTATATTTTATTCTTTATATTTAAAGGATGATGGTCTTGAGCTAAGAATAAAGCCATGGCAGAGACAGAATCTAGACTCTTTTATCTGCTTGTGTTCATGAATGCTCATTAGAGAACCTTCAAGCACCTCAGCTGTGTTCTGACATATCATTAGACCTGCCCGGTGGATGAAATGGGTAAAGTTTGGTTTAAGTGCTACATTTATTGTCTGTGTTTCAGCTCTCCCATGGAGTCAGTGCTTTTCTATGCCATCACCACTCTACATAACCTGCTGCTGCATCAGGAGGGAGCCAAGATGGCGGTGCGTCTGGCTGATGGTCTCCAGAGAATGGTTCCGCTGCTGAAGAAGAGCAACCCCAAATTCCTTGCCATCACCACAGACTGCCTTCAGCTTCTCTCCTACGGCAACCAGGAGAGCAAGGTGCCTGATGTTTTATGCATGTTTTGGTGCTTTAGTTTAATGTTTTTAAAATCTCAACAATTAATTAGAAAATAAAGTATGTATTTTATCCATCCATCCATTATCTTCCGCTTTATCCTATATTAGAGTCGCGAGGGGGTTCCCCATGCCCATCCAGGGGAGAACGTTTCGGGCACTGGGCAGATACACCCAGGACAGGGCGCCAATCTATCGCTGGGCACACACTCACTAACTCACAAAGACACACTCTATGCGGGGCAATTTGGATAATTCAATTGACTTGATCCATGTTTTTGGACTGTGGAAGGAAAGCAGAGAACCCGGAGGAAACCCACGTGGACACGGGGAGAACATGGAAACTCCACCCAGATAGGGATTTGAACCGGGAATCCCTAGTGCTGAGAGGCGAACGTGCTAACCACTAAGCCACCGTGCCACCTATGTATTTTTATATATATATGTATATGCCATCCATCCATTATCTTCCGCTTTATTCTCTACTAGGGTCGTGGGGGGCTTCCCCATGCCCATCACGGAGAGAATGTTTCGCTGGGCACATACACCCAGGACAGGGCGCCAATCTATTGCTGGGCACACACTCACTCACACATACACAAACACCCTATATGGGGCAATTTGGAGAATGCAATTGACCTTAATCCATGTTTTTTGGACTGTGGGAAGAAACCAGAGAACCCTGAGGAAACCCACGGGGAGAACATGAAAACTCCACCCAGATTGGCATTCGAACCGGGAATTATAAATATATATAAAATATGTTAATGTAGATAAAAATAGTAATAATGAATAAATAATTGGATTGAGTAGGGGTGGGGGTTGTGGGATTATTAGTGTGTATGTTTGGGGGGGGGTTATTTTCAGGACGTTCGCTCACTGTCCCTGTGTGTATGACACTCTCTCTAAGACTTTACACCACAGTGATACATTTTTGCTCACAGGACAAACTGAAATACTTCACTGCAATCCTCTTGCTTAAGGAGAATTAATCCCCCACTGAGTCTCGGTCCTCCCAAGGTTTCTTCCTTAAAATAACATCATAACAGGGGGTTTTGTGGCTTTGGCTTGCTCTTTGGGGGTTTAAAGGCTTATAACTCTGTGAAGCTGCTTTGTGACAATGTGCTATTGTAAAAAGTGCTATATAAATAAATTGCTTGAACTTGAAATTAATGTCAATATAAACAGAACCTGAGGTTCTGGTCGAAATGTAACCCATCACACTGGAGCTGATTGTGTTGCACTGAATATTAACTGTGAATATTTTCACAACATGAGGCCTTATGATATTCACTAGGACATTAGCTCCACAGCTTTTATCAATCGTCATGTCGTTTTGTCTTCTCTGCAGCTGATTATTCTGGCTAACAACGGTCCTGAGGGTCTGGTGCAGATTATGAGAAACTACAATTATGAGAAGCTGCTGTGGACAACGAGCCGTGTGCTAAAGGTGCTCTCAGTGTGTCCTAGCAACAAGCCAGCCATCGTGGATGCCGGTGAGTGAGGACCAGTGTATCAGAGCTCTCACATAATAATACATCTCATAAGAGTCACAGTCACTGAGCCACTGCTGCTCCTTCTACTGTTGTCTCAATCTCATTGCATCTCTCCAACTAAACCACTCTCTCACCCTGTCTCAGGTGGCATGCAGGCTTTGGGGAAACATGTGACTGGAAACAGCCAGAGACTTACTCAGAACTGTCTGTGGACTCTGAGAAACCTGTCTGATGCTGCCACCAAACAGGTCTGTGAGAGGCTTCCAATCTCATCTAAAAGAGACTAAATAAACCTGATTAGATTGAATTCAGGCGGCACGGTGGTTAGCACGTTCGCCTCTCAGCGCTAGGGATTCCCAATTCAAATCCCCATCTTGGTGGAGTTTCCATGTTCTCTGTGTGTGTCTGTGTGGGTTTCCTCCGGGTTCTCCGGTTTCCTCCCACAGTCCAAAAACATGGATCAAGTTAATTGAATTCTCAAAATTGCCCCATATAGAGTGTGTCTGTGTGAGTGAGTGTGTGCCCAGTGATGGATTGGCGCCCTGTCCTGGGTCTATCTGCCCAGCGCCCGAGACATTCTTCCCTGGATGGGCATGGGGAACCCCACCGCGACCCTAATAGAGGATAAGCGGGAGATAATGAATGAATGAATAGATTGAATTCTGAAGACTTTAAGAGTCTGCATTTGAAACGAGCTGTGGAACAGGACCATCTTGCGTTTTTAAACAATGAAAACTATCAAGCCGTTTGTGTGTCTTTGTAATTAAATAAATTATCGACATGAATACTTCTATTCCTTATCGACATTTTAACATTTCAGTCCATTTAAGAACCTGAAATAGTACAAAGGAACAAAATTCTTTAAAATGATACATCACCATCTGACACCAACTGTAAACCATGGAGAAGGATGCCTGAGGTTTACATTACTACAATTTCACTTAGATCTATGTTCTATCAAAACTTTCCCAAAACAAAGAAGAAGTTTCTAATAATGGAATGATTACGAAATGAAATAAATAGTGTGCTAGCTCAGTGGTTAGGGTGTTGTGCTAGCAATCCAAGGGTTGTAGGTTCAAATTCCAGGTCCACTAAAGTTATCAATGTGTGTCCTTGAGCAAGACCCTTAACACTCATTACTCTAGAGGCATAATGCTGTATTGTAGTCACCATCCAAAACACACAATCAAATTCATTCATTTATTCATTATCTCCCGCTTTGATCTCTATTAGGGTCGCGGTGGGGTTCCCCATGCCCATCCAGGGGAGAACGTTTCGGGCGCTGGGCAGATAGACCCAGGACAGGGCGCCAATCAATCGCTGGGCACACACTCACTCACACAGACACACTCTATAGGGGGCAATTTGGAGAACTCAATTAACTTAATCCATGTTTTTGGACTGTGGGAGGAAACCGGAGAACCCGGAGGAAACCCACACGGACACGGGGAGAACATGGAAACTCCACCCAGATGGGGATTCGAACCGGGAATCCCTAGCGCTGAGAGGCGAACGTGCTAACCACTAAGCCACCGTGCCGCCCCACAATCAAATTATACTTATAAAAAAATGTGTCTGCAAATGTAATTGGAACAATAAAAACTTTTTGCTCCTTCTCATTTAAACAACTCAACACATCAAATGTAAACCTCTGCATCAAAGTCATGAATGAGAGTGGTATTGAACTTCATGTTGGAATCTTTAGCTTTTATAAACGTCCATTTCTTTTGCCTGTAGGACGGTTTGGAGGGGCTGTTGCAGGTTCTGATCGGCAACCTCTCCACAGATGACATGAACATGCTGGCGTGCGTCTCTGGCACTCTGTCCAACCTGACGTGCAATAACTCGCGCAACAAGACATTTGTGACTCAAAACAATGGTGTGGAGGCGCTGATCCATGCACTGCTGCGCGCTGAGCAGAAACAGGAAGTGACTGAGCCGGCCACATGCGCCCTACGCCACCTCACTAGCCGCCACCCTGATGCTGAGATTGCTCAGAATGCCGTGCGCACGTATTACGGCATCCCAGCTATTGTTAAACTGCTGAACAGACCTCATTACTGGCCCGTGGTTAAGGTAAGAAGGGAGCACTGATTGGTGGATTGTTATACATTGTCTCATGGGGTGGAATAAGCTCTGAATTATCACTCCAGCAGCAATTTTGCATGTGTGGGATATAATTTTACATTAAAACACAGTTGCACTGTAAAATTTATTTGGAAATTTTGTACACAATCATCATTTAATGCATATTCTAAAGGAACAGCTGCTGGTCACCGTCCACCAGTAGATGATGGATGGACCTAAAACCTTTAACTGGGCCTGTTGTGTTATTAAGTGTCTAATTTAAAGGCTTGAGTGTATTAATATGGACAGAACAAGAACCTTTCTGAATCCCTCTGTTTCCAGGCGGTGGTTGGCCTGATCCGTAACCTGGCACTGTGCCCAGCCAATCAGATGCCACTGCGAGATGCAGATGCCATCACTAAACTGGTGGCTCTGTTAAAGAATGCACACCAGGATGCTCAGAAACACGCTTCAGCCAACCAGCAGACATACCAAGTAAAGTGAAGACACTCTGTGCTGTCCCGTTGTTTGTTTCTTTTACAGAACCAGTGGTTCCAGATATGACTGTGTTGTGTTGTGTGGTGTGTTGTTAGGATGGTGTGAGGATGGAGGAGATCGTGGAGGGCTGCACTGGGGCTTTGCACATTATGGCCAGAGATCCAATTAACAGAGGCGTGATCGCAGATATGAACACCATCCCGCTGTTTGTTCAGGTCTGAGACTGTTAACACTTATAAGAACCTCCTGTTCTTTATTCAGAACCTTTCTGTGAACATGTTCCACACTTTGATTTTCAGCTTCTGTACTCACCTGTGGAGAACATAAAGCGCGTGGCTGCAGGCGTGCTGTGTGAACTGGCTCTGGATAAACAGTCGGCTGTCCTCATCGATACCGAAGGTGCCTGCGCTCCACTCATGGAGCTGCTGCACTCCAGCAATGAGGGCAGTGGTGAGTAAGCACATCCCATACGCTCAGAGTGCGAGATGATCAAGACAACTGTGTGTGTGTGTGTGTGTGTGTGTGTGTGTGTGTGTGTGCGTCTGTGTCTGTCTGAGAAATATCACTCATAAACTCACTGATCCACTCTGTCTATTACAGACACACCCTCACTAATCCTGTAATCTGTAGTTGTCAGACACCAGGAACTTGTAGTGATGTGAAGATGCACCATTAGATTTTTCTCTAAAATAATCAGTATAATGGTTATTTGGCCATATTATTTATTAATACATTCACCTGATGTTGTAATTACAATTTTTACACCTACAAGGTGGATCAATAATGTGGATGTCTGCTCCATTGGTACTAACACACCACCACCACATCATTATTACTGCAGCACTGAGATTTATCCACCACCTCAATAGGACTTGTTCTGTATGGAGTCCTGATCAGCAGAACAGAATAAAGAGTACTAACAATGTATGTGCAGAAAGAGATGGACTGCAGAATGCAACACAGGATGTGTATCTGATAAATAGAATGGTGAAAACATTACTGGTGGTTCTTAGTGTGGTTCTGTCTGCTTTTTGTTAGCCACCTACGCTGCGGCTGTGCTGTTTCGTATGTCTGAGGACAAGAACGCCGACTACAGGAAACGAGTTTCTGTGGAACTGACCCACTCTTTGTTTAAACATGATCCTGCAGCCTGGGAGAGGGTGGGTGTTTCTTGCAGTCCTAGATGTTCCACAGCTGCTTTACCACTCAGAAATCTTGACGTTTTATTCATGTTTTGTTGTCTCCAGGCTCATCAGACCGCCATGGACCAAAGCTTTGTCACGGGTGTGGGTCAGTAGCCGTGTTTAGTTCGTTTTGATTTACACTGTTCCGAGGAATGTACAAGCTTCTGCTCAATTAAACTAATGGAACTAATCCCAGCACTAAAGATGCAATGTTTTGCAGATGGGGATCCACGCTATGCCACCGGATACAGTTATGATCAGGTGGAGCCTGACTTAGTTGACGATTATCCCCACGGCTATGACATGAGAGGCTACACTGATGCTTGCTAACAGGTTATTACACATATGCTGACTGATCTCTCACTAACACTGTGTTACTGAAGTACTACAGCAGCTTTATGCCTTTAACCCCCATCTCCCATGTATCAGCTTCAGCTCTGTACCCAGCTGCTGCTCCTGTAAATGTGAATCTATGTACAATCTGCACGTCACAGCCTGGTGGCCTTACTGCTGCACATGTACTGCTGTACATTCTCTGAAACATGAAGTTCTATAAACAGATTAATATGTCTAAAGCATTCTCTGATTTAAACTTTTGATAGTGGTACAGCACATTTTATCTCCTCTCATGTCACCTGTGAGTTCAGATAAGTCTCCTCTGCAGCGTCAGGGGGCATGAAGCACACTCCGAGGAATCAACATCAAGTCGTTAGATGCCACACCCCCACTGTAAAAGTCCCACTATGCTTTAATAATCATTTTACTGTTAGACATGATCATATAGTTATTTTTGTCATTTTTATTATTTAGACTTGTAAACAGTTTAAATGGGTCGGTCTGTCTGTGTGTATTTCTGTGTCTGTCCTCTGTGTGTGTGTGTGTTTGTCTCTCTCACTCTGTTGACTTACAGTGTTGTTGGGTTCTAATGTTTCAGGATCATAGAGATGAGGACCAACAGAGGGACTGGACTGTCTGCTGGCTGCTGGACCTCCTGTGGATCAGCACTGCGACAGCTCCACACACTACTGTACTATGTATATGTAACTCTGTGCTGTGAATGATAGAATCTGTCTTTAACCACACTGCCTTCTCACAGCCAACCACAGCACACACACTGTCTTACTGATTTTATAGAATGTGTATCCTAGGGTTTTATTCTATTTTATTGTTTGGGGGGATGGGGGCAAACCAAGGCAAAGGGACTGGAAATTTGCCAAAGTGAGATTTTATGGAGTTAATGATAATCATGCTTTTACACCTTTTGTAATTGTAGCGAATGCTGAAATGATGGAGCTGTTCAGATCAGATAGTAAACCTTTTTTCCCCTTTGTTTCTCATACTGAATTAGTGGATTGTTTTAGAGGGGTGATGGCGTGGAACCGTTTAATGAGGTGCTCAAACCTGCTGATTTACAGAAGTGGTAATGTTTAAATCCAGAGATCTGAAGCGTTAGTAAAGTGTCGGTTCACTGTTTAACCGTGTTCGTAATGATCTGCTCCTCTTTACCTTCTACTCAGCCGGAAGATTTGTCCTCCTCCGGTGACGTGACGTGTGGGACTGACCTCGTTTCTAACGTAGCGCAGTGTGCAGGTCCAGCTGTAGATGGGTCTGAGTGATTTAAACATTTGTACTACACAACAATCCAGGAGTTCTTAAGGGCTATATACACTAACAGGGTGGAGTGTTTCGGAGGAACTCAAACTCCCCCACGGTGATACCGTCAGGGGGAGGATGGGCTGTAACACGGGATATTACTTTCTAGAGTTTCTACGTCGTTCTTTGTAACAAAAATGAAATAAAAGCAGTTTTACTAACTGAGGTCCTGATGGTGTCTGTTTCTGTGAGCGGAGGTTTCTGATGGACAGATTTTGAATATCCGGTGATTATCCTACTGATTAAGCACTTAATGGGGATATACTGTAAAGTTGTGGGTAAGTGTGGATAAATCATATAATCAGGTGTTGCTTGGTTTTCATAATGTGACTGATTGATCAATGTGATTGATTGACTATTGATAGTGTTCTCCATAACCAGGACCACGTTACAGAACTGCTCTGGTATGATTTACTGAGGTGATCTGATCTGATGAATTATGTTTTACATCATGTGGATGGCAGGGTGAGTGTGGGTCACTTATCTAGACACACATGGTAACAGGATATACTATGGGAAGAAGATAAGCTGGTGGAGGCTGTGTGAAGCTTTGGACAATGTTCTGCTGGGAAACCTTGTGTCCTGCATCAATGTGGATGTTACTTTGACACCTCCACCTACCTACTCATTGTGACAGACCATGTTCACTCTTTCATGAAAACAGTATTTATGGCTGTGGCCTCTTTTGTACTATGTATGAAAGCTCCTGTTTTAATGTATTAGTCCAGGTAGCATGTAATCTGTAAAACTAACTGGAACACAAAACATTTTAAATGGAGCTAAATGATAAATCTGTATGAATGACTGTCAGCAGAGTTATTCAAGGACAGGACCAAAACGTGCCTGGGAAGAAAAGGGAAATCACTTCCAGCATCGTTGAAATACAATTTATCACACAGTTATGGTATGTAATGGTTTTTTTTTTTTTTTTTTTTTTTTTTTTTTTTTGGCATATCCTAATAGGATATATAACATCACTAACATGGTGACCAAAATTTACTTTCCCAATTGGTAAGGTAGCTGTTGGACACA
>JAFMOD010000823.1:209383-221926 GCA_019802435.1 Corydoras maculifer | reverse complement strand
TACTGAGATTAGATTACACACAGGTGGACCCTTTTAAGTCATTAGCAGTCATCAGGCAACTTCTGAATGCAATTGGTTGCACTCAGGGAAAAGGGGGCTGAATAATTTTGCACATCGCACTTTTCAGTTTTTTATTTGTAAAAAAATTGTTGATTCATGTATAACTTTCATTCCACTTCACAATTGTATACCACTTTGTGTTGGTCTTTCACATTAAATTCCAGTGAAATATGTTTATGTTTGTGGTTGTAATGTGACAAAATATGGCAAAGTTCAAGGGGTATGAATACTTTTGCAACCCACTGTATATATATATATATATAAGGCGGCACGGTGGCTTAGTGGTTAGCACGTTCGCCTCTCAGCGCTGGGGATTCCCGGTTCGAATCCCCATCTGGGTGGAGTTTCCATGTTCTCCCCGTGTTTGCGTGGGTTTCCTCCGGGTTCTCCGGTTTCCTCCCACAGTCCAAAAGCATGGATCAGGTTAATTGAATTCTCAAAAAAATTGCCCCATATAGAGTGTGTCTGTGTGAGTGAGTGAGTGTGTGCCCAGCGATGGATTGGCGCCCTGTCCTGGGTCTATCTGCCCAGCGCCCGAGACGTTCTTCCCTGGATGGGCATGGGGAACCCCACCGCGACCCTAATAGAGGATAAGCGGGAGATAATGAATGAATGAATATATACATATATATATATATGTATGTATGTGTGTGTGTCTTTACACTTAAATCCCAATAATGTGGGAATAATGTTAAACTGTTGACCAATCCGTTGTTCCCGCGGTTAGCAGCTGAGCCAATGAACGACCGCCATGACTTCATCGCTGAACGGAAAGCTGAGACGGAGAGGATGTAACGGACTCTGTATGATGGAAGCATAGCCGCGGTGCTAACGCGAAGCAGCCGTTTAATCCTGAATGAAACACCGCGAAGGTGAGCATGGCTTCACCGACTCACTGTCCTCACCTCCTGCGCTCCGCGTCGGGCGTTTTCTAATAAAACATCATGAAAATTCTGAAAACGCGTTTGTTGTTCGGTTAGCGGCTAAAACGAGCCTGGTTTCCAGATCCTGGTTTCGGTCTTCTTATTAAATCATGGAAAAACATCGTATTTGAACTATTTATCAATTATTTATCTTAAAAAGAAGAACTAAAGCTGATCCTGATCAATGTGCTGATGCTGGTTATTGTAGCAGTGATTATAATGAAGGAGATGAAGGTTATAATGTGCACTGTGCTTTATAACGGACTGAAATCACAATGATCGAAATGTTTCCATCACTTTAGAAATAAATGAACTTCTTTATTATTTAATAGCTTTAATGATGTCGTATTATTATTTGGTTCCCGCTTTGCAGCTTCTACACTTTTTTTGAAGGCTTTCTCTTAAAGTTTGGGAGTGTCTGTGGGATTTAGATTTTGTCTACTCATTCAGAAGAGTCTGTCAGATCAGACATCAGTGTTGGATGAAAGGGATTGGTTTGCAGTCGGTGTTCCAGTTCATCCCAGTACTTTTCCTTGGGGTTGAGGTCAGGTCTGCAAGGTCTGCCATATGGATCTTACCCTACAAACATTAATGGGCCTTGTGTACTGAAGCAACATCCTGGTGAAACAGGGAAGGGCTTTCTCTGAAGTGTGTGTGTGTGTGTGTGTGTGTGTGTGTGTGTGTGTGTGTGTGTGTGTGTGTGTGTGTGTGTGTATTAACTCGTGTATTGGTTTTATGTTTGTTTCCTTTACTCTATATTAGATAAGAAGTAATAAATGGATTCGGGTTGTTCGCTGATTGAACCTACCCAACATGAAAAACAAAGGGTTGATGGAAAATCATGAGAACAAATTAAGGCGTATGTTTTAGAAGCATGAATGTTCTGTAAATCTGTTTATGTTCAGATATAAAAATGAGGTGGTTAGATGATGATGGTGGTGGTAATGGTTCTCTTCCATACTTTTAGATGCAGTTCATGCTGCTTTTCAGTCGTCAGGGGAAACTGCGTCTGCAGAAGTGGTATGTTCCTCTGTCTGATGCACAGAAAAAGAAGATATCAAGGGAGGTCATTCAGATGGTTTTGGCCCGAAAACCCAAAATGTGCAGCTTTTTGGAGTGGAGAGATGTTAAGATTGTGTATAAAAGGTACATCACTGTCATGCATTCATTCATTCATTATCTCCCGCTTTATCCTCAATTAGGGTTGCGGGGAGGTTCCCCATGCCGATCCAGGGGAGAACGTCTCGGGCTATGGGCAGATAGACCCAGGACAGGGCGCCAATACATCACTGGACACACACACACTCACTCACACAGACACACTCTATATGGGGCAATTTTGAGAATTCAATTGACTTGATCCATGTTTTTGGACTGTGGGAGGAAAACGGAGAACCCGGAGGAAACCCACACAGACACGGGGAGAACATGGAAACTCCACCCAGATGGGGATTCGAACCGGGAATCCCTAGTGCTGAGAGGCAAACGTGCTAACCACTAAGCCACCGTGCCGCCACTGTCATAGATGTCATACATGTCTTAAACACCACCTCAAACCCATAACCAGCATGTTTTTGTTTCAGAAGGTTATGTAGATGTATGCTGTGGTGATTTAGAATAATTGAGACTCTGATCCCCGAATGTCCAGCCATGTACCATGGCACAGATGTCCCCGAACGTCTGGCCACGTACGGTGGGATGTTCATCCCCAAATTTCTGGCCAATAATGTGAGACATGGATCCCCAAACGTACAGCCACTTACAATGGAACATCAAAATTATGTTGTGATTTTAAAATGTGTTAATATTTATTAAAAGAAAAGATCTTATCGTTGTGTTGATGGTTAAACTTGTGTTTGATTTTTGCAGATATGCCAGTCTGTATTTCTGTTGTGCGGTAGAAGACCAGGAGAATGAACTGATCACCCTCGAGATCATTCACAGATACGTTGAGTTGCTGGACAAGTACTTTGGAAGTGTGAGTTTGTGGTTCTGTTTGTTAGTTCTAAAGAACCCAGTTCTAATTATTGTATTTAACTTAATGCAGCTTTATTTTACCATCTAAATATTATTGGGAATAAAAGCTGTCTTGTGATTTTTGGCTGTGGTATGGTTGTTGGTATAAGAATGGTGGGTTTAGTGGCATGTCTTTAGATATCGAAGGAAACTATAGACAATGATGAAAGCCCACACAGGTACAGGGCCCTCCACTGGGAACCAAACCCGGGACCTTCTTGTGGTGATGCTGAAACACTACCTGCTGTGCCACTATGCCACCCTGCTCTGTAAAGTCAATTTCAGTTGTGCTCTGTATTTGTCCCTGATCATGTCCTTGTTTGTTGGTTTTCTTTAGGTATGTGAGCTGGACATCATCTTTAACTTTGAGAAGGCCTATTACATCTTAGATGAGTTCATACTGGGAGGGGAGGCTCAGGAGACCTCCAAAAAGATTGTGCTGAAGGCCATTGAACAGGCTGACATGTTACAAGAGGTATGACTGCCGAATACTTGTATTAACATCTCTGTTTGTATATAAAGCTTAACTGTTAGGTCCCATCAAGAGGAACCCGGACCTAGAATTAGACTTTGGGCTCACAGACAAGTGTTTGTAAGCAAGCGCCATGCTGTAGAAATAATTTATCTTGATCAAAGGGTTTTGGACTGTGGCAGGAAAATTGTCCTGGAGGCACAGACAATGGGAGAACAAACAAAACATCACACAAAGACCGTGTTCTATGGGAATCAAACGTAGGTTGTACAGACTCGTACACGGTATTAATTAAAAAACTTTTATATAATTTAGAATGTATTGTTCATTTCATTAACGTTGCTGAGTCATTCTGCGCCAGATGTACCACAATCTTCTTTCCACCACAATCTCTGTTTCCACCACATGGTTCAGGTTTGGTTTGTTTGTGCCTCTTTGTTTTCTTCACTACTTCTAGTTATTTCTCCTTCAGTGCAATGTCTGAAATCACTGAGCAGGGGCTAAAACCAGCACAACATTTGCTGCTCTCCATCTTTAAAGAAGGTTTATAATTGATACCCATCTCTTGATATAATTAATGACTTCATTAATTGAAATCCACGCTGCTATTAATTTATTATTTTATTAATTACTCAAAAAGCTGCGTGCATGTCATGACTGTCATCAACATAACTGTTGAGTCTGATGGTTGGTTTCTACTACTCATGGGTTTTGTCTCTAGTATTGAGGATCTCACCATCCACAGCAGATACACCCAGGACAGGGCACCAATTTATCATGCAGACACGCTACAATGAGGCATTCTAGGGCAGCCAATAGCTACTTTACCTTGAATTCATGTTTTTGTACTGTGGGAGAAACCCGGAGATCCCATAGAGAGTGGGATATGAACCTGGATCCTCAGTGGTACAATAGACAACAGTAGTAACCATTAAACCACCGTGCCACCCTTTGGTGTGTCATTTCTGTCAAAAACAGTAGTTTCACACACACACACACACACACACACACACACCCACAACGTTGTTCATTGGATATGTACAGATCAGACACAGGAGGCTTCAAAAGATGTTACTGTTTCTGATCCTCGGTCTACAGTGTCGTATAGAGATGATGTCTAAAGTGCACAGTAAGTGGACAGAACACAAAAGTTCAGCACTGCTGTGTGTAATCCATTGGTACCAGAGCAACAGACAAGTGTCACTGCAGCCCTGTAAATCCTGTAAATGAGCTGAGGAGACTTGCACAACGTGTAGAGAATCAGACTACAGTCTGTAACTGTACAAACTGAAAAAAGTTATACTCTTGAGGTAAAAGAAGGTGATGGAAAATGAGTACAAGTGGTATGAGTGTGATCTAACAATTAAATGAACAAGACTACTGCATGACACAGTAACCACTGTTCTGCTGTACTCTCACTTTACATTAAGCTCTGATGTTCTCCAGTTAGGACAGGTTTGTGTAGTTTGGTATGTTTTCCCAAATCTGTGTAAATGTCTACCAAATTGTATTCACTAATAAATACTAAGTTACCTTAATTGTTTGTTCATACTCCGTTTACCTCTTTTTCTTCTGTCCTGTTCTGTCCTGCACCTTTGAATACAGTACGTTATAATATTTGAAATGTTAAGGTTCTCTGACTGTTCTGTTTCAGGAAGCAGAAGCACCACGCAGTGTTCTGGAGGAGATCGGGCTCACATAGAGATGAAGAGCGTTCACTTAAGCGACACTACATGCTTATTTTCCTTTCTTCCAACATAAGAGCCAGTAAGCCAACGAAAGTCATTTACTGCTCTGGTATTAACACTCACACAAAGCATGAGATGTAGATTTATTTTAAATACAAAAAGAACTCTTTAAAGTTCTCCATAAACCTTCTCTCTCTGTCTCTCTCGTACCCTGTAATGCTTAGCAAAGCCCCAGAATGAGTCCAGGTTCTGTTGGGGGGGGTTGAGGTGTTTAATATGCCTGAGAACACACTCGTATCAAGTACAATTCTATACTTTCTGCCCAGAGACCGGTTGTGAGATGTGTGATTGGACCAGACCCAGAACTCTATCAAACTCAGTGGATTAAAAACACGTAATTGAACCAGGAGGCTGATTTTCATTCATGTGATTCTTCTATTCCTCTTTCGGACCTCAGTTTATGCTCTTCACTGCCTTAACGTTTGGGTTTTTAAATATGACCTCACACCTTGTTTCTACCTGTCTGTATTTTAGAAGTCATCTCAGTATTTAAAATCTGCACACAGGACTCTTGAGTTGTGATGAGGGCTTTAGATCAGTATTGGAGAACCAGTGTATTCAGCACCTGTACTGCAGAACCATGCAGTTTACTTCCTTATGTTCAGAACATATTGGTCCTTTATTACAGAGAGGGAACTCATTCTGATTGGAGTCAGAGACCATGGTCCAGACATCAGTTCACATCTTTAAATACCTCCCACATTTTTGTTTTCCGAACCAAAGACTCTGCCTTTTTCTTCTTTCCTTTCATTTCTAAACTCACTGTGATTCTCTGCCTGAGAAAAATAGTTCTTTAAAATAAAAGTTTTGTTAACTGCATCATGTTTCTATTTGTAGTCTGGACACCTGAGTGGACTTTAAGATGACCGTCGTATTAACTGAACTATCTTTGTGTTGGTGCAAATTTGCAGTAATAAAATCTGTGTGCAGTCATTAAAGCATTGTGTGTAAACAAGTCTGTAAAACAATGTCAATAGTCAATCTTCTTGAACATTTGATTAATTCTAGAAAAAACATTACTGAATATTTTTGTGACCAGAAGTTACAGAGGTTTTAGAGGAAATGAACGATCATCTCCATCAGCATGTCTGTAAAATGATGAAATGAAGGTGAACCTACCAATTATTCAGAGGACTTTAAGATTCAGAAGATTAAAAAAGGATTAACTCTTTCAAATCACCATTCAATGAACCTTTAATGACAAAACCTAGATTTTATTGGACTATTGGTTCTGCAGGATGTTACTGTAAAGACCAGCGAGTGCTCTCAGGCTTTTCAGTGATCGGAATTAGATCTTTTATTTTTAGAAAATTGACACCTGATAATACAATCTGTACATTGATGTCCTGCAGTGTTCAAGTTGCACAGCTGCTCAAAACACATGCCTTTTGATCCTTTAAAACCAACAAAGTTTTTTCTTTGCTTTTGATCTTTAAAACACTTTAAATCTGCTTTTATATAATCAGCAATAAGGAGTGTACTCCTCTTTGCATCATCCATAATTACACCTTTTTCCCGTGATTCATTCACAATAATGCACAACTTTGACTGCTTTGTTGCCAAAATAAAATGGTTACATACATTATGATAATAAAAAAGGTTTGATTCATAAATGCATTTATTGAGAACAAAATCTTTAATCAACTAGTTTTCCACAATGTAATCTATGAATGTGAAGCGGTCAGAGGTGTGCATTATTGTCAGTAAGATCACGGCTGGACAAACAGCTCATCCAATCAGATTTAAGTATTGGAACTACCAAGTTTTTAAAGCTCTTTATAAATAAGTAAACCTGGCACAGGGAAGAATCAAACCTCGCTGTGAGGTGAGTGTTAACTGCAACACCAATGCATCACCTGAAGAAACACTGAGGAAAGTACTATTGTAAAAATGCTATAAATAAATTAATAGCAGTAGCCGGTTTATGGACTACAACTAGATCGTGGTCATTATACAGTAGCTTTGTTCTATTAAACTCTTGTTCTAAAGTGTTCTATGTTCTTCATTCCTGCTTCTGGGTTTATAAACGCTAGATTAAAATGAATTGTAAAGTCCACAAAGCCTACAGTGTGGATTCTGGGTTCTTGCTCTTGGAGGGAACTTTTTTTTTTCTTTGAAAAAATAAAAGCTAAAGAAATAAATGGACCTGGTTTTGACGGTTGAATCACAGACACATTTCTTACGAACACATTTATTTTAACAGTTGAAAATTTCTAAAAGCAGATGTATGATGGCATGTGCTCTGCTGAAGATCACGTGACCGACTGGACCGAGGTCTCGGGTGCCTCATGCAGCGGTGTGAGGGACTGATCAGCTGCACCGTCTGCTGTTTCTGTCTGCTGTTGGTTTGTGTTCTGTCCTATCCCGCCATCCTCTGTGTCTTTATCAATGTCAGAGGAACTCCCACTGCTGGACCTGCTCCTCTTCCTCTTCTGTTTTTTCTTGCTCTTCTTCTTACTCTTCCTGGAGCTTTTGTGATGGCGTGAGGAGGGACTTTTTTTCTTGTTCTTCTGGACAGATCTGCCATCTCTGCTATTAGACCTTTGTCTTTCAGGACTTCTGCTTCGGCCTCTGTCAGTCGAGATACCTCGCACACTTTTTAGGGAACGTCCTCTTCTTTGGCTCACTCTGCTTCTACTATGACTCCGCCTTCCTCTGCTGCGACTTCGTCTCCTGTGACTGTACCGCTCTCGACTGTGCCCTCTGCGTTCACTTCGTCGGTGGGAAGACAGCTCAGGGCTGTAGGAGCGCAGTGATGTCAGCCTGTGGCGGCTGGTTAAGCCCTCACTTCGGTCAGGGGACAGATTTAAGTCACGATCCGCCTCCCAGAATTCATTACTTGGGTTTCGAAAGACGTGCAGGAAGTTGCAGTGCTTTCCTTTAGGACACTTATGCCTATCGAAAAGTCCTAAAAGATTTAAAGTAAAAAGTATTTCATTTTTATGATTTATAGTAATTGTATGAATAATTGTATTTGAAAGTATAAATATAAACTCATTGATCCTCTTACCACATATTGCAGTTTTCCATCTGGTTACAGGACAGAACTCACAGTGCAGCTGTCTTCCTGCATACCAACGTCCATTAAACTTCACAAACGCCTGTTTACACTCGTCCTCTCTACACACAAAAATCTGTTTTCACACAACTGAAGCTAAAAACCCTATATCCTCAGAGCTCTCCTCACTTAAGTTTCATACTTACGTTTCATACTGGACATAAACATTGCCTCTCAAATGAGGTTCGAAATTGCAGCTCACCTGAGACACAAACACAGTTTAACCTCTCACCTGAAAAAACCTTCGGTTCTGAGACGTCCCTCACGCTTCCTTACCTTAAACTGGATCACTCTGCCTGCAGACCGAAACTCTGGAAGAACATCATCATAGAAGTCCAGAAATTGCTGCCTCAGATCTTCCTCACTGTACTCCAGACCTGCGTCTGTGTCGTAGTCATCACGTCTGCTTTGCTCCATTGCAAAGGTCACAAACATACTGTGGACCATCAGAGTGGTACTACATTCTGGGTGATTATGCTTCCGAGAGCACCTGTCCATAAACAAACAAGTATTACATTCTAATCACCTTCTTAACATTGGGTTGGTCCCCATTTGCTACCAAAGCACTCCTGACCCACAAACATGGACTCCACTAGACCCCTGAAGGTGTGTTGCGGTATCTGACACCATTATGTTAGCAGCAGATCCTGTAAGTTGTGAGGTGGAGCCTCTGCCTTGTTCATCTAGCACATCAGGACTCAAGGATTTCCAGCAGAACATTGTCCAAAGCATCACACTGCCTCCATGTGATGTAGAAGAAAACATGATTCATCAGATCAGCTTTTTCTATTGATCCATGATCTAGTTCTGATGATCACGTGTACATTTTTGGTGTTTTCAGCACTGGACAACGTTTTCAACTTTTTTTACACAAGTTTTACATAAATTTTAATAAGTGTGTTCAATACGTTTTCACAACGTCAATTCTTTTTGCATAATGTGTCGTTTAAAGGTTGTGAATAATTATGGAAGGTGTTCTTATGTACCTGTCCCCGAATCTGCATGCTCCAGTCTTAAGATAGAAGGGGCAGTTCGCCTTGTCCCTCTCTGTCCCGTAATCTGTTGGCGCATCAGGGTTTTTCCAGGAGCCTCCATTTCCCAGCTGGAGAGAAGGAAAGTCATTATACACAGTGATTTCATTCCACAGCAGTGTTTACATTTCTTTACAGATGTGTAAGATGTTAGGGTTGATACCTGGCTTTCGGCTTGGTCCAGCAGTTTCTGTACAGCTTCCTAAAATGGTGCACACACAGAGTACGGCTGGTAAAAACCTGCAATGAGCTCACAGATATCTGTCAGCATTTGTTAAGACCACAGACAATGCAGGACTGTGCTTCACTGCTCTATTCTGTTAATAAGCTGTAAAACAAATGGTCATAAAAAGATACATGTTCTTCATATGGAGGGGTCAACAGTCTTGTCACTGCTTCTTATTGTGGAGATCTTCATTAAGGAAAACCATGAAACATCTGTTTCTAGTGCAATAGTCAATAATTGATGATGTCAAGTGATAAATTGCTTGTAAACCCATTAAAGGTCCTGATTATAGCCTAAATGTGACCTAGAATACCTTAGATTTTCAAACAATTTGGAAACATACTGTAGATACTGAGAACAAAAGTTAAACAAATACTGAGTGGGATACAGTGAGTAATACACCTGCAAAGTCAGACAAACTGTGATGATGGGGTACTGGAAGTAGAGGACCAAATTGTGGAAGCCACGTGGACTAGACGAGCAGGGAAAGGGGTGGCGGGACCCGGGACGTACGGGGCAGTAGCCAGGAGGTTTCATTAATGTTCTGTGTGCAGGTATCAAAAGGTGTAATTAGTGCACCTGATGAGACATTACACTGTTAATTAGATTCAGAGGTTTTCCACTGAACCAAAGTTTCTCATTTTTTGAAAAACGGACACCTGAACATTGCACAATCTGTACATGGGTGTGTCCAGCGCTGTTTATGCTGCCTGGCTGCTCACAGAGGATAAGTCCAAAAAAAAAGCCACGGTCCTCACAAGGTTTCCTATGACAGCATCACAAAGTTTTTTCTTGCCATTGTTGCTTTGTCTTGCTCTTTTTGTGTTTAGGCTTAGAACACTGTAGAGCTACTTTGAGACCATTGTGAGCACTATTGTAAAAAGCTCTATATAAATAAATAAAAATGAACCTCCCTCACGTGGTCCTCCTTTAGTGACAGGTTTACTTTATATTATATTTAAGTAAGAACATGATGGAGGAGAGTAAAACTGTCATGGTTTGATGGAAAGCCCCGACAGCTAGAGGATATCAGCCTCGGTACTTTATCCAGCGAAAGCAGCGATCACCTCTCTGTCCTTCTTCTCTTGTCTTTTCTGCTCCAGTGCTTCAGTTTCTTTCCTCTGCTGTTCCTCCCACTCCTCTCTGATCCTCCTCTGCAGAACATCAGAACAACATTGAGCACCAGTGGTTAAACTGTTTTGTAAGTCAGAATTGAAAATCTAAAACATACCTCCTCCTCCTCTTTTCGTTTTTGGGTTGCCTCCTCCCTCTCTCTCTTCAGCCTGAATTCCTCCTGAGCCAGCTGCTCTCTCTCCAGCCACTCCTGATGTAAACGCTCCCTAAAGAATTTGGTGGAGAATTTTCAACACTCCTATCACTATCCTAAATAAAACTGAATCCGTGTGGAAAAAAGTGCTGACCTGAGGTCTTTATGCTCTTGATCCTGCGCCTCCTCATCCTCCTCATCATCAGAATGCAGCTTAACTTCAGGCTGATCATCTACAACATGACATTTACAATAAAGTTGGTAAACTTTTCCTCAATTGATTTAATTCTCCAGCTGATTATCAGACCAATGCTCCAAAATAAATGACAATTTGCATTGTCTGTTGAGGACTTTAGCAAATGAACATGTACCTACATCAACCAGGTATAAGATGATGAGTGAGAGGTGAAGCCATGTGAATTTATATGGATGTAGAATTACAAACTCCATCTTTATGGTAAGTGGAGCAATGAGAGTAGAATTATGTATTTGAGTGAACAAAGAACAGACATGACCGATCATAGTAAGTGAATGATTGAACATCAAGTTTAAATGCTTCAAATAAAATAAAGTACGGAAAATTACCGACATACCATATTCTCTGAGTTTAGCAAGAGCTTGGCGTTTTCTTTTTCTTCGTTCTTTCTTCCAACAGGCCCGTTTTTGTTTGCCACTGACAATGAGGGAAAAAAAGAGTGAGACTTGAAATGAGTCACCACATCAGATACAGTAATTAGAATCTCCTATTAAACTTTCAGTTATTAAAAGTATCCAACTGAGAGAACACCACAATTCAGGAGGTTAAGAAAGAACCAACTGATCAGCAGTGTAACTGATACTGATCCTGAACTGATCTGGTTTCAATATCTACATTTCTCCCCACCATGTTTTAATTTTTAAATAGATAAAGAACTAAAAGTAGAAGTTTGAGAAAAAAATACCTTACATCATTAAAAAGTTAGAAAAGTCATTTCACTATTTATTAGAGGTGAAGTGATGGAGTAAGAACTGGCACCACGGTGAGGTTAAAGCACCAGGCGACATTCATCACTAGAGCTCTGTGAATCTTTGGAAAGGACAAAGGACAGAAATAAGTAGTGAAGGAACATGAGCTCTTTTGTTGAACACCAGATGAGCTGCAGAGTTCTGGATTAGTTGTAAAGTGCTGATCGTGTAAGATGGGAGAGCAGCAAGTAAAGGTGGAGTGCCTTTTAGCAGTGGAGCAGGACAGGAGAAGTCTGGACTAACAGCTGATAAGCTGATTTTAAAAATTAAAGAGAGTCTGATCTATATTTCATGAATTTTTTACTTACGTTTTATTAACTGTTCAGATAGTCTGTCTAACTTGCACTTCATGTTGGTGAATGTGAGCTTTACTATATATATTTAATATAATAAAAATAACAAAGTAAAGTAATAATAATATAAATGAACGTTTTGGAGGGGAATTCATTCATCCATTATCTTCCGCTTTATTGGGGTCGCGGGGGGGGGGGGTTCCCCGCATCCAGGGGAGAATGTTTCGGGCGCTGGGCAGATACACCCAGGACAGGGCGCCAATCTATCACTGGGCACACACTCACTCACACAGATACACTCTATATGGGGCAATTTGGAGAACTCAATTGACTTGATCCATGTTTTTGGACTGTGGGAGGAAACCGGAGAACCCGGAGGAAACCCACGCGGACACGGGGAGAACATGGAAACTCCACCCAGTTGGAGGGGAATACTTCCATAAA
>JAFMOD010000823.1:199383-206883 GCA_019802435.1 Corydoras maculifer | reverse complement strand
CTGGTCATCGCCAGTGTTCAGGTCCCTAATGATGATGCTCAGTTTGACGCTTCTCATTACGACAGTGAAAAAGCAGGTTGGTTAAATACAATGTATGTGTGTGTGTATATATATATATATATATATATATATATATATATATATATATATATATATATATATATATATAGTATCAGTAGTGTAAGAGCATAAGAATTTAAATTGAACTTGAATTACAAACTGAGACAGGAAGTATATTACCAAGCCGAGGAACCATTTCTACTGTTGGGCTTTAGTTTGATGCCCCAGAATTTTGTTTGACTGCGTTATGTTTTGTGTTCCTCTCACATGATTTGTTGCTTTCATGATGAATGAGCTGATGTGTTTTGGTTTTAGGCTTGAAACATTGCAACAATGTTGTTCTTTTCAAACCATATTGCAGTTACGTGTTAAAGACCGGCGGCACGGTGGCTTAGTGGTTAGCACGTTCGCCTCTCAGCGCTAGGGATTCCTGGTTCGAATCCCCATCTGGGTGGAGTTTCCATGTTCTCCCCGTGTCTGCGTGGGTTTCCTCCGGGTTCTCCGGTTTCCTCCCACAGTCCAAAAACATGGATCAAGTTAATTGAATTCTCAAAATTGCCCCGTTTAGAGTGTGTCTGTGTGAGTGAGTGTGTGCCCAGCGATGGATTGGCTCCCTGTCCTGGGTCTATCTGCCCAGCGCCCGAGATGTTCTCCCCTGGATGGGCATGGGGAACCCCACCGCGACCCTAATAGAGGATAAGCGGGAGATAATGAATGAATGAATGTTAAAGACCTACACAGCTGGTACCATGTAGAAAGTTAAATTGTGTTATAGTGTAAATAATGTTAGATATGATGTATGAATTATAATGCTTTAGGTTCTAAGGTGTGTTCTCTCTTTCTCTCTCCATTCATGTGTCTGTCTTGCTTTCATTCTGACTCTCAGCAGGTATGTTCGTTTTCTGAAAAACATGTATTGAAGTGATTGCAGAACTAAGGTGGTGCTGGTTTTGTGTACCGTATGTTGCTACAGTTTTATTTTGTGTATTTTAATCTAACATCAGTTCTTTCAAAATGTATTCCTTGTGATCTTCCTGTGTTAATGTTTCTTTTTTTTCTCAGAGTTTGGAGGATTTGGGTCAGTGAGTGGTAAGATTGAGATTGAGATTAAGATTAACCATGAGGGGGAGGTAAACCGGGCCAGGTACATGCCACAGAACCCCTGTATAATCGCCACCAAGACCCCGACTTCTGATGTGCTGGTGTTTGATTACACTAAACACCCTTCCAAACCAGGTTTGTTACATCGCCTATCCCCTCAGTCCCATCAGCCTGCTCTCTGTAAACTTGGTGTTTAGTTTTTTTTTTTTAATAATACTGTTGTATTTCTCTTTCACTGTAGATCCCAGTGGAGAGTGTAATCCAGACCTGAGGCTTCGGGGTCATCAGAAGGAGGGATATGGTCTGTCTTGGAATCCCAATCTGAGTGGAAATCTCCTTAGTGCTTCAGATGATCATGTATGCTCAGAAAAAACAGTGTTCACTAAAACATTTATGGGACCTCATATCCTTTTGACCCCATGTTCAGTAATATGTACACACATAGGCTCACAGTAAAGTACACAGTAGTGTTTTCACAGCTCTTGGTTTCAGTTACTGAGCAGAACATACAAGGTTCTTTATTTGTTCTTCCTGTGATTTTCTCACAGTCTAAAAACTTTACGTTACCAGGGAAATTGTGTATACTAAATTGCCATTCATATGTGCTGGGGTAGGCTCCAGTGTACAGACTGGATGTGGGCTGCAATACTTGAGTCTGCATCCTATGTTGGTATCAAATATGTATCTGAGGAACACGATTGTTAAATCATTGTTTTCTCTCCTGATTGGTGTTATTTACTTGTTATATTTGATATCATATCATCAGGTCCAACACTCCAAATCATTTCTGTCATGCCAATGTTTGTGTTACAGTCTGGTTACAGGTTTCCATCACATGTGCACCTGGTAATTTAAACAGTTTATAAATTCTGAGCTGTTGTACAAAACCACGGATCCAGCTACAGTTAGGAACTCCCTATTAATAATACTTATATCATTTCACACATGTTCGTTGCTGTGCAATAGCAATATAATAACCAATCATCCCTCAGATAAACAACAGTTGCCACAACTATTGTAATTTCTTAGACTTCACTCACCATTTCTTTAATGATTTTATTTTTATGAAACTGACTCAGGTGAGTAACAGTCTGTTGTTTCCACAGACGATCTGTTTGTGGGACATCAGTGGAAGTTTTAAAGAAGGAAAAATTGTTGATGCGAAGACCATCTTTACTGGGCACACTGCTGTGGTGGAGGACGTGTCCTGGCACCTTCTGCATGAATCGCTCTTTGGCTCAGTAGCAGATGATCAGAAACTGATGATGTGAGTAAAACTGTACAGCTGGTTATTTCATTAAAGTACAGGTAAAGGTTTGTATTTATATTTTTAAAGCATTCAATCGCTGGTGGTTCATTGATGAGCTACATTACCTTGCTTATAATAAACTAATGTTCAGCTAAATCTTCATTACATTTAACTAGTGTAGCTGGTGTAAGCACAGTACTACAGTGAATTTAAACCTCATAGTAAATCAAACTGATGAAACCTGTTTCACTAAGTAAATCCTGGCGACAAACATTTCTGTCTGCTTAAAAAAACAAATTCAATTCAGTTAATGTTACTCGACCACCTTCTGAAACTTTACTATGTTCTCTACATTTGGTGGTCAGAGCGACTACACAGCAGGACAGAATACATGAAAATTTTATAATGTGTTTATAATTGTTAAGCTGTTAAATCTTGAATAACAATTAATCTTTCAGTAGCTTTAATGGCATTTGTTTAATCTGAGATTTAGGAAGATGGGTAATGAGAACTTTTCTTTACCAGCTGGGATACGAGATCCAACAACACGTCTAAACCCAGTCACTCAGTGGATGCTCACACAGCAGAGGTCAACTGTCTCTCCTTTAACCCCTACAGTGAGTTCATCCTGGCCACTGGCTCTGCTGACAAGGTTTGAAAAATTTCCTTTAAAATAAATCAATTTAATGGTCTTAATTTTCATAGGCCATATAAAACTGTTCCTTATCTAAGTTCTCGTTACACTTTGTGTTTGTTGCTCTTTAGACAGTGGCACTGTGGGATTTGCGCAACCTAAAACTGAAGCTTCACTCGTTTGAGTCCCATAAAGATGAGATCTTTCAGGTAAAGCTGTGGTTTGTAGTGTAGCAGCTCAGACATGGTGCAGTTAATATATCTCTCATTAAGAACGTATTATTTTCTGTCCCTTTTGGTGACTGTTTATAATGCCTGCTGCAGGTTCAGTGGTCACCGCATAACGAGACCATTCTGGCCTCAAGTGGAACAGATAGACGCCTTAATGTCTGGGACCTAAGGTGAGCCTTCTGACGCCTTCTGACGTTCTCCTCGTTCCTCTTTACCAGGTTTACTTCTAATACTGACACTGGTTATTTATGCTTTTAGTAAAATTGAACTAGAACAGCAGATTACTTGGTTATGATGGTTATATATTTATAACTGTGTCTAATGTAATCCTTCATACGAAATAGTTGCCATGACTGCTAGAATCCCTTGTAAACTGTTGTTGCCAAAAATTATGTAATCTCTCATTAGCAATGGTTGCCACGACCGCTATAATCACTGATAAACAATAAGTATTAATTATCGCATGTTCTGGCTGCCTGACTCACATTTCTTTACCAGGTTTACTTCTAATACTGACACTGGTTATTTATGCTTTTAGTAAAATTGGAGAGGAACAATCTACTGAGGATGCTGAAGATGGACCTCCTGAACTTCTGGTCAGTACTTTTTAATGTTGTAAAAACCTGGAAAAACCCCTATAATGAAATAAATAATTAAAAGTGAGCAAGTATAAAATGTAAAGGACCTGTGTGCATTGCCTGACTACAATCTTGCATCCACAACAAATTCCATATCAACCACCACCACCAGTGTAAAGCTATCAGTGTCATATCTGTGGTGTTAAGTTTGCAAATGATCTATAAGTGACGTGAAGTGTGTGTGTGAGGACAGTTGTGTATTGGATTTAATGCTTCAGTTAACATTTCTTGCGTAATTTATTACCTAAACAAGCATTTAATTATGTAAACATGTGTCTGCACCCCATGGGGTTTGATATTGGGGTCAATCTTAGTCTGTCCAATGGGGAGTTAAGATGGTGTGACAGAATTTAACACAGATACTGGAACAGCATCATTTTAACACCACACCCTCTACTAATAATGGTGAGCTGGGGGAAGAAGTGAGATAACAGCACTGACTGATCAATGTCAGGATCAGTGTTTTTAAACTTCTTATAAGTTGTGATCACAGTGGTTCCTTGAAGTTTTATCATTAAGGAATTTATAAACCATGTTTCAAAAAGGAACTGAGCAGCAGGTGGAGCTTTTTTTGATGTTCACATGATGTTTAGAGTATAAATTGTTTGAGGTTGATTTGCATCATAAAGCTATTTAAGTTATTCTTGACTATATTTTAGTTTTGGATGTTCTGTGTTGGTTGCTTTGTTTTGATTTTTACACCTTTAACTTCTTTAGTTCATTCATGGCGGCCACACAGCAAAGATCTCCGATTTCTCATGGAATCCTAACGAGCCCTGGGTGATCTGCTCGGTGTCTGAGGATAACATCATGCAAGTTTGGCAGATGGTCAGTGAAACGCTCTCTTGTATACTTCAATCTACTGTTGTATATAGGAATTTAATTCATTGTGCTTATGGAACTTGTGCACCTTACTTTCTTCTACATCTCTTTCTCTCTCTCTCTCTCTCTCTCTATATATATATCTTATAGTGTCTGTCTACAATGACAAATGCATTAATTCATTTATGTATATTAAAATACATTAGCAGTTTATTAAAAGATATTTTTTCTTTGGTTTCAGGCTGAAAACATTTATAATGATGAGGAGCCAGACACATCAGCCTCGGAGCTGGAGAGCCAGACCTCTTAAGTTCTCCTTCTGATCTTATTTATTTCTCTCATCAGTGAGACATTCTGGATCCAGAGTTGTAATTCTGATTAGACCTGTTTGCCTTTGGTTTTCTTCTTTCTGCTTTTGAATCAGATGATCATTAATCTCTCAACCTTCTGTTTGTCATATTATCACCATGTGGTTCTGATGGATCTGCTGCACAGCTGTCTAATTTCAGTACTGGGTTATTTGCTTCTGACTCTGTTCTCAAAAGCAATAAAACATTTTGTAATCCCTTTGAAAATTGTACACATGTATTTTAAATTGTTGAATATCATTAACACCTATGGCCCATTTTGAAAACATCACAGTATTATAGAGGGTAAGAGAACAGGAGGCAGCGTCCTGTTGATAGACAGTTTATATGATCATGTTACTGTGTTTCCTACACAGAGAGAAGTTCTCTGTGAAACGATCAATGTTAAAAGTAACATTGAGTTAAGTAATAACATTGTAATTACACATATGTAATTCCAGAGAGGACATGGGTTAGTAATAACACAGTGCAGCATGTGGCTTCAGCATAACTAACTAGAGCAGCAGAACTGCAGATTACTTGGTTATGATAGTTATATATTTATAACTGTGTCTAATGTAATCCTTCATAAGTAAAAGTTGCCATGACTGCTAGAATCCCTTGTAAACTGTGGTTGCCAAAAATTATGTAATATCTCATTAGCAATGGTTGCCACGACCGCTATAATCACTGATAAACAGTAAGTACATATCGCTTGTTCTGGCTGCCTGACTCACGTTTTCTTTAAGATGTGGCACTGGTATTTTTCTTCAGAATTTGCCAGTGGTGGGGTTAGGATTTCAACTAGTCAGATTTATCTCTAGGTGTAAAATATTTCAACAGCCGAAATGGCACAGCTATTCTGCATCCTAAAAAAAGCAATAAGGCATGAGAGGACATCCATCATTGTGAATAAATCACAGAAAAGCGTTTATTAGGCACAACGCAGAGTACAGGTAAACCTCTTTCCTTTGACTTATTTACAATAATGTGCAACCTCAAGTGCCTTATTTCTTTAACAAAATTCTAAAATAGTACAAACACTATATAAAAAAAGTTTGATTTATAGATGTTTTATTAAAAGCATGAATTTTAATAAACGGGTCTTCCTGTTTTTTCTAACAATCAAGTGGTGATTGTTAGAAAAAACACATCCTAATTACATGTCGTAGTTAGCAATTTCCCTTCACAGCAAGATTTGATTCATTCTGTAAAAGGCTAGTATGTTCTCTCTGTGTTTGCATGGGATTTTAAGTCTCTACAAAGAATATTAAAAATTTTATTGTGAAATATTCCAGTAAGGGCGGCACGGTGGCTTAGTGCTTAGCATGTTTGCCTCTCAGCGCTAGGGATTCCCGGTTCGAATCCCCATCTGGGTGGAGTTTCCATGTTCTCCCCGTGTCCGTGTGGGTTTACTCCGGGTTCTCCGGTTTTCTCCCACAGTCCAAAAACATGGATCAAGTCAATTGAATACTCAAAATTGCCCCATATAGATTGTGTCTGTGTGAGTGAGTGTGTGCCCAGTGATGGCTTGGCGCCCGAGATGTTCTCCCCTGGATGGGCATGGGGAACCCCACTGCGACCCTAATAGAGGATAAAGCGGGAGATAATGAATGAATGAATATTTTGGTAAAATATTCTGTGTCTAACCCATGTTAATCACTGTCTTAACATCATTTTGTTGCTCTATAGATACTGGGATGGACTTTTAGTGTCTTTATCACCCTGAGCTGATGCACAAACTGGCATCGCATAAATACTAAGATCATAAGATGAAGCTCTATATAAATAATTCAGTAATAGTAATTCAAAATAAAGTTCAAAAGCAGAAGAAAGGAGGACGAGAAGAACTGAGGAACACAGGTCAGAAAGTAAGCGAAAAGGAGGAAAGTACGCAGGAGAAGTAAGGAACAAATCAAAAAAGAATCGCCAAATATCAAACATTAGAGATTAGACTGAAGTTTAACTGATTGCAGAGTGAATGGTGCGGCTGCGTTTCAAATCACACACTTCAGCACTAGTGTTGCTGCATCATTAGCGTTGGCGCCCTTTTTGATGTGCACTAAATGTAGTGCGGACCATGCTGATTGAAACAAGCTCGCTTTTATTTTCCTGGTGTTTCGTCATAACATGGCGACTTGCTCAGGCGCCAGGGTCGATTTAAACACAGAAAACATTCAGGTAACTCTCCACGCTCGCCGTTTAAAGTCATCGCTGTGACGTCACGGGGACTGGACATTTGATTGTGGGATTCTGGGAGAGGTGATTCCGGAACAAAGCGACGTAAAGCCGGTGTCTCTGTCCGGGATGTTTACGAAGGAAGTGAAGCTAACAGCTACAGCAGCTTCAGTTTCCAGACTGCGAGTTTGTGAGATTACTGCTGCTGAGCTGCTCGCTACAGTGCAGTGAGGAGGGGGCA
>JAFMOD010000823.1:87897-193688 GCA_019802435.1 Corydoras maculifer | reverse complement strand
AACTTTCATTCCACTTCACAATTGTATACCACTTTGTGTTGGTCTTTCACATTAAATTCCAGTGAAATATATTTATGTTTGTGGTTGTAATGTGACAAAATATGGCAAAGTTCAAGGGGTATGAATACTTTTGCAACCCACTGTATATATATATATACACATTCATTCATTCATTCATTATCTCCCGCTTTATCCTCTATTAGGGTCGCGGTGGGGTTCCCCATGCCCATCCAGGGGAGAACGTTTCGGGCGCTGGGCAGATAGACCCAGGACAGGGCGCCAATCCATCACTGGGCACACACTCACTCACACAGACACACTCTATATGGGGCAATTTTAAGAATTCATTTGACTTGATCCATGTTTTTGGACTGTGGGAGGAAACCGGAGAACCCGGAGGAAACCCACGCAGACACGGGGAAAACATGGAAACTCCACCCAGATGGGGATTCGAACCGGAAATCCCTAGTGCTGAGAGGCGAATGTGCTAACCACTAAGCCACCGTGCGGCCAAAAAGATATACAGATGAGCAATTTTTTGTGGTTATATTTCTTCGTAAATGTTTCGTAAATGTCCAAAGTGCTACGTAAACAACACAAACCATGATGCTTTAAGTTTGACTTGTGTACCGTGCAGAACTTCACTCTCAGTAATGAGGAGACTGCTGCTGTAAACTCCAGTATTGACATCTGTTTTAATTCCTGTGTGATTTACAGATGACCAAGAAAATTAAGAAGTTGGAGAAGGAGACCACACTGTGGAGGACCAAATGGGAGACCAATAATCAGACCCTGCTGCAGATGGCAGAAGAGGTTCAGCATTTTCAAAATATTTTTAATAATCAATCTGAAATGAGAGAACCCTTCTCCTCACCTGAAATAACTCCTGACCAATTCTTGTCAAATTCTGTCTACAAATTGTTCAACATGTTCTGATGGTAAAACTTGTGTCCTACATCTTTGTGTCAGATACCACAGCTCACTTTCATGGGTCTAGTGGAGTCTCCGTAGGTCCGGACTGTTTTGGTAGCAAAAGGGGGGACAGATTAATATTAAGAATGTGATCAAAATTTTATACCCAATAACTGATGATGTAATTTCTGACTTTATTAACTTTGTGTTCCAGAAAACAGTGCGGGATAAACAGTACAAAGCCCTGCAGGGGAAGCTGGAACGTCTGGAGAAACTGTGTCGAGCTTTGCAGAGAGAACGAAACGATCTCAGCCAGAAGCTGGGGAGTCTTCAGAGTCCAGGGGATGATCTTGAGGAAGTGGGGACAGGTCCACCGGACCCCCAACCAGAGGAGCCCTTTAGCCAGCCGACTTGCACGGTACTGGAGGAGGGAGAGATGGAAGGCATGGTACCGGAAGCAGAACGGCAGGGCTCACACTCAGAGCTGGTGGGTGACAGAGTTCTCTGAGGGACTGTTTTTCTGGAGGTGTACTTTGTGTATCATAGTACGATCATTAAAATGAGCTGTCGTTAAAAGAGCTCGGCAAATAATAATGGTTCTGTAAAGAGCTCTTTTTACTCACTGTTTTCTAACACATGTATTTTCCTAGAAAAAGCCAGCCCCCTGCGGCTGCACTGTTCCATAGTCCATTCTTTTTTTTTCTTTAGAGTTTCTTCTCTTGCCGATCATGTTGTGTTCTGATTACAGATTTGTATTTTTGTAACGTAGCGCTTCAATTTGTAGTGTAGATTTGAAATAAATGGATTTAAATGCTCACAGGATTTTGATATCTTAAACATGAGTCCCTTTATCTCCTGATTTTTAGAAAGATGTTCAATCTGGAATTTCTCCAATCCTGTCTGTAAAAAACCATTATGTTGCTTGATTATCTTTTTATTTTGGTTTTAACAGTTAGATCTGGCTGTTAATGACAGATTACATAACCTGTCAGACTGCACCATCAAAAACACACTCAGGTTTGTTTCCCTGACAAAAAAACAACTTGAGCTGTTGGATCAATACAATGTAATTCTTATCACCATGAGGTATGTTAACTAGAGCCAGAAATATGAATATAGGTATCGGTTTCACTGGACATTTTTAGATGTAAAATTCAGACTCTGTGGCGCTTTGCTCTCACAGGGAGAAGGTCCCATATTTGTTCCCTGCTGGTTCACCTTAAAGGGTTCCACCTGAACTTTCATTCCAAAGATGTGCTGACTGATGAGCTGTTGATAAACATTGGCGCAGACTCCTCCAACAGTTTAACTGACACACGGTTAGCAACAAGCACTTTTTGTTGGCAGTCCCAGCCTTTCTATGTGAGTCTCCTGTTTAAAACCGAAGACCGCATTAAGGGCCGGACAGTCAACATTCATTTAAACAGGATCCAAAAGGTTTTGGTACAAACATGAATATTAAAATAGCCACAACTGAATCCTCACTGCTTCTCAAGAGATTAACAAGTGCCATTGATTCCAGCAATTTAGAAGAAGGTGGAAAATTTTCCACTTGTATGTCTGGAGCATGGTTTGAGTCAGAAGAAACATTAGACTTTATACATAAAGGTAAATGTTTGTCTCAGTTTCAACAGCAAAGCCATTGTGGTAGAGAGAGCAGAGTGAGTTGATTGCTACTGTCTGTGAGTACCATTATTAATGTTTACCATACAATAAGTGGTAAACAGCATTAGGAGATCTTTCCCATGTTAAATATCAATCAATTTGTAGCTGACCCACTGACACCCCTGCTGGGTGCTGGTGAACCATAACGATGTACGGAACGACGAGTGATGCACTTTCACTCCTGGAATTCAGTCAAATCTGTACCTGAGACTCCCAATAAAATCTTTTGTAGATTTCTACCACTGTACGTTTGTGTTTCTGTTGATTTGACATAAACTGTCTGAAGGCATCTACATAGTTCCAGCTGGCAGATAGAATCAAACATAGGGTGGAATACTATGAGAATACTATAATGCAGATTAACTGAAAGGTGCAGATGCTACAGAGTGCTCAGTTCCCTGTTATGTCAGCATTTAATAAATGTGAAATAAATGTGTGCTTGTAGAAGAGATGACTTGCCAGTGGAACACCGAATTCTGTAAACATCAGATTCTGTGATTGTAGTGATGATGCCAATGAGTATAGCCTGCTAAGGTCACAGGATTTGGTGTAACACAGATCCCAGTCCTGATGAGTATAAGGGCGGTGTCAGAAAGGACAGCCACTGTAAAAACTGGCTGCATGCTTAACCAAATACTGTAATGCCTACTACATCTACAAAATCAGAAGGTGAAAATACCCTGGATGACCCTCTGAACTGGATGTCATGTTTAAAGGAAAAAAACATTTTTCTTTTTCCTTTTTTTATTTATTTATTTATTTTTTGTTTTTGGTTGTGCCGAGTTAAATATTCAAATATATTTTTACATTAAAAATAGAATTTAGTTTCTTTGATTGCCGTGTAGCACGGTGGCTTAGTGGTTAGCATGTTCGCCTCTCAGCGCTAGGGATTCCTGGTTTGACTCCCCATCTGGGTGGAGTTTCCATGTTCTCCCCGTGTCCACGTGGGTTTCCTCCGGGTTCTCCAGTTTCCTCCCACAGTCCAAAAACATGGATCAAGTCAATTGAGTTCTCCAAATTGCCCCATATAGAGTGTATTTGTGTGCGTGTCTGTGAGAGTGAGTGTGTGCCCAGCGATAGATTGGCGACCTGTCCTGGGTGTATCTGCCCAGCGCCCGAAACGTTCTTCCCTGGATGGGCATGAGGAACCCCCTCCGCGACCCTAATAGAGGATAAAGCGGAAGATAATGAATGGATGGATGGATGGACGATTGCCGTGTTGAGGGGAGTAAAGTGTGTAGTATGGTATTTGACCACTGGAGGCGGTACGCACTGAACCTGGAATAAGCCAAACGCTGAGAGAAAGCGAAGAAGCAGCATGGCGCGCTCTGCATCGCGAGTTTGAGAGTTTCAGAATGCGGGCTCTAGATGTTTGTTTCTATTAACAGAGTATTAATTAAGCTTCGCTGTTGCAGAAATGCCGTCTCTCACAGTGAGAGGCGTTGCAGTGGACTTTCCCTTCAGCCCGTATCAGTGTCAGATGGATTACATGAGCAAAGTGATCGAGTGTCTGCAGAATGTGAGTGCAGTATTTCATTCATTCATTATCACCCGCTTTATCCTCTATTAGCCTCTATTTATCCTCTATTCATTCATTATCACCCGCTTTATCCTCTTTATCCGCGACGGGTGGGGGGGGGGGGGGTTCCCAATGCCCATCCAGGGGAGAACCCAACCAGGGGAGAACGTCTCGGGCGCTGGGCAGCTGGGCAGATACACCCAGCACAGGACACCAATCTTTCACTGGACACACACTCACTCACACAGACACACTCTATATGGGGCAATTTTGAAAATTCAATTAACTTGATCCATGTTTTTGGACTGTGGGAGGAAACCCACGCGGACACGGGGAGAACATGGAAACTCCACCCAGATGGGGATTCGAACCGGGAATCCCTAGTGCTGAGAGGCGAACGTGCTTGGGGGTGTAGAGATAATCCAAAGCAAACTTTGACTTTAATCTAGTACCTACATAGTGCAGCTAATGTCCCCGTGCTCATGCTGACGGTGGTTATTCTGCAGGACTACTGTAGAAATGGAGGGATTTTAACCACTAAGCCACCGTGCCGCCCTGTGCAGCTTTTATTAGACTTTTTATTTCTCATCTTCTGCTCTGAACCTTTCCACCATATGATTTGTAATCGGATGTATCAGTTTCTTTTCATCCTTACAATCCCTCCATTTCTACAGTATTCCTGCAGAATAACCACCGTCAGCATGAGCACGGTGACATTAGCTGCACTATGTAGTTACTAGATTAAAGTCAAAGTTTGCTTTGGATCATCTTCACACCCCCAATATTATCCACCTCATCAGGTAGCATCTCTGTAGCTCCCTCCGATTTAAAGTCGACAGCACAAATATTCTTGCCAATACAGGTTTATTCTTGAGTGTGTAACTTAACCTTGTACATAACCTTACACCCAACTGTAAGAACTGCAACAATCACATGAACAAATATACAATGAGCAATTTCTACATTGTAAACTCTTAATCTTCAGAATGATCCTTTGCTTGTTTAAGCACACGAATTTACATCTTGACTTAAAACCACAAGTACACATCAATTCACCTTAATACTAGAAAAGGTAGTAAACCTTATGTCAACACAATTAGTTACTAACAGAACACGAAGCTCACTTGCTTCATAAAATATCAAAGAGAATATGGTTTCATGTCCCGTCTTGTTGCTCTTCGGGTCTTTAATAAACACTTTGTCGGATTTGTCCGATCAACACAGCTGCTTCTTCTCTTATTTGCTGCTCATAAGGATTGTTCTGATGTTTCTGTTCTAGAAAACAAATGGTATACTTGAGAGTCCAACCGGCACCGGAAAAACCCTCTGTCTGCTCTGTGCAACACTCGGTTGGAGGGATTATTTTAAAGACTCCATATCTGCCCTGAAGATTTCACAGAAGATGGGGGGTGCTGAGCTGTTTCCTGATAGGCCAATGTCATCCTGGGGAACAGCAGCCACCGATGGAGACACACCAGGTATGTGATGGACACTAATGCAGCGGTGTAGGGGATGTTTGTGCTGCCACCTTTACATTTACATTCATATTTAGTCATTTAGCAGATGCTTTTATCCAAAGCAACTTACAAATAAGAACACCACAAGTCAGTAGTTATGAAGAAAACCAACTACACTGTAGAATTACCAAACCTGATCGTTATATGGTGCTGCGCCTCCCCCCACCTTTTTTTTTTTTTCTTACCCCCCCTTTCCCCTACAACAGGTATTTTATTAAAAGATGCATCTTCAGTAGTTTATTAAAAATGCCAAGTGACTCTGCATTCCGGACAGAGTTGGGAAGATCGTTCCAACATTTTGCAGTGGTGAACTCCATGGAGTGAACATTAGCTCCTCTGTGAGGTGGAATCACCAGGCGGCAATCATCACTAGAGTAAAGTGAACGAGCCGGAGTGTATTTTGAAAAGATAGAGTGAAGGTAAGAGGGGGCAGATCCAGAAATGGTCCTGTAGGCCAGAGTCAGTGACTTGTACTGAATGCAGCAGCTACAGGGAGCCAATGGAGAGAAATGAGTAGTGGAATAGTGCTAGAATAGTGTTCATACAAGCAGCTATTAAAAGAAGTCAGTCCACATTACACTGAAAATGGCAGTATAGATTAACTAATGGCAGTAATGAGACAATTTATCAGTGGATCAGACACTGCTGTGTTGTGCCACCTGTACCAGCACAACACACACTAATAATATCTCCTCTGTATATAAGAAACTGAATTTTTTAAATGAACACATTATTGTTTTATGTTTCCTACAGCTTATTACACAGACATCCCAAAAATCATCTATGCATCAAGGACCCACTCCCAGCTCACACAGGTCATCAGTGAACTCAGGAACACGTCATACAAGTCAGTGCTTCTGTCCACAGAGATTCTATACAGCTGTCTGTTTGCTGTTGCTTCAAACTAATAGAAATAAAGTTAACCTGAACATAATTCAATCTGTTTTAAGGCCAAAGGTCTGCGTTCTGGGTTCCAGAGAACAACTCTGTATTAACCCAGATATAATGAAGCAGGAAAGCAACCATATCAAGGTTTGTGCTGAGAGCTAAACTGGTACAAAGTAATCTGGGTTTGTTCAGTTATGTGTTTCTCTGTTTGTGCTGTTTTTTTTTAAAAGATTCATTTTTTTAGGTTCATATGTGCAGAGCAAAGGTTTCCTCACACGCGTGCATGTTTTACAACAATGTAGACGGTAAGGTCTTTAAATGTTTGTATGACTATATACAGTTTAAACTTTATTCAATCTAATTATTATCAACTTTATCAAATTTCAACCTTTGATGTTTAAAGTGAGAAATCTGTGTATACAAGTTTCCAGGTAAATGTCATAGTTTAATACACTGCGTGGTGCAAAACAGGTCAAACAATCCTTATATTTTGCTGGATCACCTTTAGTATTGATTATGGCACACAGTCACCATGTCATCATATCCACAAACTTTTCACTTACATTTACTTCTTCATAGAAATAAATGGTTGCATTATAAAAGAAGTCAAAGTATTTACCAAAGTCTTTAAGTGCTTCATTAAATAGAACAATCTTTAAAATGTGCTTTGTCAAAGTGGGGGTTTCTGGTGTTGTTCATGTAAGATGATGTAATGTAAAAAGTTTTTTATTGCTTTTATGTAAATGTGTTTTTATGCATGTTTTATGTTTGGGGAAAAGGGAAATATGATAAGAAGAAAACAAACCAGCTTAATAAACTTGTCTTTATTGGACAGATTTGTTCTTCATTTGTGTGTGATTACAGAGAAAAGCACTGATAAGCAGATCATTAACTCAATCCTGGATGTTGAAGATCTTGTGAAAACGGGTAAAAAGGAGAGGTATGTTCTTTCTGTGCCTTGTGTGCTTTTAACCTTTAATAAGAGTCTATTGCACATAAATCATGGAAGCTGATTTAATCCTGGTCTTTCAGAGTGTGTCCATATTATTTGTCACGCTCTCTGAAGCAGCAGGCCGACCTCATATTCATGCCCTATAATTACCTCCTCGATCCGAAGGTGAGCATTATTCTTCCTCCAGTTGCTGAGTGGCTCTGACGTGCAAAATAAAAAACTTCTTTATCTCTTTTAGAGTCGCAGAGCTCACAACATCGAGCTTAAGGGTGCTGTTGTTATTTTTGATGAGGCTCATAATGTGGTAAGGATTCATTTGTAGTACCTGGTACTTTGTAAAGTACAGTGTATAAAATATTAACATTATTGGTACTGTTTGTGTTTTTAAAGTTATGATGTTACCCTTCTCTGTGCTGTTGTTACTTTGTTTTCTTCAGTGATCTTTGGTGATTATTGACATGTTCATCACAATGAGTTAGGTTTATGTCTTGTGTTTGTGATGTTTCCCCTGATTTATATTAAAGCATTAAGGCACTCGAGGTTGTGCATGAGGTTGCTTTTGTCCAGGACACAATGAGGTCCAAAGACAAGAGTCATTGGACAAAGATAATGCACTCCCTTTCATGTTCCACATCTCTCCTCTTTTTATCTGCACACAAACCATTAGAAGAACCTCTTGCAGATGCATTAATGACCTTCCCCTCATCCTCCACCCTGCCTACCTCACGCTAACCATAGTTCCATCTACCCCTCTGCTGTCACAGTGGTATAGGTGCATCCGTAAAAATCCAAATGGAGATTAAATTCTTCTTTGATTTACTGGAGTTTATTTGCTGTTATAGGAGAAGATGTGTGAGGAGTCAACTTCGTTTGATCTGACTCCGTATGATCTGACCTCAGCCATCGATGCGGTGGATAAGCTTTTGAGGGAGGAGACCTCTGATATCAGAAAAGATGAATCCTCAGAAGACTTTGGTGTCGACTCTTTAAGCTCAGGTTTCTGCTACTAAAGCTGTTTGATATTTTCTCTAAGAAGCAGCTATCTATCCTGTCTTATTCAGATTGTTGTGCTCCGTCATACAGGACTGAAATTGGACATCACAGCCATTGCTAAAATCAAACGTAAGTGTCATAAGTTATCATTTTAATGAACTTATTTGTTAGTATTTTAGTAAAATCCTGCTTTTCTTAATTTTTAGAGATTTTAATGGATCTGGAAATGACTATCAATAGCTTTGAGATGCCTGGAAATAATCAGGGAATCACTAAACCTGGCAGGTCCGTCCCTCTTTCTACTTATTTAAATGTTAATGTTCGTAACATGATTTTTTTTAATAGGCCTGTATTATGTGGATTGTAAAGTCAGAGGGGGCCAAGTGGTGTAGCTTGGGGAAAATTTATCATTATCATCATTATATTTGTTACTTTATTCATTTAAAATCGCTGTGTAATTGTGTAGTGCGGCACAGTGACGGAGAGCGGAAGGCTTCAGCCTCACAGCAGGAAGGTCCCTTAGTTAAATTCTCAGAGAGCTAAACCCAGGTTTATTTCTGTGTGGCATCTGCATGTCCTTTGTGTCTCCCACAATGTTAAAAATAATACTTTGACTGATTGACTTTATTTTTCTGTCTGTGCATCCCTATGCTGTTTAAACACTGAAATCTGTGGACACTCTACAGATGTGCCTCTGCATGCAGGATTTATGAATCCAGATGTTAAGATTTTAAAACAGTTGCACACTGTCATCCTGTGTACTAAATGTTTTTCATGCCCCTCTGTCCTCTTTCTTCCTTCAGTTACATTTATGAGCTTTTTCAGAGGGCACATGTCAACTATGACACTAAAACTGCCGTTGTGGAGGCGATGGAGCAAATCACAGGATTTCTAGCAGGAAGTAGGTATTGTAACTGTCTCATTCATTCATTCTTTCATTATCACCCGCTTTATCCTCTATTAGGGTCGCAGTGGGGTTCCCCATGCCCATCCAGGGGAGAACGTCTCGGGCGCTGGGCGGATAGACCCAGGACAGGGCGCCAATCCATCGCTGGGCCCACACTCACTCACACAGACACACTATATAGGGCAATCTTGAGAATTCAATTAACTTGAACCATGTTTTTGGACCGTGGGAGGAAACCGGAGAACCCGGAGGAAACCCACGCAGACACGGGGAGAACATGGAAACTCCACCCAGATGGGGATTCGAACCGGGAATCCCTAGCGCTGAGAGGCGAACGTGCTAACCACTAAGCCACCGTGCCGCCTGTCTCATTCATTTCTGTTCTAAATCCTAAATCATGACCGTCCATTGAAACGCTTGGATTTAGGGCCGGGCATTTTCCTGAACACCAGTGGGCTGCAGAAAGTTGCAGATATGATCCAGGTAACTTCAGAACCACCTCGTTGTTCTGTTTGTTGTGTCGTTACAGTTTGTGGGTTTAACATTACCTTTTGTGTTCAGCTGGTGTTTGCGGTTGAACCTGCAGAGGGCGGCACTGGGAAACAAAAAGAAAAAGCAACCAGCATGCATCAGTTTAAGGTCAGTTTCAGTACAATACATACTGTTGCTGTGGCTTGTGTCGGCCAACTTACACTGCTGCTAATCTACACCCAGAATTCCTCAGTCATATAAATCCCATCCCATCCATGCAGCATACGTGTGTGTTCTGTCTAAAAGAGAAATGATCTCATGACAGCAAGGAAAATCAAACTAAATGAAATCAAAAATATGAACCAGCCAGTTTATATGAACCGCGTGTAACCTTCTCTTCCTGAACCAGTCTGATTTCCACCATGGACCGAATGCTCAGATGGTGTATATTTACTTCTTAATTGAGAATACCTCCAACATCACTTTTGAAGTGTTCGTGTTTATTTCAGTGTTTTTCTTTTTTTCTAATTTAAGTGTTTTCTTTTAAGGTTCACATTCATCCAGACAGCAGCAGTTTTAAAAAGAAGACTGTTGATTTGTGGACTTCATCTTCCACAAGAAAACAAGGTTTATTCAGAAACAGGATTCAAATGATCGTTATTATTATAATCAATGGTAATTTGGAACTGTCTGGTGTATGTGTTTTAGGGAATGTTCTCAGTTATTGGTGTTTTAGTCCTGGGTTCAGTATGCAGGATTTACTCAGACAGGAAGTGCGCTCTATCATTCTGACCAGTGGGACACTTTCACCTCTGTCCTCCTTCACCTGTGAAATGCAGATGTAAGTTTAATGCTCTCTTCATTTCCTCAGCTGTGAGCGTGTGGATGGTGACGTTAATGACTGTACACTTTGATTTGTAGACCCTTTCCAGTGTCCCTGGAGAACCCTCATGTTATTCAGAAGGACCAGATCTTTGTGAGTATTATTGATAAAGGTCCCGATGGCGTTCAGCTCAGCGCAGCCTTCGACAGGAGGTGTGTTCTGTTTTCAATATCAGTACATACTAATGTGTGCAGAAACATTTGTTATACTCAGAATACAGCAGCAGATCGGTGACCTCAGTTACAAAAACTAAACTAAGGCTATAAATATTCTGGTTTTGATGATTATATAGCAATGGGCTGGATTAATTTATTTCTTTCTGCTGTGAAGGTTTGTTCCTGAAAATATGGCTTCATTAGGAAACACAATAGGTAAGAAATTAAACTTTTTAGGGGTTTAATTAGAATTCCAAGCCTGAATGTTTCTCTTCACCTATTTCCATACAGTTAATAATATAAACCTTACTTTTTATTATCAGTGAACGTAAGTCGCGTGGTTCCTCATGGCCTTCTGGTATTTTTCCCCTCGTACCCGGTACTAGAGAAGACTCTGGAATTTTGGAAGGTGAGACTATATGATAAATACTGATATGAAGTGCAGAGCCAATATTCAGAGGTGGCTTCACAGGTGTTCGGATGGTTAAACTAAAGGTGTTTAGGATATTTGAATGAGTTCTATTACCGTTCTATTAAAAAGCAATAAGGCAGTTCTGCATTATTGTGAATAATTCTTCTTGTTGGGTCTAATGACACCTCTTTTCCGCGATTTATTCCGAGGCTGTTTATTTCACAACCTCTTGTGCTTTATTGCATTAATAACTTCTTCATAATTAAGCTTTTATTTGATAAATAGAGAGGAAGGAAATAATTCTGGTCTGACTGTCAGGTGAAAGGACATGCAGAGCGCATTGAGAACATGAAGCCCATGTTTGTGGAACCCAGAGGAAAAGGAACTTTTACAGAGGTCTGGTTTTTGCTCACTCAGACCACCACTGTTTCAACATGAACTTTGATTTCACATCATTATTAGAATTATCAGCAAACCTTATATTTAATTTATTGTTTTCTAACCACAGAGTTCTGTACTGATATCATCTTATAAACACTGATAACATCTTCATCATAACCCAGATGATCTGGAATGTTCTCTATTATGTTCTGTTACATAAGTTATTTTTTCTTTCAGGTGATTGATGGATATTATGACAAAGTCGATGATCCCAAAACGAATGGTGGGAGCTTCTTTGCCGTATGTAGAGGAAAGGTAGGGAAGTGAGATGATTGACTTAATCTGTGTGATTACAGCAAACACACGATTATGTATTATTCATTTATTCATTATGTATTATTGTGAATAAAGCATGTGAAACACCTGGCAGGGGAATCCTTTACCTTCCTCACATCCTCCGTCTGTTTATCCATGCTGCTGCCACACAAGATATGATCTTCATCCTGTTGATCCTGACATAATGAAATCATACACTAAAATGAATAATGCCTGCTTTACATTCAAGTCTTTAATTTGTCCCTAAGGCGAGTGAAGGATTAGATTTTGCAGACACATATGGGAGAGGAGTGATCATCACTGGCCTTCCCTACCCCCCAAGGATGGATCCCAAAGTGGTGCTGAAGATGCAGTATCTGGATGAGATGTGCAAAAATAAAGTGTGTGGTGTAAAGGTACGACGTCCTGGAAATTAAATCATATTTAAATCTTCAATTTAACATTTATCAACATGTTGATGTGCATTTTACACTTTGGGTTTGTATAGTATCTGTCAGGGCAAGAGTGGTACAGACGGCAGGCTTCACGGGCAGTGAACCAGGCAATCGGCAGAGTGATCCGCCATCGAGAGGACTACGGTGCCATCTTTCTCTGTGACCACAGGTTTGAGTTTATCCTCACGCCCATGTCACATGGTCACGATCGTTTTGTACATAGTTGTGAACATGGTTGTTTTGTTGAACACATTGCTGGTTTTAGATTTAAGAGTACAGATGCTCGACAGCAGCTCCCTCTGTGGGTCAGGCCTTATGTTCGCACATATGACAGCTTTGGCGCTGTGGTCCGGGATGCTGCACAGTTCTTCAGGGTTGCACAGAAGCTGGTAACTAACACGGTTTGATTAGCATATCTTAACAATAACAATATCTCAAAAATGTTAACTTGTGGAACTGTTATTGGAATTCAAAGAATTTTGGTTATCAGGTCAGTGTACAGTTTGTATAACAGTGTAAAGTAGTCAGTTCTGCCTGTTTCACCATTTTTACTAATTTATAACTTAATGCAATTTATTTAAATTGTTTATTTGGTATGTTTTTAGATTGTATTTATAGCATTTTAAGATTTTGATGCAGAATGAAAGGTACTATATGGATATGGATTATTCATTCGTTCATTTATTTGTCGATATTGTAAAATGTACACATGCAAGATCTTAGCTTTGTGTAAAAAAAAAAAAAAAAATATATATATATATATATATATATATATATATATATATATATATATATATATATATATATATATATATATATATATTGCACAAGAAATACCCAGAGAGGTTCATTATTAAAGAAATTTATTTTGATCTTACCATAATTCATTGGTTTAAAAATAGTGTTTTGAAAATAGTGTATTTACGATAAGAATATATAATAATAATAATAATAATAATAATAGTGAATGCTTAATTGTCCAATCAGGGTCAAGCATTTTTTGTTATTTTAATAATCCAGATGATAGTAGTTATGTTTTATTCTCTCTTTTCTTACCTGTGGTATTATTTTTTTTTTACCCTCATACCCAATGTGATAGAGGCCTGTTCCACAGAAGAAAATAAAGAATGGAAATAGTGAAACCCGGTCTGAGACGGCTCATACGAGCTCAGGGAGCAGCCACTCGGCTCAGACAGCGTGGAACTGCTCTTCTCTGAAGGCCAAAGTGCTGGATTCTCATGTGCCGAGTTTGAAAAAGAACAAACTTGGTGAGTGCGTCTCATCTTTGTTGAAGTGTAGCCGCTGTTACTGAGAATCAACAGGAATATAGCAATAAAAATATTGAATACAATATAGCAGTTTCTTATCTGTTTTTTTTTTTTTCACTGGACTTCCGTGACATAATCTAGTACTAGAATCTAATGTAATAACAGATTAAATGCTAATTACAAAACTAATTTCATAAAATTGTTTGTTCATAGTATTGTTTAGAATGAATTATTCCCCCGTTGTTATATAATTTATTAAATACACTTTCTTTATTTATAAATACAAGGAAAATAATTTATTTCCATACCCTTGTGGTTACAGCACAAATGTATTTCATAAACTCCAAATGGTTCAGAATGTAACCTCTCGAGATCTCAGTCCAATCCAGCATCTGAGATGAGCAGGATAAACATGTGTAATTCATGCAGGCTTCATCTCACAACTTATAGGAGTTAAAGGGTCTGCTGCTAACATCTTGGTGTCAGATACCACAGCTCACCTTCAGGGGTTTAGTGGTGTCCATGTTTCCATGATTTAAGGTTGTTTTGGCAACAAAAGTGGACCAACAAAATTAAATAACAACGTTAGAATTTACGACTCATGATAAAATAAAGGACTCATGATTAAAGTTTAGAGGACTTGTTTTATGATGCCCTGGAACTTGAATTCAATCCTGAGACTAAATGGTCTAAAATCTAACTTGTATAGCTGTAATCCTGATAGCAAAGATGAGCTGCTGAACATTCCTCATTTTTTACTGATGTGTCCCCCACAGACGAGCACTCCGGGGCTGATGGAACCGCCAGGCTGTGCATCCAGTATGAGGCGGAGGTGAGCTCCAGTAAAAAGAGACCATTGAGTTTGCTGGATGCTCTGGATGGCAACTCCAGTCAAAAACATGATGATCCTTTGGTTGGGGAGGAGAAGGTGGGAAAGCATGACTCAGTAAGGCTGAATAATGAGGAGACTGTAATTCCAAACATGAGCATGCCGTAAGATTGAATCTTGTTTTGTGCACGCAGGCCAATCGCTTGTCCACACTGTCTCTACAGTATGATAAGAGGATGGACGATGAATGTAGAGGTGGGAAACGCAAGATTCGAGTGGTGCAGGAACAGGTGATTTATAAACATGTTTTGTTATAAACGTCACTGTAGTTCATTGGAAAAGCTGCATAATTCTTCAGCAATCTGATCTACAGGAACTCATCTGTTAGATCAGACCACTCCGTCAAACGCACTCAAATTCTTAAACTTGATGTTTTTCCTGCTTCTTATATACACTTTGAGAATAAAATGTTCACTTCACCCGTCACTCATCACAATCTGATACCTGAGACCAAATCCACTGCATTATTACACAGCAGCGCTGCATAAGATGAGCAGCATGTAGATCACTAAAGCTCTGAATGTAGTTTAATTTTATACAGGATTAACAAAAGAGGATGGATCACCACACTGATAAACATGTTTAAATCTCTTCTTACGGTGTGTTTATTGCTGTTTCCTGTAGCGATCTGTAGAACACAGTGCAGCAGGTAAAGGGAAGGCCTTCATGTTGGAGCTGAAGAAAAGTTTAAGTCAGGAGAACTTCACCCAGATGATGCACGCACTCCAGGTGTACAAAGCTACAGACAATTTCAACGACTTGATGATGAAAGCAAGTGATCTTCTGATTCCAGATCCCAACACACACAGACTGCTGAGAAGTGAGTGTCCAAACCAGCTGTGAAGCGGAGACATTATATAGTATTATTATATTATACTAATATTTATTAATATATGTGCTGTATTCAGACCTGGTGTATAAATCCTCTGAATATTTGGCAACATTTATCTCTATACCATGAATGTAAAGAAATAAAGGAACCATACTGGTTTCTCACAGCAACAAGGTCTTGAGTTCTGTTCCAGTGGTTCTTTTTATGTGCATGTTGCAGATTTTCCCTATATGCATTTTGTTATGGGAGCTTCAGGGTTGTTCTATTGAATATGGTTACCGTCTGATACTCCAATAAGCACCAATAAGTCTTCATCAGCTGAGTTGATGAGATGTGTTAAAGCTGCGGTATGTAACTTCTGCCAGTGTAATAAAACCTACTTTGAGATCAGTCGAACCTCAAACTATAGAATGTTGTAATCTTGGATGTGATGCCTCCACCATATTACAAATGTCATTTGATGTAAAAAGTTACACACCCCCCCCAAACTGTAGTTGAGTTTTAGACATAATTTATTATTTTAATTTTTGTATTTCATTTAAACTCTCCAATTTCTACAATTTAAATGGCTCCAGATGAATCTTGGAATAACTAATTTATGCCTAGCTAGACAAACTGGTCATTCTTTCCTACAGTTTAAGGCTACTATATAGTAGGTAATATGTGATTTTAGAAACAGCCTATGTTGCATAAAAACACCACTTCGAGCAGTTTATTGTTTAACCCGCTGCCTCTTTAAACCTTATATCAGCTCAAAATCAAACCATGTTTGTGTGTAAGTGCTGTGATAGACTGTTGTCCTGACTTATAGCATCCTCAGGACTCTGTTAATCATTATAAGAGATTTCGAAGACTAATGAATGAGTGAATAGTTTATTTTGCAGTAAAATTAAACTGTGTTTCATGTTTCTGAATGTTTTAGGTCTATATCAGTTTATTCGTCCACATCACAAGAAGCAGTTTGATGGCAAATGCCTGTCTCTTACTGGTGAGGGTTGTGGCTACAAACCCGAACACTCACTGACCAGAGAGGAGAGACAGTTGCTGGTGCAGCAAACCGGTAACACCTTAATGATTCTATATAGATCTTGTTACTGAAAATGTTATAAAAGCAAGAATCTGCCAGTATTTGGCACCTACCTGTCTGGTCCTTGAGCTGCTGTGTTAAATATACTAAGACAAATTCAAGTTAATCATTAATGCAACACTTTTTAAAACAGGACATTGTCACAAAGCGGCTTTACGGTGTTATGAGCCTGAAGCCCCAAAGTCAATTTGGGCAATTTGGAGAACTCAATTGACTTGATCCATGTTTTTGGACTGTGGGAGGAAACCGGAGAACCAGGAGGAAACCCACGCGGACACATGGAGAACATGAAACTCCACCCAGATGGGGATTGAACTGGGAATCCCTAGTGCTGAGAGGGGAAGGTGCTAACCACTAAGCCATGTGTGGGTGTCAGTGATGCAGGCTAGTAGAATGTTAACAGAGATCAATAATACTTCATTATACAACACTGTAAATTACTTATCTGTTTTTTTTCAGCTAAAGCAGAAACCTCGAGCATGCGCACATCTGAGCAGCTAGACTCCAACACGCAGCTGAATCAGGGAGGAACTCATCTGGGGCTTCAGAATTTAAGTGGATGTATGTAAACCATGAATTATCTACTTCTTGTTGACTGATCAGTTCATCAATTGATCAGTTCATTTTATTAACTAATTAAATTAATGGGACGGCACGGTGGCTTAGTGGTTAGCACGTTCGAGTGAGTGTGTGCCCAGCGATGGATTAGCGTCCTGTCCTGGGTGTATCTGCCCAGCGCCCGAAACGTTCTCCCCTGGATGGGCATGGGGAACCCCCCGGCAACCCAAATATAGGCTAAGCGGAAGATAATGAATGAATTGAATTAATTGGGTTGATGGACTGAATGAATCATAGCTGTGTAGACAAAGAGATGTCAACTCTGTTTACTCCATTATTTTTGAATAGTTTTACCAAACATTAAATGATACAGGCTAGATTAATAAATTATGTAAATATATAATGTATATATTTTGGCCACCATTGTTTATAGGGAATATTGTAGTGGTGGCAAGTATTTGTTTATTAAATCAAACAAGTATTATAAGAATGCACATTTGGATGTTTTATAAATTTAATCCTGTTGATGTTTATAAATCACTGACTGTCAGAACATCAGGTTCTGAATAATGAATCAATTTAGCAGTTAAGTTACAAAATACATTTCAAATACATAAGCGACAAAAAATTAGAATAAATATGTATTGAACTTCCATTAATTGTCGTTAAAACAACACTGATAATGGTAAGAAACTGCTCTACATTTTTGAACATTATTTTGACTACATCAGCCAGGAATACAATGATGATGAGCGATCATGAATAACAATGTGATTAACAATGATCATATCTTCATCACTCCACCTCTTAGTAGGTGGATATAATATATCAGACAGGAATTTTTTTATCAAAATTCCTCTGGGCAGCACGGTGGCTTAGTGGTTAGCACGTTCGCCTCTCAGCACTAGGGATTCCCGTTTCGAATCCCCATCTGGGTGGAGTTTCCATGTTCTCCCCGTGAAACCCGGTTTCCTCCGGGTTCTCCGGTTTCAGTCCAAAAACATGGATCAAGTCAATTGAGTTCTCCAAATTGCCCCATATAGAGTGTGTCTATGTGAGTGAGTGAGTGTGTGCCCAGCGATGGATTGGCCTGGGTCTATCTGCCCAGCACCCGAAACGTTCTTCCCTAGATGGGCATGGGGAACCCCACCGCGACCCTAATAATGGATAAAGCGGAAGATAATGAATGAATAAATGAATGAATAAATTTCTCTGTAACCCATTTCCTCACTATGCACTTAATGAATCACATGACTCGTTTTTAATCTGACTCATGGCTCGAATGAATGAATGAAAGAAACATTTGATGCTGTGAATAAATTATTGATAAAATAAATGTTTGATTAGATTAAGTTATTTAAATGATTACTGGTGGATTGATTAATTATTAGTGGTGTGTAAAGCATCTGCTGCATTGACAGTGAATGGAAAGCTAAAGGAGCAGAAGCCACCGCTCTCATCTAAAGAAGGTCAGCTCAGCACTTCACTGCTGTCTGACATTAAGAAAGCCATTGGTGTTGAGAAGACCAATCAGCTTTTCGTAGCACTGCAGACCTACAAGCAAACAAACGACTATGAGCACATGGTGTCCACGATTGTGGGATTGCTGACGGAGCGAGACGAAGACATCAGTCTACTGAAACGCAAGTCATCTTCAACTGGATAAAACCTCAACAGGACTTTTGTTTTTTGTTGGTGCTCATTTGTTTTTGTCTTTTAGGGTTGGCTGTGTTTATTCCAGCTCACCATCAGCAGCAGTTCCTTGAGATGTTAACATCTTTAACTGGCAGTGACTCACTGACTGATGATAAATCAGAGTCTTCAAGTCCCCCAGTTTCAGGTTCTGATGAAATCATGGTTATTTCTTTAAATTTTACATAATCTGTAAACCTTGATTTAAATGTACTGATGTTTTTTCTTTGTTTAGTTTCCCAGCTGACTGAGGGAAAGTTGCAATGTAAAATCTCATCCTTCTTCTCATTACCTGGCAGATGAGTCACGTTGCTAAATAGTTTTACTAATTTAATTGTATTATTGTATTTTTAAAAAACATTAAAGATTGTTTTAACTGTGTCATTGGTGATTTAAATGTGTAGTAATGTCATCCTCATTAGATTAAAACATCGGTGTGGAAGCAACATGTTACAGCTGTCACTGCGGGAAACTTTTTTTATTATATATATATGTTTTTATTCCTATATTTCCCAATAAGCTCATTCTATGGAAGTCTGTTTCCACCACTAAGAGGGAGGGAAAAAAAAAGTATCTCAGAATTCTGACTTTTTATCATATTGGACTGCACATGCGACAGGCTCATAGCTTATTATATAAACATATACATGAGGCACGCAAAAAGGCTGCTTGTGGTTTGGTTGTACGTCATTGTGTTTAAGCAATTTTGTGGTATATACTTTTATTCAGGCGGCTTGGTGGTTAGCACGTTCGCCCCTCAGCGCTAGGGATTCCCGGTTTCCCGGTTCGAATCCCCATCTGGGTGGAGTTTCCATGTTCTCCCCATGTCTGCGTGGGTTTCCTCCGGGTTCTCCTGTTTCCTCCCACAGTCCAAACACATGGATCAATTGAATTCTCCAAAAATTGCCCCCTATAGAGCGTGTTTGTGCGAGTGAGTGTGTGCCCCTGTCCTGGGTCTATCTGCCCAACGTTTTCCCCTGGATGAGCATGGGGAACCGCCCCGCGACCCTAATAGAGGACAAAGTGGAAGATAATGAATAAATGGATAGTTTTTTTTCACTTTTTAAAATGACATTTTATCAAACAATAAACAAGCTTTTCCGTGATTCTTATTGGTCTAGAAGGGAGCATGCGCAGTTGCGGGGTTTGTAGGAATACGGGTGTGAAGTTGAAGCAGCGGCGTTGGTTTCCTGCGGTTAGCCTGAATCTTTACAACACATTCAAACAATGTGATCTAAATGTCGACATGAAGTAAACTTCCAACATTAGAGCTGCGGATTGTTTGTTTAACTGGAGTATTGGAGCGGTAACGGCTGTACCGTGAGTATTCGAGCAGTTTGTATAGCGGTTTGTTTGTTAGCTCGGCAGCGGCTGTGGTTTAATTGGAAACATTCGACGGAAGGCTCGCGGCTTCTCTGATTCCGGACTGTATTTTGGAGTTTTGGGGACCGAGCTCAGATGTTTCTGTAGGACTTTCACTGTAAGCTGAAGATGGACGACAGCAGTCTGGAAGCAGCGATCCAGAGCTACGGGGCTCAGCTGCAGCAGGTAGAGGCTGCTCTCTCCGGATGCCGGGACTCAGCCCAACAGACCGAGCTTCTGACGCTGAAGAACGATCTGCTCCAGCTCATCGAGCTCACCGAGTCCAGCCTGGTGTCCATTAAGAAAAGCCAGCTCCTGGCGTCGTTGGAGGGTCTCCCTCCTCCACCTGCACCGACAGAACCTCCGCAGCTCGGCAGCTTGGACCAGGAGTTCGCCGCGTTCTACTCCGAGCTGTCTGAGAGTACTGAAGAACCGAACCAAAGCCCGGAGTCAGAGGAGGAGGAGGAGAGGGAGCCTAAAAGCGGCACCAAAGTCCGAGCGCCTTACTACACTTCATGGGGAACAATTGAATATCACAATGCCATGGTGGTGTGCCCCGAGGAACCAGATGGAGACGAGGATCAGGTGCGAGTGTTTTACCTCCACCCTATATACAAGTCCATGAAGCCCTGTACTTACTTCCTGGAGGGGAAGTGTCGCTTCCATGACAGCTGCAGGTACTTAAAACCATCATCTGATCATTTGACTTGTTTTATACACATCCTTGTTTTTGTTCATGGGTGTAAATATTAAAATAAAGAGAAAGATGTACACCACAGACATGTTTAGCTGCTGATGCTGTGTACCTCTATACACTCAGATTAGTTTTATATGTGGCTGATGATTTTATTTAAGATCAGACAGATGTGTCGACTTTGGAAAGCACACTGGCCCAACAGCAAAATATTACACAGCACCTAAAATCATTACTGACTGCAAAACTTCAGTGGTTTGGGTGCTGGGCTAGCAACCTAAAGGTTATGGTTTTAAATAAGTAAACAAATAAGTGATTTATTTTGCCTCCTGTGCTTTCACACAGAGTAATATGTCCTGCACATTTAAACAATCCATGCAGTGAAACGCACACACTGAGTGAAGCCCCGGTAGCAATTGCGGTTAGATGCATTGCCCTTCACCCGTAGCACTTGGTGAGACCGGGAAGCCAACCTGTGACCTTCAGATAGAAAGGCTGGGTTCTTAACCACAAACCTTCGACTGCCCCAATCCCATGTCCACTGAGGTTACCAATGTGGGTCCTCGAACATGGCCCTTAACCCTCATTGCTCCAAGGGGCTGTATCATGGCTGACCCTGTGTTCTAAACTTAACTATCAAGTTGGGATACTTGTAAGTCACTGCTAGACTATGTCATACCTACATTCGCAATGGTAAGGACGATTGTTTCACTATCGCCAAATTCAAACTCCTGGAAAGAAAACAATACAAACATGAGAAAAAATACCAACTCTGCACAGAGGGGGCATTTTCCACCTTGTCTGGTACAAAAACTTAGGATCATCTTGTGAGGCTGAAGCTCATCATGCTGCCTCTGCATTTGTTCATTACAGTCACTCAGCGATTATTTCTTTTATACCAAGCTTTTGTTTGGAGTGTTCAGTTAATTTAGATTTTCTATTCAGGTTTTCCCATGGAGAGGTGGTGTGTGTGTCAGAGCTAAGAGACTTCCTTGAAGCAGATCTTGCAAAAATGCAGCAGGGATCTTCCTGTCTAGCCAAACACGACGATGGCATCTGGTATTCTGCCAAAATAATAGGTGAAACATCTCAGACTTACAGTCAGTTTTGTTTACTGTTGCATTATGCAGATCTCCCTAACCATTCCATCTCCACAAGAACCTGGATGTTTTTTTATGCTATTAATGAAAAAACATAGATCTGCTTTTTAAATTAGTTTTGTGTTGATTTTGAAACCTGTTTGTATTTTGATGGCTCTTTCTTCTTTAAAGGAATCGAAGGAGAATTCTACACAATTAAATTTGACTCTCAGCTGCTGAAGGAAATCGTGGTCGAGGCCGATGGTCTCATTCCTCCTCTGCGACAGGATGATTCTGCCTCCAGCTCAGATTCAGATAATGATCCTGATCCTGAATCAGACTATGCTAAGGGTTTGTGTTGTTTTAGGTTTCTCATGTTTGATGTGTATGCTTTATGCGCATGCACACACACTCACACACACAGAATCAAAATTTTGAAATACTGTTATGAAATTACACATGTGATAATGGTTCTGATTCATGTGATTTTTTTACAGTGTTTAGTGATGACAAAGAGGTCCAAGCAGCCGTGGTTAATAGCTCTGAGTTCTGCGGCTGGGAGGCACACACACGTGGCATCGGCTCCAAGCTCTTAATGAAAATGGGCTATGAGTTAGGAAAAGGTAAGAGACCCATGTAGCACTGAGCCTTGTAGGGTGACCTTACAGCTTGTAAACTATTTGTTAACCTACAAACCAATCCTGATCAAGGTCAAGGGGGCTAGAGCCTTTCCCAAATCAAATCAGATCAAGTTTATTCATCACATGTGCAGACATACACTGTTCAGCCAGCAGTAAAATTCTCCACAGAAATTACAAATAAGGTGGGTATATATATATACATATTCATTTTAATATGCTCACTATACAAAATGTATACAAAATGTAATATACACTACACAAAAGAAACTATACAAATACAAATCCCATCAACTTGTCACCACTACCTGGAACTGAATCCTACTTGTTTCAAATTTCAATTTTGACATCAGTTTTTAGGATTAAATAAATTGGTGTTGTTTCATTCATTAAGTAGTGATTAGCTTACTGCAGGAAAAAATATCCAAATTCTGTGACTTTAGTGGATTCTGTTACTGATGATCTGCTAAAACTATTTGTATTTGTTATGCAACTGTTAGGGTTCCCATGTTCTCCACATGTCCATGTGGGGTTTCAAGGTGAATTGGCTGCTTTAAATTGCCCCTATATAGTGTATGTAAGTATGTGAGTGCACTCACCAGAGCTATAAAGTATTACAAGGTACAAGGGGTCATGTATACTGAATGATATTAGAGTATCTGACACCTACTGTAATTTAGGTAAAAGTATATTACACAACAATGTCATTTCCAGAAAGTAAACATCAATTCATCAAACACAAACGAACGCTCAGACACCTGCTTTTGGGTGCAGTATATATTGTTTCAGAAAGTCTAAACTAGTTCCAAATATATTAATTTATTCAAAAAATGAAAAATAAAGAAAAAAAGATTTTAACTTTGAGAATGAGCTGTTTGCTTGATGCCTCTCTCCCACGGACAGGAGATGATTAATTCTATTCACTTCAGCTTTCTGCAATCATGTTATCACCTGGTCATATGAATCTCAAATCATTTGTATTAAACAACACATTTGATGAACATAGAACTTTTACTTTAATAAAATATGTACTGGTTGAGTGTTGGTGATGTAGGTAATACATTGTTACAGTAAAGCATCGAATGACCTACAGATCTGAAGTCACCAGTATTCTACAGAAACTATATTCTGTTTTTATATTTTATGCAATTTCCTATATAAAAAGCCACAGAATTAATTATTATGATACACTGTGTACCGAACTATGTACAGACAAGTGTTTAAAATAATCTTTGGTGGTATTTGTTTTACTGTAATGTCCTGTACTGTTTACATCTCAGATGCTGATGATGCACTGTACTGTAATCATAATGCCTGATGTAGTTTTTCCTCATCTGTTCTAGAAGTGTTGCTGCTAGTGTTAATTTCTGGATCTATTTGTACAGGTCTTGGGAAGACTCTTTCAGGCCGGGTGGAGCCTGTACAGGCGGTGATGCTCCCTAAATGTTGTTCTCTGGACCTATGTATTAAACTCCCGCAGCTCAAGACCAAGTCCTCTTTAACTAAGACTGATGCCACATATAAGCGCAAAAAAGCTAAAAATAGGAGGCGTTCCACTCCAGCGAGGCCAAACGTGTTTGAGTTTTTAAACTCCAAGCTGGGAGACGGCACTCAGATGGACGCTGGGCACTCTGGTAGCTCCCATGTGCAGGGTGTGGAGGCCTATCAGCAGGGCAAAAGCACCAAGAGCTCCCTTAACATCCAGATGTTTGAGACGAGTGAACGGATGAATCAGGTGAAGAGAGAGGTCCAGATGCTCAGCAGCACTCTCAGCCAGAAAAATGGAAGGTAGGTTGAGCTGTCATTCGGTATAGCATTCACATTTGACATGTTCCTATCTTCTAAATTGTTGGCTCTCTGACTGTGTTTCTCTGCAGGGATGTGGCTGTTTTAAACCGCATGAAGGAGAAACTCTCAGCCTCGCAGAAGCTTCTGCAGCAGCTGGAATCTCAGATGCAGCGCATCGAGAGTGCTCAGAAACGAGCAAGCACTCATAAAAAAATGACTGAATTCTGATTCAGACTGATTAGTTATTAATGATGACTTTTTATGGTTACACAGTCATGTTCATTTAGGTAAACATTTTTATCTTTGCATTCCCAGAATTTAAGTTAAACCAGTCTCTGAATCAGTTTATTCCTAATGACAAGAGAATAAGTTCCTCCCAGCTAAACTGGAATGTGTTTCTAAAGCAGTTAGACACTTGAGGTTGTGAATTATTGTGAATAAATTATGGGTGTTATTAGGTATGGCATTAAGCAAAGTGCTGTTTCACTTCTTTCTTACAATAATTCACAACCTTGTGTGCCTTATTGCTTTTATAAAATGGTTATAAATGCACTGTAATAAAAGAAAAACAAGTTTTGATTCATAAATGCGTTTCTTGAAAACCAAACCATTAATAATCTGGTCTTCCGTAATATAACTTAATCTGGTTTTTAAAGTGACCAGCAGTTTTAGACCAGAGGGTACAACATGGAACTTCAACAGGGTAACAGTGCAGGGTGATGGTGAGCAAGTTACCAACTGGATCCAGTAGAACAGCCCCAGACCAACAAGGCTCCCTCTGTAATAGTGAAACTGCAGTCCATCTATATAAGGGGAGCTGAAATGGACAATTAATGTCTGACCTATGGAAGGTTTTGAATTCAGTAAAATAGACTTACAGACCAGGCTTGTCTGCAGACTTAAGTAGTCCACTGCAGAACACTGACATCGTGTCCGTGACATTAGTGGACTCACAGGTAGGAAATTTTTAATGCTTGCCACTTTATGAGGCCATTTAGGACTGGCAAATCGTTGTGGTTAGAACAAAAAAACTTTGCAATGGCTATTATTTTATAGTTGCGAAGAGAGGACAGAATGAGTGTGATGTCATATAAGCTCATCTGGGTATAATGCCAGTAATCTTGTCTATACAGGGTATTTTACATATATTTTTACATAGTATTCAGTACATTGTGTTTTACATTGGAAATAGCTGAAATCCTCAACTCTAAATCACCTTATGATCAGTGCCGAAGTCTTCAGTAAACCCAGCCAGTCCAATCAGAAGAAGCAGACTGAAAAGGTTATTATTTTATTTAGACCAATGATTTAAAAGCTCTATTTGGTGTGATTTATAGACTTCATCTAAATTAACCATTGTGCTACACAGTAGCATGTATGTTAGTATATCTGACTCTACCCTAAAAAAATCATCCTAGCCATTCATAATCTTCAGGATCTCTTTCATTTGTATTATAATGGATGTGTGGTTACTACATACCTGCTTACATTGTTGGTTAAACCGTATTTACTGGAGTAGAATTAGCACCTACATTAGGTATTTTAGGTGGTTTCGAATGCAGCCTTGGTAATGTTCTTACACAGTAAATTCTGGATTAACTCAATTTAATAAGGCTGCTGAAATGTGCTTTAACTTGTCTTTATTTATATGGTTAATACCAAACCCACTGCACATGCATTATACTTAATAATTATCTTTCTTTACATTATATATGAAATCCCTATGACAGTGTGATACATTTCACAACACTTGTAACAGAAAAGCATCATGCAGCCCTAATACAATATTTCTGTTGGAACACAATAATATAATACACTAAGAAACCAACCGAACCCCAGTCTCAGTGTTCTAAAAAATGTTAATGCATATTGATGACTGATTGACGTCTGTAGATTCTTCTGTACAACACGGAGGGGGAACCCTAATGTTCTGGGGCTTTTTTGCTGGATCTAGAGTTGGGGGCTGGGGTGAGTGCCCACAGCATGTTAACGACCCTCTGGATTACAACTAATTATTCAGAGGTTCATATTACAGCAATACCTAAAACCTTCCTCTGGTTCTGTCTTTAGAACAGATGGGTAAAAGCACTGCCACCTTTGGCTTACAAAAGTAATTGTATCCCTTTTCAGATTTTGTTACCTTGTATTTGATTTTATTCATTCATTCATTATCACCCGCTTCATCCTCTATTAGGGTCGCGGTGGGGTTCCCCATGCCCATCCAGGGGAGAGCGTCTCGGGCGCTGGGCAGATACACCCAGGACAGGGCGCCAATCCATCGTTGGACACACTCACTCACACAGACACACTCTATATGGGGCAATTTTTGAGAATTCAATTGACTTGATCCATGTTTTTGGACTGTGGGAGGAAACCGGGAACCCGGAGGAAACCCACGCAGACACGGGGAGAACATGGAAACTCCACCCAGATGGGGATTCGAACCGGGAATCCCTAGCGCTGAGAGGCGAATGTGCTAACCACTAAGCCACCGTGCCGCCATTTTATTTTATTTTTAAGTGTATTTATTTTATTTAGATTTCAAGTGCTAGACTATCAGAAAGTAACACACAATTGTGCAGTTGAACGAAAATGTGTTATCAAAATTATGATCAAATAAAAATTAGAAAATTGTCACGTGCAAATTTATTCAACCCCCCCATATTAATACTTTGTGGAGCCACTTTATTTGCAATTACAGCTCAAGTCTTTAAAAGGATGTCTTCACAGCGTTGTACGCCTAGAGACTGAGATTTTTACTCATTCTTCTTTGCAAAATGGCTCACACTCAGCCAGGTTGGATGGAGAGCGTCTGTGAACAGCAATCTTCATGCCTTGTCACAGATGCTTTGACTGGACCATTCTAACACATGAATATTATTTAATCTAAACAATTTTACTGTAGCTCTGGTTGCATGTTTATGGTCATTGTCTTGCTGGAAGGCGAATTTCCTTCCAAGTATCACGTTTTTTGCGGCCTTTAAGTTCTCTTCCAGGATTGTCATGTATTGAGTTCCATCCAGGATCACGTCAGCTCTGATCAGCTTCGCTGTCTCTTCTGAGAAAGCCTCCACGCTGCATGAAGCTGCCACCAACATGTTTCACAGGGGGATGATGTGTTCAGGGTGAGGAGCAGTGTTACTTTTCCGTCACACATAGTGCTTTGCATTTAGTCTGAACTGATGATGCTTTAGGTGCTTTATCACCACATAACTGTGTCAAACAGCACTTTTTATGTCTTTCTTTTGACAATGGTTTTCTTCCTGCCACTTTTTCCAGGAATGCCAGGTTTTTGGAGGGCACGACTTCTAGTTGTCCTGTGGACAGATTTTCTCACCTGAGATGTGGATTTCCAGCTTCTCCAGAGTGACCATGGCCTCTTGGCTGCTTCTCTGACCAGTGATCTTCTTGCTCAAACTGAGTTTGGATGGTTGGTTATGTCTTGAAAGGTGTGCAGTGTTATCGCTGACCTGTCTGGTAAGTTTCTTGTTGTTTTCTCTAACAAACCACAGAGGCCGTCACAGAACCGGTGTATTTATACTGAGACTAAATTACACACAGCTGGACTCCATAAACTAACTAACTGACTTCTGAAGGTAAGTGTTCAGATTGGTATTTGATTTTGTTATTTGTTATTGTTGGAAGGCGGCACGGTGGCTTAGTGGTTAGCACGTTCGCCTCTCAGCGCTAGGGATTCCCGGTTCGAATCCCCATCTGGGTGGAGTTTCCATGTTCTCCCCGTGTCTGCGTGGGTTTCCTCCGGGTTCTCCGGTTTCCTCCCACAGTCCAAAAACATGGATCAAGTTAATTGAATTCAGCGCCCGAGACGTTCTCCCCTGGATGGGCATGGGGAACCCCACCGCGACCCTAATAGAGGATAAAGCAGAAGATAACGAATGAATGAATGAATGTTATTGTTGGATGTTATTTGTTTTATATATTTAATTTCGAAAACCATGTATCATTTTCATTCCACCTCACAATCATGTGCTACTTTATGTTGGTCTGTAACTTAAAATCTTAATAAAATGCATTTTTTATTTGTGGCTGTATGGTGGCAGCATGTGCAAAAGTTCAAGGTGAATACTTCTGCATGCAGATTGCAGGAAGTTGAACCTTGATAAATTCAAAATCTACATTTAGGTTTCATTTGTGTGTGGGTTCCCATGCCCATCCAGGGGAGAACATTTCAGGAGAGGACACCAATCTATTGCTAGGCACTATTGTCTATTGAGTTTTTCTATTGTTTTCCTCGTCTTAATGTCCCATGACATGCCCCATGATAAATTCTAGATCATTCCAGCTAACCAGGGAGGCAAAAAGAGTCCAGCCGTTCCCAAAATGCAGACCAGTACAAACATCCAGAGAAATATGCGATCGATCACCATGGCAACATACTTCCAGTCTTCCTTCACCTGATAGGAAAAGAAAAAGGATATATGATCTAAGAGGTGTTTCATATTTAATTTAAATGGTTCTGATCTGAAATCATAAAGCTGAGACCTGCGCTCTCAGGATTGCCTTGTGTGTGCTGGGCTGTCAGGCAGTAAAATGTGAAATGATTAGGAAACTGCACTTCTACTTGACAGGATGTGCACCAGCATCCCCTGCATGTTAATGAAGTGTGTTTGCTTGTAAAGTAGTAAACTTACAGCGAAGTCGGTCTCATCGGCCTTGAGATGATCTGCAATATAGTTGACTCCCTCAAGAGCTTGTAGCAGAGACTGGGTTGAGGGGAGGTCTTTCTCCTCCATCAGGAATTTTGGGTTGTAAGCTGGGGTTATACTTTGAGATGTGCAAGGACCTGTCCCTTCACCTCTATTCACTCCATAGAGAGTCTGTACAATAGTCCCTTCATGCTTGCAATGTTGCCAAAGAGTCTCGCATATGTTGTTGGTGTCCAGAAAAGTGCTCTCGGCGCTGTGGCATTGGAACTCACAGACATGGTGCAGGCTCAGTGCATGCAGAGCTGTGTTATGAGACAAGGAGGGACTAGAGCTTGAAGAGCTGGGCTCTTGAATTTGTTGGGACTGTGGTGTAAGGTTCATTTGTGCGGGCTCCTCTTGCAGGATGGAGTACTGACTGCTTGGTGAGCTACAGAACAATGGTGCTCTTGATGTTATGTCTACACCCGAAGCAGCAGAGGAGGCCAGGTCCAAATAAGGGGATTGAGTCAAAGTGGTGTTGCCCTGCTGCACGGTGTAGAGCGTCACAGGCCTGCTTATCATTTCTATTGGTTTGCCACAGGTCCTCTTGCTAGCTGCAGGTGGGCGCTTCATGAAGAGGTAGCATGGCACAATGTGGAGGAAGAGTCGGCGCACCCAGTAAGGCATCTGATGGGTTCTGGATGAGCGATGGTGCACGTTCAGCACAAACACGGTGATGATGATGGACAATGTGACGAAGATCATAGTGAAGAGCAGGTATTCTCCAATGAGTGGAATGACCAGTGAGGTGGATGGGATAATCTCGGTGATGAGGAGAAGGAAAACGGTGAGAGACAGTAATACTGATATGCACAGCGTGATCTTCTCGGCACACTCAGAGGGAAGGTAGAACACCAGAACAGTTAAGCAGGAGATCAGCAGGCATGGGATGATCAGGTTAATGGTGTAAAACAATGGAAGTCGGCGGATGATAAAGTAATAGGTAATGTCTGGGTAGATTTCGGTACAACACTCATACTTTTTGGTGTTGTACTTTCCTACGGCATTAATAATGACCCACTCACCACTCTCCCAGTAGTCCATTTGATCCACGTCACTGTCCACACTCACCAGGTCAATTTTGGCTTTGTCATACGTCCATGAGCCAAACTTCATCTTACAGTTCTGCTGGTCAAACGGAAAGAAAGTAACATCTATGCTGCAGGAGCTCTTGTATATAGCTGGAGGTTTCCATTTCACTCTGCCATCATGGAACACCTGAGCTTTCGTCAAGTGTGTAATGGCAAAATCTCCATCAGCACTGAGGATAAAGATACACACAGGACATGGGGAATAATGCAGAAAATAACCACAGAGACACACAAGCATCCTTCCTCAGAACATTGCAATCTGGGTATGAAAGCGTTTTAGCTGCTTCCAAATATAAAAGGCTGTTGTTACAGGTGAGGCTAGCTTAGAGTGGATAGAGGTACCTGGTTCAAATCCCCATCTGGGTGGAGTTTCCATGTTCTCCCCGTGTCCGCGTGGGTTTCCTCCGGGTTTTCCGGTTTCCTCCCACAGTCCAAAAACATGGATCAAGTCAATTGAATTCTCCAAATTGCCCCATATAGCGTGTGTGAGTGAGTGTGTTCCCAGCGATGGATTGGCGCCCTGTCCTGGGTGTATCTGCCCAGCGCCCGAAATGTTCTCCCCTGGATGGGCATGAGGAACCCCACCGCAACCCAACTAGAGGATAAAGCGGGAGATAATGAATGAATGAAAGGTTGTAGCGCCGCTTTAAGACAATGTACTGTTGTAAATAAAGAATCATATTAAAAAGTAAACTTAAGGATTGGACTTAATAATACACTAGCAGAATTATTCGGTTGATGTTTCCACTTATGTAATTTCAAAAAACTGAAGAACTTAGATTTCTGATCAGACGCACGGCTGTCTGAATTGCACCTGCATAATAAAAAGCACATACTTGTTGTAGAGGACAATATCAGGCCTCCAGATGAGCTCAGAGGGGATTCGGATGGAGGTGACATTCTCAAAATCCTCAGGATTCCAGCGCAGCTTGTAATCGCTCCATTCCTGTTGGGATACAGACGCTCATCAATGTTCCGAATCAGCAGGCATGGCAGGAGAATCCCAGACTGCAGTGACGGGGACCTGATTCCAATTAAAAATCTCATTAATTTTCAATTATACGCTCCAACTGATCAAAACCCTACCTGTTTCACCCAGACGTTGGTGGTCATCATTTGATTCTTCTCATCCTGCCATGGATAAAACAAGGAGATTAAATGGCATCATATTAAAAACAGGTTATCTATGGATTCACTGTACAACCAAAACTTTGCAGACACCCAAACATGTTCATTGTTTCTTATCAAAACAACAGGCAATTAATATGGAGTAGGTTACTCTACTAAGAGGCTGAGATTTACAACATGACTGTATGGATTTATTTCATTCAGCCACAAGAGCATTAAGGAGGTGCTGCCTAGAATATTTTATTCCTGGACCCCAAAGTACACAAGAACTCTTAATAGTCCACTGAAGCTGAACTGCATCTCAGATGTACACACAGTGTTATGACACAGTTTGAACTGTGCTTGGGCTGATGGTTATGGGCTGATGCCTCCAGTTATCAGCAATATTGCTAAAATGGCTTTTTTCACCTGTTAACATTTAAAATTGGTGAAAAAATATCTTCTTACAGGAATAATTCTGTTTCCTGTTTCATGGTCTTTTAGATTATTGTTCTCCACTTTACAGGATGTTTAGATAAACAGTTGAACCTACTGCAACATACAATAAACAAAATGCTACGTTCTGAGAGGTTGTTTGCGTGAATAGATGGTTAATATTAAAATACCAAAACTTACAACATCAATGAGCTGTGCGATGGAGAGACCAAAGTAGACCAGCACCACCTCTGAGATGTTCTCAACAGGACGCGAAAGCTTATTATAGCTGTGAAATAAAACCTGCAATAGTTTCTCCTCTGCGTGAGCCCGTGCTGGGGTGGATGTGCACACTACAACAACAAACAAAAGGTTTCTTATTGTGTTAATGACATACGTCACTCATTATATACTCCAAACAGGTATAAGATGATGATGAGTGATCAGTGAAGTGAATAACGCTCATCTCTTCATCACTCCACCTGTTAATAAAGGATGTAATATAGCATACATATATCAGATGTAGTATATTGAGTGAGTTTGTAAAAGGAGCACATTATGATGTCCAGATGACTGAGAAACCAGTGACAGGGTCAGGGAAATCTTGTGTTCTGCATCCATGTGGATGTTACAGACAATGTTCACTCTTTCATGCAAAGAGTATCTCTGATGGGCAGGGCCTCTTTCAGCAGGATAATGTTCCTGACACAAAAGTGATTCACGATTGTTCAAGGAGAACAACAAACAGATTGTGTTGACTCCACCTCCAAATTCCCCAAATCTCAATCCTGTCCATCATCTGTGAGATGTGCTGAGAAATATAAGTCTGATCCATGGAGGCTTCACTTTACATCTTACAGGAGTTAAATGATCTGCTGCAAACATGCCACAGATATCACAACTCACCTTCAGGGGTCTAGTGGAGTGCATGTCCCTATGGGGCAAGTTTTGGTAGCAACACAATATTAGGATATTTCTCATGTGTATAAGATGTACACTTTAAATACAATTTTTCATTCTGTAACTAAACACCGTTTACCAGGCAGCCATGTGGTGTTCTCGAGCATTATACCACTGAAGAAGCTGCTTTTCATTAAGAAATCTTTAATGTTGACATTAATTAAATCACTTAATCACTTAACAGCTACATACTTCATCTAATGTCTTGTAATGTCATTAATACTGCCTTTTCTTTTATTTGCCATGTATAACCAGCACCCTTTTTAATGATCATCAAGTTATGCCAGCACACACTAACACACCACCACCATGCTGAAAATCATCCACCCCCCTAATAATACCTGCTCAGTGGGGGTTCCAATCAGAGGACTACAGTGTGTCATTATAGAACTACAAAGATCTTCTATATGGTAAGTGGAACTTAAAACCAGTGGCAAGTAGGTCAGTTAAGAAAAAACAGCATTGCACAGCTTTTAAATGTTTTAATTAATACAGATATAATGAGATGTATTCTACAATACTCATTTTAAATTCATTTTAAAGTTGGTAAATTTCTATATAAAAAAGTAATTTCTAAAACATTTAACTGCTGCTTTTTCTGATTTCTGTTGATGAGATAAAAGCTGTTCAGAGTTTGGTTGCATGAGAGAAAATAGAAAGGACTTTACCATAGCCGTGCTGAAGGTGAAGCATCAGGGGAAGCCAGGCGCTGATGAAGGCAATCATCCCAGTTTGATCCGCTTTTCTGACTCTAGAACAATGTTTATAAAACAGTTGAGATGTTAGTCCATGAAGGAACAGTAGAGTGAGTTTCTGTCCTGATCAGGAACTGAGCTGCTCTCCGGTCAGCTGGAGAAAACTTAGCGCTGGTGTAAATCTGAACAGTGTCATTTTTTCTTTGCTTGTTTCTACACCTTTCTCCATCACTGTCTCCAAACATGCCCCTCCCTCCCTCCCCCCTCCCTCACCTATCACTGCCTCCACATTCCATGCTTCTCATTTCTGCTGAAATGATGATGTTTTAGTGGTGAGATTGTTCCTGTCAGTCTTTGGACATTTTTAAAGTTAAACATAGGGAGGAATGAGCATCAAGAGGATGCTGAGTAACAGCCAGTAGTTCAGAGTAAAGATAACCTTGAAAGGACCAAGGAGCGAGTAAGTGAATGGCTACAAGAAAAAACATTTGCAATCTGAGCATTCAGACTTGGTCAGGGGCCAAGAGAGACCGAATGCACACTGCCTGCTAATTACGAGGTGTGATCTCTGGCACCCTCTCGCTGTTCCTCACAGTGCTTTAAGTATATTGTGATGGAAATTAAAAGAAGGAGACTATTAAACTGACTCCACTACATAAGCCGGCTCTTCATTAAAATTCAGTAAGGTGTGTAAGTCCTGCAACTTCTCCCTCACACGATGGGATTCATTACGTCAAACAGAACCGAGTGTAAGCTGCTCTGCTGGGGATTTAAATCAGTTATTTGGCTTTACTGTGGATTAATACTATGCGTTAATGGCATAATTAGGAGATTATTTAATGGATATGTCAGCTGTTTTCACACCTGCCCCTCTCTGAACTGATTCAGAAAATCGATTCGCCATCTGCCTGGAGACTGCAGGTCAGCAGTCAAAAGCTAAAAACAGATGACAAGTTCTCAATGTTATGAATTTAGAACATGCACAGGAAGCGATGCACCCTGAACTCAGTGAGCTTAGTGGAATGAAACTAGAACATTCCTCAATTCACTAAAATAATTAGAATGTAATTTTAAAGAATTCATCTGATCAGGCGGATCAGAGTGCGTCGTCCTTCTAATAAACAAATTCAACCTTGAATTTCAATATCCTGTCTTTCATTATGCTCGGATAAGTAACAACAAGCCAAGCTCACTCATTCGCTTCCTTGCCAAATGTGGAGTCCAAGATCAATATTAGCCTGATTAAGCTTGACATTCTGGTCATGAATATCATTTAGTGTAATGAAAGGTGTTTCCACATCAGCTGTGGTCAATATTAATAAAGAGCCTAAAATAATATGTGCCACAGAGGCTGCAGGTTGAACAGAGATATTGGTTCATTTAATCTTCATTAAAGTGCACAATTGATTGGGTTCCAAAAAAAAAGATTTCTGCCTCTTAATGAACTCCGTGCATACATGTGTGCACATAAATGATGAAGCAAAAAGCCAGTAATTAAGTAAACTTTTTTTCCACAAACTGCTTCTTATCTCATATGATTTGGATTTAATGATTTAGACTTTCAACTTTTTATGTAAAAAATGGGCTTTGTATTCATCAGAATATTTTTTAATGTACAAAAAAAAGGGAGGCACGGTGGCTTGGTGGTTAGCACGTTCACCTCTCAGCACTAGGAATTCCATGTTCTCCCTGTTTCCGCGTGGGTTTCCTCCGGGTTCTCCGGTTTCCTCCCACAGTCCAAAAACATGGATCAAGGTCACCTGAATTCTCCAAATTGTTTGTGTGCGTGTCTGTATGAGCGAGTCTGTGCCCATCGATAGATTGGCGCACTGTCCTGGGTGTATCTGTCCTGCTGAAATGTTCTCCCCTGGATGGGCATGGGGAACCCCCACTGTGACCCTAATAGAGGATAAAGCGGAAGATAATGGATGAATGAATGAATGAATAAATGAATGAATAAATGAATATCAGCTGCACATACTATAAATCTTAAAGAGAACAGCAAGTGACACACTGATTGGCACATTACGCCCAAAACACACCCATGAATAATTAAAAGAATTAGTTTATGTAAGGTACTTTTTCCATACACGTGGTTGACAGCTCACTAAAGATTCTAAAAATAGAGAACAATATCTTGGATGATTTGATTAATGTGATTAGTTCTACTTATCTATTTATATAGATAATTTATATTTATATAGTTGCTGCATTGTGCATTGACTTTGTTATTGTTTTCAGTGGTTTAAATATATTGTTGCTTTCTTGTACTATGAGGTGTGTGCTACGTTTTCAGACCCATTAATGTTGTTTAGAATTTTTTTTGTGTGTTTGATTATTGTACCATGGTACAGGTCCTGCTGAATTGTAACTTAATGGAGTGAAAAGTAAAACATAATTCAGATGGCAGCCATATCAATATATTGCCAGCCCTCCTAGTCTACAGTACAGGACCTAACATCGTTCACTGTGATGCTTTGCTTGTGTAAAGGCTGTGGTACGATGCTGGTGTAATAATGAAGGTTTTGCTATCCTCTCTGGTAACAGCCTGCTGAGATCATGCAGCAGGTGTACAGCTAATCCATCAAGTGACAAGCAGCGACAGAGGCAGCGCATCTGCTCAGCATGACCTTAGACTTCTGCACAGTGCTTTCATATGAAGTGAGCCCAGCTTTTCCTATGACATATTTACCTAGCACAGCCTCCCATAAAGATGAAAGCATTTAGCTGAGCTAAACTTTATTTTAGTTTATTGATAATAGGACATTATAGGTTTTTTTCCAGCAATATATTTCTCCAGATGAAAATGTAGCAAATGAGGATGTTTACATCATTGCCAAGCTTAGAGGATTCAGTTTATATTTTGCAACAGACCGCATTTTTGGAAAAAAAAACCCGTCACATTCATTCAGTCAAGGCAAAGGTGACATGAAATCATTCTGCACACACGTTTCACCAAAGCAACTTACAATCATCCAAACTTGATGGCTTCATGAGTTTGGAGCACGGTCCGTTTACAGCAGTTTTGTTTAATAATCATTATAACAACTGCTAATCTTCCCAAAGAATGAACTGGGTTTCCCTCGTGACCTCTGATGACTCACAAGGGCTATAGACTCCAATAACCTGCAAGACAGGGAGTCAGCAAATACCACGACTCTCATGTAACAATATCCAATCACAGTGTGATGACCCTGAAAGGACATTCATCAGTGAAGGGAAAAAGACAGAAACCGAAACACAGACAAGGGTAGCATCATTTCTAAAAATGTAGAGAACAGGATATGGGTGACATTTTAAAACACTTTTCCTCACACTAATTTCTTCACTCAGTGCATTGTGTTCTCATATAAAACTACTTTATAGTCTCTCTGATTGTTCACTAAATCACTAAATATATATTTTTAAAAATGTTGTTTGATAGCAGTATTATAGAACTACAAAGAAGGTTAAGCCAAAACAACAACAGAAACGAACTCACTTTGCTCACAATGAAAGTCTCTGTGGAAATATTTGTGGAAAGAGTTTATTTTTTTTGTCTTTAGCCATAAAGATCATGGCAGTGCATTGTGATAATAAGGCACGGATGCAACCTCAGTTGGATATAACCACGGCTTTATCAGCGCCTAATTTTCATTCTACATTGATTAAAGCTAATTATGGTTCTAACACTGAGCTTTGGACCTCAGAGTACAAAGCTTTTAGCGCTGGGACATTGTGTTTCAAAATCTTAAGGGATGCATCCATGTTTCGTGGGGTTGTTGCCCCAGTTTTTGGTTTTGCATTTGCTTCCTTTTAGATGTTCCATCTTTGCAGCATCCGTTTGTCCCACCCACTCCACCTCTCACCTCCCGAGAGAGTGGGCTGGAGCCGTGCATCCCCCGATGAAGAATGTGCCTGCAAGGCTAGCAGGCTTTTCCTTTGCACCACAAGTAGACCTCACCATTCGCAGGTTTCGGCATTATAATGTCACATGCTGGGGAACAGTGAGAGGATCGGAGACTGAATCACAGAATGATTCAGCATGCTGGTACATGCTATATCGTCACAACTTTGATGTCTCTTTGTTCTGCTGCTGCATTCCTGGTACCTGCAAATGGCAGCTGGGACTGGGTGGTATGATCAAAAATAGTTTTTTAAACAGGATTGTTATTTACTGAAGACCAAAACCATCCAGGACACTAACTACAAAATAGTAAATGTGCTTTCATAAGATTTGATATTTTCTATATTTTCAAGTCCTTCACTTTGTAGACAGTGATTGTATTACAGCCATAAATGTGTTAGTTTTGTTTATATACAGACCATGCAATAGTGGTTTATTCCTATGTGCATGTAACAAAAAGAAGTTTACCATTTCAAATATGAGCTTCGTTTTTATTATTCAGTGTTTGAAATAGCGTTAAACAAGTCATTCACTTGTATTAAATAGTAGTGAAAAAATGACATTGCAAACCAAAGAACCAGTATCACATAATCTAATACATTTATGCAGAAGAATTTCACAGCCGGGCGGCACGGTGGCTTAGTGGTTATCACGTTCACCTCTCAGCTCTAGGGATTCCCGGTTCAAATCCCCATCTGGGTGGAGTTTCCATGTTTTCCGCGTGTCCGCATGGGTTTCCTCTCACAGTCCAAAAACATGGATCAAGTCAATAGAGTTCTCCAAATTGTTTGTCAGTGTGAGTGAGTGTGTGCCCAGCGATAGAGTGTCCTGTCCTGGGTGTATCTGCACAGCGCCTGAAACGTTCTCCCCTGGATGGGAATGGGGTACCCCACTGTGACCCTTGTATAGGATAAAGCGGAAGATAATGGATGGAATTTCTCAGCCTGCATATATTTTCTGTTTCATATTCTCATTTTATCTTTATATTATATTCCACTTAATCCTACGCTAGGATTACACCCAGGAGGACAGAGCTCCAAGGACACGGAAAAGAGGAAAACATGAAGGCTCCACCCAGATTGGGATTCGAACCTGGATCCCAAGCGGTGAGTTCCACTCATAATAGTTCCACTGTTCTCACAGGAGAACCCTAATTTGAGAACCTTCATCTACCAATCAGGGCTTTACTAATGAGTGATTGGAGACCTGGCTCATAAGCAGTGAGTATTAAAAATGTTCTTAAATTTAATGCTTTATTTGACTGAAGAACTTCAGGAGTTGGATTTGTGGTTTTTTGTTGACAATTTTTCAGACGCGTTTCGCCATCTAGTGGCCCGATCTGAATTTGCGTCTTATAAGACGCAACACTAACTTGTTTATTAATTTATTTATCAGGAGTGGCAATGCACCAAACAATTTAATAGTATAAAAAACATAGCAAAATGTTAAATTTTCTTATCAGTAACAATTTTACCCAGATTAAGTGGAAATCCGAATTATTTCATAGAGATTACCCACACAGAAAGGACTTGCTGACCTCATGGAGAAAGACACATCTTTTTTGTTGTGAGACATGATAAAAAGTCAGCCACCATACATATAGCAGGGCGCTTTGAGCTGAAAATGAATTTTTTTTAAAAAATGTGCTGTGTGTAGTAAGTCGCTAAATTGCTGTTAGGAACTAGAGGGTCAAAAGCTGTGGTCACTCACCATTACTTTGGTGGTTAAGTAAGGCTCTCCAAGTATGTTTTAGATTTTATCAACTCAAGTTATCAAGTTATCAACTCTGGATCCAGCGTCCCAGCCCCAAAGTATCAGGGTTCTGCCTCCACGTACATGTGTAGTTGGTGTCACACACTGAGGAACCATCCTCACCTACTGGACCCAGTACAAGAACCCTGTGTGATTTACCAGATATTTAAAATTCTGATTTATCAGATGCAGGTTCTTCACTGGACTGATCTCCTCTTTTAATTGTATTTGTTTTTGCCCTTGTTTGTTAATTACCTTATTTGTTATTTATTAATGGAACTTTTGTTTTTCCCTATATGTGTTCCTTTTATCTTTATATAATCATGTTCACTTCCCTTAGGTGACCAAGATGGAGTCATGTGCAAAGGAAGTTCTCTTCCCCGCCCACAGAGATCTCCTGAGTACTAACCTGGTGTTACTCAGTTTCCTGTTAAAGGCCATTTTGTATATTTTAGCACATTCCTTAGGATCTTTGTGAAGATTTGTTCTTGGACATTTTCTTTGTTTTTTTTTTATAACCAAAATTAGTTTTTATAAATCTTTTGGAAAAATTCAAGAAAGCTTAACATTGCTTAAACTCTCAGCCCTAAATGCTCTCCAAACTAGCTTCAGGTGCATTCACAGTTGGAACTTGTCATGGCTGCACCTGCACCCAATAATCATGAGTGCAGCGCTACAATGCTGCAACAATTGACAGTCAGTAACAATACAGGTTTTTGACACTAGATTAACTGTTTTTGAGAATATTATTATTAATAGTGTTAATAATAATAAGTGTGACATTGCTCATGTTCAATTTTATATTATTTTAATTCTCTTTGTTCTGCATGGTTTGATGTGATTTTCTGGTTGGGCTGATGTTAACTTGTTCACTACTGTAATAGTCTACCATGTTCCTTTACTTCATGACTCTGCCATTGGTTGAAAAATTGTATATTACAGACACCTATTCTGTACTTACTGAAGTGCAAATTGAAAGCTTTCAGCAGTTCTGCAGCTCTCACGGTCATGTGGTGCACATCATTACAGTAACAAGAGCCATGGACACTGAGAATCCTGAATGACAGAGAGGTACAAAACACATAATGTTCATAGAACAGTGCAGAAAAGAGGGAGACCTTATAAAGAAGAAAGTGTAACACCTGCTGGACAAAAGTATTCGCACTCAGAAATTGTTCAGTTCTTTTGAGGCTTTGGAAAAAAAAAGGTATGTCTGTTTCAGGCTGGGTTCTAGGTGAACGTGTGTTGGATAAAATTTGGGTTGAAAATGAATAAGCTCCAGAGTCCATTTGACGTTTTAGAGCACTAAGTGTTCAGTGCTGTCAGGCGTCATTCTCCTGTCTAATAGTCTGTTCCTACACGTCTACTTGTCTTTTCTAATAGCTCAGTCACTTTTTTGTTCTTGGTGTCCTGGTTTACAAAAATTCAGTTTCGATCCGAACTATGAAATGTCATGAAGCAGAACTTTGGACTTTATACGTAGCATATACGTTGGAATTAAAGTTTTAAAAAGCTAAACTTAGTGAGATTCATTCATTCATTAACTCCCGCTTTATCCTCTATTAGGGTCGCGGGGGGTTCCCCATGTCCGCGGGGGGTTCCCCAGGGGAGAACGTTTCGGGCGCTGGGCAGATACACCCAGGACAGGGCGCCAATCCATCGCTGGGCACACACTCACACACACAGACACGCACATAAACACACTCTAAACGGGGCAATTTGGAGTACTAAATTGACTTGATCCATGTTTTTGGACTGTGGGAGGAAACCGAAGAACCTGGAGGAAACCCACGTGGACACGGGGAGAACATGGAAACTCCACCTATATGGGGATTCGAACCGGGAATCCCCAACGCTGAGAGGCGAATGTGCTAACCACTAAGCCACCGTGCCCCTTACTAAAATTATTTTATATATTATAAATGATATAGGGGGGGGGGGGGGGGGGGGGGGGGGGGGGGGGGGGGGGGGGGGGGGGGGGGGGGGGGGGGGGGGGGGGGGGGGGGGGGGGGGGGGGGGGGGGGGGGGGGCCGGGTTCTCCGGTTTCCTCCCACAGTCCAAAAACATGGATCAAGTTAATTGAATTCTCAAAATTGCCCAATTTAGAGTGTGTCTGTGTGAGTGAGTGTGTGCCCAGCGATGGATTGGCGCCCTGTCCTGGGTCTATCTGCCCAGCGCCCGAGACGTTCTCCCCTGGATGGGCATGGGGAACCCCACCGCGACCCTAATAGAGGATAAGCGGAAGATAATGAATGAATGAATGAATAAATTATATATAGCTATATATGGCAACACTGTACAGACACAGAACAGGCATATCATTGTTGACCACTGTTGCTATCAAAACAGAATAATAGTACCATGTGTTCCTTATGTGACACACACTACAACCACGTGATGTAGAAGAAAACCGGATTTATCAGATCAGATCAGCTTCTTCTATTGATCCATGATTCAGTTCTGATCACGTTTACATTGTTGGTGTTTTCAGCACTGGACAGGGGTCAGCATGATCACCTGACTGATCTGAGGCTCTGCAGCTCCATCCACAACAATCTGATCTACAGGAACTCATCTGTTAGATCAGACTACATGCTCCAGACTTCACTTCCACATACATCAATGTTTCTCAGCGCCAGTTAAACCCAAGATCTACACATTTATCTTCTAGTATTTAATTAAATACTAAAGGAAATTAATTTGTTTTAATCTATTTTTAAAGATCGAAAGATTGTGAAACCTCATGTACTGCATGGGTTCCACTTGGTTTGCAGTGTGCTTGGATGTTTGTCTTCCCCCTCATGCATTTACCTCATTGTCACAATTCTTTGTTGAGCAGCTTGGCTTTTTTCGCTGATTTCGGCACTGCATGCATTTTCTTACCTGTGCTGATGTCATATCATTAATGACTACAGCACCATAAGCTGCACACACTTTCTTTAAACAGCTGATGTTGCACAACAGTGGCAAGGGAAGACAAGGTCTAGAACTAGTGTCTCAGTACAGTCAGTGCTAATACTTGAGGACCAGACAATAGGTGTGCCCAACTTTTGTTTTATTTTTCTTTGATTTATTTTAGGTAGAGTGCGCATGGCTCTGAGATCTATGTCAGTGCTGATGCATGCTAGTAGAACTGCTTAGACACCTGAGGTATGGTTTTGGTTGTGGTGATCACATGCCATCTGAGGTATTTCTATACACCATTTGTGGTAGTTGAAAGTATATGTGTGCGAAGGTTTTGTGGTATTGCTTTGTGGTATTTTATGAAGTTTTTAAACTGTGCATTAGTATGTTCATAATTACAGTTATAGGAAGTCAGAATGACCGTGTGCACTGTCATCACTGTCACATGCTGGGACACAGTGAGGATTCGACACAGGATTTGTCAGACAATGGAAGCAGCTTTATTACTAATAGAGTTTATTATTAGACTGGCTGGTGGAACTGTCGGCACAAAATCAACCTGCCGGCTGTCCCAGCTATTTCTTTACCGGTGCCACTTTTAATTCTGTTACTGCTGCTATCTCTCACCTCGTACCATGTCTTGTTTCTCTTTAGATACCTGCACACAGGTTGTTAACAGAATTTGCCGGTGATTCAATTACCGTTCTAGCCTCCTCAGCCTTGTCTCCTATTTTCAAGCTGGCGTTTGATGGCACTGTCACAATTTTTTGAAACAGTTAATTAACAATTTTTTTTTTGCTTCAGTCAACTAAAAAACTTTTTTAGAAAACGGGTTTAAACAAAGCAGGGTACAATCAATAATCAAAAAGGAGGGGATTTAGTGTATTTCCTGTATTTTGCTGATCTGACGTTAATGGGAACAGCATGCAACTGCAGACAGGAACAGAATGATTCCTTCAGTGACGAGCGCAGCATGGGGAAATGACAGTACCTGGCTTAAGTGGAAGGCAGAGCCCCACATCTGTATGAATGTCTTTAGAGGAGTGTGCAGAGATGTAGGCCTTCCACAAATCCGCGTCAGCTTTGGTGAGTAGACCCGTTCTATTCTGTTGCTTTATCAAACAGGTTTTTAAAATAATTCTGTCACCTGAGATACAACATACTATTTTACTATTCCATTGGCTCTCTTTTTACTATTCCATTGGTTCATTTAGTTTTTATTCCTGTTGTTGTCCATCTTTAAAAATAACTGATTTCAGTTTTAAAGTTTTAATTTCTAACTTATATAAATATATTTTATAAACGTTGTATGTTTTTTAAACTCATTCCCCTGTTATTCATAACTTATCCCACTATTATATAGTTATTGATATAACTGACATACATTCAATTGTTAAACCTCATCAGCACCTGAACTTTCGAAATTCGAAATTCAAGAACCTGGCTGATTAGGGCCACTGCCTGTTGCTACGATTAAACTTAGGGGGCGCTGTAGTGTTCAAGTTTAGCTACAACAGAAAATAAACCATGTCTCGGAGCAGCTTTGACCATGCTGGCTGTCGTGTGTTTTCACCATGGGCGGTAGTTAAGTTCCACAAAGCATGCCATTTTCTGTTGTTAATCATAAAAGGAGCAGCGTGCGGTAAGCCGTTAAACCTAATCAATGAAGTGTATTTGCAGGGCTGTAAGCCACGTTCGCTCCCGATGCTGTAGCAGAAGAGCGACAGCCTCCACAGACCCCCTAGTCTCTCAACATCTCTTTTGTTATTCGTATCCATTTATTTCTTCAATGTAGAATGTGCATGCTTTCTGTGTGCTAACACAGCAGGTGATCCACCTGAGGGATGGTATTGGTTGTAGGAGAATCATCCAGCGAATAATGAGGCCCAATAATTGGTACTTAGGATGTGCATGTGTCATGGAGTATTTATGTTAATTTATTATGTTTGTTCTAATACATTTTTAGATTATTGTTCGTCTCTTGTGGGTTCCTGTCTTATGCTATCTAATACCTTCAGGATGTGCATGTTACAAAAATTTGTTGATGATGCTCTAAATTATTACACTTATTATCTAAATTATGTTTGCCACTTTAGTACAAAGTACAGCTGCATGAAAGCTACATATTTTAGACTATTAAGGAGCCAGTGTTAATATTTCAGACCTAAAAAACATTTAAGTGCTTGTGGAGGTTTTTTCCATGATTATTTGATCTGGCAACCCGTTCAGGTGCTTCTCTGTGTGTAAGCTTCTGGATGGTCTGAGCTTTTCTCACTTTGCACTGCACGGTGGAGACAGCATGCTGCTTTAATGTTACAGAGGACTGACATAAAGACAAAGACTCATCCTACACACGTTCTCGGGTGAGAATTCTCCAGGTGGGTGGGAATTTTTCAGATCAGATTAGATAAACAGCTCTTAAGATTTCTATTGCTTTAAAAGATCATTTGGTGTTGGAACCCTAATGTGCTCCGATTTTCTTCTTGCAGTTGAATTGTTGCAAATAACTTTATAAATGCAGGTACAGCAAAAATGTAAAGGTAGTTTCATTAATTGTCAAAATTTCAAAATTTTTCAGCTAGTCTCTGGAATGAGTGCACTGTTAGTTCTGGCACAAAGACCGGATAAAAACTCTGCCAAATCAAACATGGGGATGAAAAATCTGATTTTGGTTAGTATAGCCAGCTCTCAGTGCTGGGGCTCCAGGTTCCAATCCTGAACTGAGTGGAGTTTCGGTGTTCTGTTGATTTATTTTGGTGAAGCTTTCTGACATTACTGAGCAGTGTGTGTATACACACACACACACACACACACACACACACACACACACACACACACAAGCAAGCCCTAATACTTAATGTTTGTGAATATAATAAAAAAATAAAATTAAATATTATTTTAGAATAATAACAATTTTAAAACCACCTTTTGTATATTACAATTACAAAAACTAATTTGTGTAAATTCATGTGCAACAATACTCACAGGCCACATTATTAGGTACACCTCATTGTTTCTTTTCCACTGTATCAGTTTTATTTACCATATAGATGGACTTTGTAGTTCTACAGTAACATTCTGTAGTCCATAGGTTGTTAGTCCTTATCACTCTGTTCTCTGATGAGCAGGACCCCCACAGACCAGGTATTATGTATTGGTACTGGAGGAGAATAAACAATTATGTAATAACAACAGGTTATTGGATGACCTGCACAAACTGCGCAGCAACAAATGAGTTGCTTTCTCATATATAGGTGTAGCAATAAGGTATACATATGTGTGTAGTCAATTAGAGGAAGTGGATCTGATAATAGAGACACTGATGGTAACAAGGTGCATTTAATAAAGTGGCTATATGAGCGTAAAGATGTTAATGGAACCAAATAAAACCAAATAAGTAATTTGTTTAAAATAAAACATGGATGTAATAAAACTTTTGTTTATTCCACAGGTTGATCATGTCTTCCAATGGTACAGTGGAAACGGGATGCCTGACATTTAGAACCATGAGTAATGAGAGCTGTAGCAGAGGAGACTTCTCTGTTACTTCTTCAGTAATAACCATGACAGTGGGCATTGTATCCAACACGCTCGCGCTTGTTATACTTCTTAAAGCTTATAGACGACTCCGTCTGAAGTCCAAGGCTTCCTTCCTGCTCTTTGCAATTGGACTCGTGGTGACTGACTTTCTGGGACACCTCATTAATGGTTCGCTGGCTCTCTATGTCTATGCTTCCAACAAAGCCTGGGAGAGTTTTGACCCTAAGCAGGTTCTTTGCATGTTCTTTGGTGTTTGCATGGCTTTCTTTGGGCTGAGTCCCTTGCTGCTTGGAAGCATCATGGCGGTGGAGCGATGTATCGGCGTGACCCAGCCGCTCTTTCACTCAACGTCTATAACCTCCTATCATGTAAACAGGCTGTTGGCACTGACTTGGCTGCTGGCTTTGGCTGTGGCACTGCTGCCAGTGTTGGTGTGGCGTCCATACCAGGTCCAAGGCTCTAGAAGTTGGTGCTTCTTCCGCTTCGTCGGGATTCAGGATTGGCTGGATGTTCTTCTTCCTATGATCTTTTCTGTGTTGGGATTGCTGGCCCTTCTCATCTCCCTCGTGTGCAACACTGTGACTGGATTCACTCTGCTGTGGTCCAGATTGCACCGTGAGCACAACTATCATCGGCGGCGTAGAAGCTCCCTGTACTTTGAAATGATCTGTCAGCTCTTTACCATCATGATGGTATCATGTGTATGCTGGAGTCCTTTCTTGGTAAAGATTTCACTATTCTCTGTTTTAAATGAAGGGCTTTACACTGGGGCATTTTAATGTGTTTAGTTTTGTCAAACTGTTGGTTTTGTCTTAACCATGAATATTACACATTGTTAAAGACCTTTTGTTATTATTTATTTTTTAAAAAACAGTCGTTATTAACCGCTTTAATGCCACAAATAAATAAACTGACCAATCATATCGTTCAGAAATTCAGACAGACTGTAACAATCCAACAGTTCTGTTAAGCTAAAGGCACAGAAGTCCTTATGGGCATCTAAAGACATGCTTATGGGTACATCAGATACACTGAGGTGTATGTACACCGCTAGCGCTGTGTAAAAAGGAGATAGTGTCAAGAAGGGGGATATGATGTTAATACTGCGGCATGATTAAGCAGATCATCTTCTCTGTGGTCATCCTAATAGAACCACCTGGAAGAAGAAAAATTGCATTGTCAGCATGTCTTTACATGTGGGAGGACTCGGATGCAGCAAAGATGTTCTTTTTGATGAATTAGATTTATAATTAACACAAACCGTGTAGCAACTAATTTTACTAACTAAGTATGAAGTAAAATAGATGACAGTGTTGACATCTATATATACTGTAAGTGGAGCTGCACAATGAGAGAGAAACAGAGAGTTTGACCTCATAGCACACACAAGATAAGGGCATGTCCTTCACAAAATATCCATCAATATTAAGTGAAGTGTGTTTTTTTACTTTTATTTAGTTTAAACAATTTCAGTCGTATTTTGTCTGATTTGTCTGCAGGTCACAATCATAATTACCATCTTGCAAGCAGAAGGTGAGAAATCGTATCGCCAGCTGCTGCTGACGGTCCGGCTGGCAACATGGAACCAGATTCTGGACCCGTGGGTCTATATTCTTCTGAGGAAGGCTGTTCTAAACCGCCTTTTTCTGCTTGTCCAACAATGCCACACTTTGTGTCCGAAACGAGCTTTCACCTGGAGGTTCAGCGCTCTGGGAAGCTCGATGCACACAAGAAGTTCTTTAAGCAGCAGACCAGACTTTATTGGCCTAGATGGTCAATTTCTGCCAGACACACTTGTGAGACCAGTAAGAAACCATCTGCATGAGCTAAAGAACTAAAGAAAACTTTTCCTACTTTTAAAAAGTGTTTTGTAAACACTCTATAATGGTGTGAATATGGGACAGGAGGCAGGTAAGGTCTGATTATAAGCTGTGGCTCGTCTGAGTTATTGAACACGTGTCTGTGCAGGGAAATAAGTCTAAAGAGACTAAAGCAGGCAGGTGAGAAAGAGCCTCGGTCACAGAGCATGATGCCAGCACCAGACCTCACTGAAAACAGGGCAGTGTTGGCTTTTTTGTGTGTCTGCAGTTTCACTAGTCAGCCAACTTCATAACTAAAAATCTGACTGGGTCCCCAACATACCTTACACCAAAATTACCAAAATTATTGACAATGTGGACGTCAAGCGGTCTGACGAAGACAACAGCTGGCATGTCAAGTTGGTTCCTTGACAGTAAAGCGACGCTTCAGGATGCGCCCCGGTGCGCCCATGGCACACAAAGATTCGGGGAGCTGGGGTTGGTCTTGTGCAGGCCGATCATTCTTTAGTAGCTGCACCAAAGTAAAAGACGCCACCTTCCTGCAGACACAGAGACAATAATATAGACGAGCCACAGATGAGATGCACTTCTTCACCTGCTTCCCTGACCTGCCTCTAATTTACAAATCAGCATTTGATCTCTGGTTTTTATGTTGCATGTTGAAACAGAGGATATAACATTTCATTAAAGAAGTGATTTAAATGACCACACCTAGAGAGCGAAATGATATTTGCCCAGATCTGACCAACAGCCTTATTTTCCTCAGATCCACTTATCACATGGAGTGACGTCTAATATAAACCACTCTCTGTTGCAGTGTTTAGGCCTCATATGCACCTGCAAAGGGCGGCATTATGGCTTAGTGTTTAGCATGTGTTTATTCCCGGTTCGAATCTCAATCTGGGTGGAGTTTCCATGTTCTCCCCGTGTCAACGTGGGTTCTCTGGTTTCCTCCCACAGTCCAAAAACATGGATCAAGGTACTGAATTCTCCAAATTGCTCCATATAGAGTGTGTCTGTGTGAGTGAATGTGTGCCCAGTGATAGATCGTTGCCCTGTCCTGGGCTGCCCTGCCTAGCACCCGAAACGTTCTTCCCTGGATGTGCACGGGGAACCTCCTCCACAACCCAAGTAGAGGATAAAGCAGAAGATGATGGATGGATGAATGGATGCACCTGAAAAGAGCCGTGTTCAGCTCCTCACATGTATGTATTACTGCCATATTCAGCAAATGTGAACCAGATTTGTTTAGATTTGGCCACTTGTTCACATGTATGTAGCAGTATCCTATAGTTTCCATAAATTGACCAGATATATTTTTGTGGGGAATGTGGGTTATATTAACATTGACATGTTAAGGCCACCTTTGACTTACATGCAGTTTGACAGCTGTGGTGCCATAGCTTAGCCAGATGTGCCCACATGAGTGTGCTATCTGGGTAATTACATATTTATCTGTAATTCTCCAGAATAATAATGCAAATTTCTTAATCTACATATAAGATGAATTGTTTCTGGCTTAAAAGATGATCCCGATGATCCTGATCCGATTAAGCTAAACCTTTGCACAATTGTTTATCGTTGATAACAACACATAATTAAATTAAATAATTACCAATTAAGTAACTAATTAGTGGTTAGTAATTAATTTTGTTGATAAATTGCCAATTTTCTGCTAAATTTTATACTTCATCAGCAGAATAAATTTAGGAAAAAATTATTTAACACAATATAGGGGTGGTTTTAAATTTAAAATATATATATATATTTTGCTTGTTTTATCTTAATATTAATAACATGTATAAATTCATAATAACTTTTGTCAACACTTGCAAGTTTACATGCAAGAGCAATGTGAATTGCTGTGGTCTGTGTTGTCATGTGTATGTGTAGTGATGTCAGTATCAAATGCTCTGTATTAAAGGTTAAAAACTATGGCTGTGTCCAAAATTGCATACTGCCCACTACTTTGTATGTAAGAATGACTAAGATGGCTGACTCTACACTAGTCATAAATTGGTAAGTTTGATTTCCAAGAATGACCCAGTGAAGTGGACGCCATTTTGAAGTGAGCCTCCATGGTACTTACTTAAAATACTTAAAAGTACCCATTACTGAGTGGGTGATTTCAGGGACAGCCTCAGTAATACTTCAGCTATCTCAAAATCTTTAATTGCTATTTCTGAATTTATGACTGTATGTGTAAGAAAGCTATCATTTTTAAGCTGGATGAAATTGTGATGTTCAAAATTGTCCAATATGTTTATTGGATAGTAAAATAAAGAGTATTATAAATTATTTTGATCAAATCATTCAATCAGTACACTTTATACAGTATGTGTGAAAACATCACTGATCTTCATTTCATCTGTAAATAACAGATCATTAGATGTAAACAGCTGGATAGAGGCGATGAAGGTTATGTAGTTTCAGGACTGCGATTCCAGATCCTTTATATTTTTAAGATGCATTAGAGTCAGTGAAGTGGATAATAAGCCAAATAATCCAGTTTTATTCATTTAATGTTAGAAATATGATGGTATTTTGGATTAGACAGCAAAGTTAAAAAAAATTGGTAATTAACCCAAGTGTAAGCAGCAAAATACGAAAATCGTTAGTGACAACAGTTTCAGCACCAAAAAAAATGCTTTAAAGATTTTATTTAGAAGGATGAGTGTAGAGTGGCTTAAATTAAAGCACAGCAAGCTGGACGTCTGGCATCTCAGCGCATGTTGAGCCCCTGGTGGCACGTGTAGTCTGTGATGTTAGGAAGAGCCGAGACCACGCAGCACCTCAGCCCACTGCGTTTAACATTCAGATTCTGCACGACGAACCTGCAACAAAGCACAAAGATTACATATTAACCCTTTAAACCTTCCTGAACATCAGCATGTCTGTCACATTCTACATACTACATGACCAAATGTATGCAGACACTCTTCAATAACTTAAGCACTCTTTGATTTGCATTAGTGTTGTAAAGATTCAAGCTCTCAACCAATCAGAACTCACTATCATATTATGGTAGTAAGCATGGAGTCTGTTACAAAAGTTTAAAAGCTCAAAGCACAAAGTTCTGTACCATTTGTTAAATTTTACATCGTAGTACTCGGTTCTGGAGATGGGTCCTAATCCGTTTAAGCCACCAACTATGTACAAGCGTTCATCCATCACCTGAGAACAGAGAAAAAAACACAAAGAAAAGAAGACTAATGAGACAGTACATAATGCCACCACTAATTCAAACTATTATTCGACTGGTATGCAAATCAATACATTTACATTCAGACATTTAGCAGACACTTTAATCGAAAGCCCATGTCTTTGTGGTATATACATTTTATATGAATAATATAAAATAAAATAAAAAGTTAGCCAAGTGTAACTAGTCACTAACATGGCCAACCTATAAAAACCCCAAATCAAATCATGATTTAATTGTGCACTTTTAAAGCTGTTTTTATATCTATTGCTGATGTTCCACTTTGTCTCTGTACCTCAATTCCAAAGTCGATTCGTGAATGAAGCATGGGCCTGCGTCTGCTCCACGTGTTGGATTGAGGGTTGTAAACTTCCATGCTCTTGAGAAAGTTATTTTCATTGTAGCCCCCAACCTGTAAACCAAAACAATCCAGATATGTAAATGTATATGAGAGCAATTCAAAGCACAAAAATGTTATTGTTATTGTCAGAAGCCGTTATACACTATATGGACAAAAGTATTTGTGTCAGTCTCCTATTGACGGTGTGTAAAAAAACACCCAGCCATGGATTTTTGAGAATCATCTGCTTGTAGGAACAGTTTGGGGAAAGTTTCTTTCTGTTCCAGCATGACTTAAATCAGGATCCCTAAAGCCAAGGTTATGGAGAAAACTGACATCAACATTATTAAATGTCTTTAGGATGAACTAGAATGGAGATTATGAACCAGGACCACATGTGACAAATACTGACAAAAAAGACAAATACTCTTTAAAATTAACAACTCCTGTAAGTGTAATATGTCTGAATAATTTTGTACTTTGCAGAGCCTAATCTAAAACCACTAAGTTTAATCTAAAACCATTAACCATCTCATGAACCAGTTAGGTACCCAAGAACATTAAATCATTATACAACATATAATCATTTGAAGAATTTTTAGGGCACTTGGTAACTGTGCCACACTTTATCATCTTGAACACTTTATCATCAGAACATTTATCTGAAGCTACCAGAATCCTTTAAAACATTTATGGAAGGGTTGATTTAAAAGCTATAAACCAATCAAATCACCCAGCTGTCAGAGTCAGGAGCAACTATATATTTTTTCATTATTTATTGTAAACACGTACCCACTGAGGAGTGCAGTATCTTGACTCACCACATAGATCTGGTTGTTAAGAGCGATGACCCCCATGTTGCTCCTGTGCTCAAGCATTGGGGCAATGAAGGTCCACTGGCCACTTTGGGGGTTAAAGCACTCAGCTGTCATCTGATGGTCATTTTCATTAAGGCCTCCACAAATGTAAATCTAGAAAACAAATAAATATATTTTTACATTCTTCCCAAAACACCCTGACAGACATGAGTTCAGGAGTTTATGAATCAGTGCAGTGCTCAGTTACCTTGCCATTCAGGGAGGTGGCACTGGCTGCACTTCTTTGCTCACGCATCGGTGCCAAGTAGCTCCACTGGTTGGTCAAAGGCATATAGCGTTCAACTGTGTTCAACCACCTGATGCCATCAAAGCCACCCATGGCATAGATATATCCATCCAGCACAGCTACGCTAACGTCGGAACGGCGTGCATGCATGGGTGCCATCTCATGCCAGGTCTGAGCAACAGGATCAAACTTGCACACGCTGTTGAAATATTCAGTGCCGTTGTACCCACCAACAATGTATAGGCAACCATCAAGGAAGGCCATGTTGTGAAAGACACGTGAAGTGTACTTCGGGCAATCAATCACCCTCCATGTTTGGGCCCTGGAGTCATAAGCCTCGATAGTGTTGGACAGGCGTCTATTACACCAGCCTCCGAAAGCAAGCAGGACAGAGTGTGGCACTCGGGGGCGACTCACTGACTCGGAGAGGACAATTTTGCTCAGTCCATGCTTTTTGATGTCACAAAGGATTTTCAGGGAGCGATCGATGATGGGGCCACATTCCTCATACTTTTTGACCAGCTGGCTTTTCCTCACCATGTTTAGGAAGAACTTGGGACTCATGACACCTAGTCGTACCTGAGCACACAACACAGACGAGCTACATGAGCCTGACCCCCATGCTCACAGCAATCACATGATCTCTCACCCAAACAAGTTTTCATTCATATTCATTTATCATTGTTTAGTACTTATATATTCATAATCCAGCTTGCAAATTTATGTTAGTAAAAATTCTATTTGAATAAAAATGGGCAGACTTTAAGCCAGACCTGAAAAATAATCTGTAAACTGTAAAGTCTTTTTGGCTCAGTTTTACACCAGAACTGAATAAATATACCAGGATTAGATTGAAATGAGACTCTCAAAACAGGACCAGGATTATGAGGGGTGGGATAGGATTAGGTTTAGGGTAGAGTTTCAAACACACCAAATTACATTTAGCATGGGAATTGAATGAAATATGTCCAAGGCAGAAAATAAATGAAGTGTGAGATTGTGAAAAATCTTCATCCCTCACATGCCCTCACATGTCCTCTGCCAGCTCACCTTCGGCAGCAGAGTTATGATGTGGGGTGTGCGCAGTTCTGGGTCATGCTCGATCCAGGTCATCACTGCTGTAAAAACAGTTTCCTCCTCCCTCACATTCAACCTGTCCTGCTCCAGAATGCTGCTGAGTTCTGACAGGCTCATCTCTAAGAACTCCTGAGTTGGAGACCAGCAGATCTCCTCAAAGTGCTGCAGGATAAAGGTGTAGGCACAATCACACAGCTCATGGCAGGAGTACACTTCAGCGTACCTCCAAATGCTAATGCAGTTAAACGGACAGAGTTGGAACTTAAGAAAGTCACAACAAAGATGAAGAAGCCCCTGAATGTTGAAGTAATCGGCCGTGGCCAGCAGATGCTCCGCATTATTGGTTGTGATTTCTAGATGGCCGGTGTAAGCATACTGAATTATCAGCTCCATCATGTCTGGTGACACCCTGGGGATGCAGTACACGCTCTTCTCTGGGTTGTACCAGTTACCAGTGAATAGAGTTCTGCAGTTACAGGAGAAAGACATGATAAGTCAAATATAATCAATCTCACAGTAAAGCAGCTCAGTGTTTGTCAGAAGGGGAATATTAGGTACATGATGTTAGGTATAAACCATTTGAGGATTTGAGAAGAGGGGGAATCTGCAGGACAGGAAAAAATATTTTAGCTCTTACTTTAATTTGCTGTCTTCAGGTTAATAAATCATCGGGGCCGCAGCGAGAAGATCAGCACATTTGTGGCTAGGTTGGTGTTTTTGGTGCGACTGGCATATCTTACATTTCCATAGGACGTGCAGCTGGAGCTGACTGAATTATTTCTTGAATGCGTTGGAGTCAGGTGAGTTAAAGCGTTATGTTTTGTTGAAGGCGCCTTTTTCACTGATAGTGGCAGTGGCAGAGGCGGAGTGTGCAGAGCTTATTTTCATTATAACTGACTTGAAAGTGGCACAAGGCACTGAAGCCACGGCAGAAGGGCCAAAGAAGTGGCAAACAGAGGCATGCAGTGAGTGACTGTGACATGGCCGAGCCGAAGGAGTAAGGAGCAGGGGACATCACAGTGAGGGACGCGTGGCTCCCAAATGTTTTTTTGACTCCTACAACATTTGATTCAGTCATTTAGTCAACAGTTGATTTGAGTCAGTGAGGCGGACAACCCCTGTATGGAATGTGAGGACATTGGAGGACAGCCGACGGAGTCCTGCGGAGTTTTGGAGTGCGTGACTGTGCGAGTGGCACCAGTGTGGTCATTGACGGGGCCTGTGAGGGGGGCCGGACCAATTAAAGACACGGAGCCACTGTGAGTTTTATGTGTGCATAGTGACGCCAACATGGACAAGGACCAGCAACGGCAGTCATGTTAATTAAATAATTAATGTGACGGCAGTCATGTGATTAAATAAAACAAATGTTAAAAAGCATTGTGGACAGTGTTCTTGGGGGTTTCATGGACACTGTGTTTGAGGCGAAAGCACGCCTTATGGCTGACCTCTAGGGAGCGGCTGTGTGGCGACCACGTGGTGGCCAGTCCAGTCGCTGGTTTCCCAGCATGCATTGTGGCTGCTAGCATATAAGGGGGGAGGGGGCACAGGTGCACCATAGAGAAGAGAGAAGAGTGTGTTGCAATGTGTTAACCTGCTATGTTGTGATAATAAGATTATAATTTGTGATGGCAAACGGTATCCTGTATATATATATATATATATATATATATATATATATATATATATATATATATATATATATATATATATATATATATATGCCTCGTTCCTATATTTCTTTTCCTGGTTTATTTTAATGTCTCTTAACTGAGGCTAATTCTGAAACACAGTGTGACGAAAATCTTTCCTCACCTAAAATACTGGCTGCATCCACACATAATAATTTTGTGAGCTTGGAAGTCAGTGCCATCCACTCTGATAACAACGTCACAGAGCTTGTCTTGCTTATAGAGCTGATTATAAATGTTTCTCTCCATTATATCTCCCAAAGAAATGTACACTCTTCTCTAGTCATGTGTGACTTATCACTCTGCAGGTGTTCTAGAATTCTGATGAGCTATTGTCTTGACTACCTAATGACATCACAGTGTATGCAATATACAATAAAACCTTATGGTTTAAATTAATTTGCAATTGAATTCACTTTAATTTGTATATACACTGGGGCCAATGTCTTAAAGATGTTTTTAAGACATCTAACAGACAGAATGACTTTATGGATCTTACTTTGTGCTCTCGGACACAGTCATAATAATACAGAAAATGACCTTTAGTCATATTCTAACCAAATTGGAGGCATATAGTTTTACTAAATGCAGGGCTGGATGCTATTTTTTGTATGTATTATTTACATATATGGCAAAGGGCATATACTAATACAAAAAAAGGAAACACCTAAATTTATTGATAGAGATGTGTCCCTGTAACTGCTTATTTGAGCAGTTTGTTTTGGTTGTTTTAAAGTACATTTAATTGAATGTTATATTTTCTGTTCCTTTAAGAACATTGACAACTTTAATTTCCAAGGCTACCATGGAACAATACTGTTATCCATGTAGAGTATACGAGAAAATTTATTTTGTAATGAAAATCACAATACTGCAGTTAGGATTGTCAAAAAAAGTCACAATTCTAGTATTCTAGTAGAACAATGTGTTCTTGTCACAATTCTAGTATTCCAGGTTCTTGCAGATGCTGGGACTGGTTATTGGAAGGGAGTTCACACTGTCATACTGAAATTTGTACCTATCCAGGCACCATGAGTATATAGAGTATTTTAGGTTTTCGATTGTATCCTGGGATTTTTCACATATCATTTAGGGCCTTTTCTACAGTAGGTTCGTCACTTACTGCCATCACAAATATACCCTTTCTCACATATATGAGAAAACAGATATGTGGAAATTGTACAGTAAGGGACAAGTCCATAAACAGTGGAAGTCAGTATAACAGTGGAAGATATATATTTTTCATCTTTTCACATTTTATATTCAATTTAATTATGCATTTGAACATTTTTAACAAACTTCAGTATTTTAGTTTTAACCCAAGCTATTGTGTCTGTCCCTGTTTCGCTTCAGCATGCACTCAAAAAGTGAAGAGCTTTGCAAATCCATAAAAATATGCTTAATAATTTTTTTTTTATCATCGGTTAATAATAATGCATTATTACTTTGTGATGTAAGAAGTGTTCATCTTTTCTTTTCGAAATGATAATTGAATTAGTTTTATTTCATATAATTGTGAAGAAAAGTCCAGATAAGCACTCTGCTCCTTTTTAGTTTTTACGTAGTTAGCGGGCACATGTCAGCGATGGATTGGCGTCCTGTCCTGGGTCTATCTGCCCAGCCCCCGAGACATTCTCCCCTGGATGGGCATGGGGAACCCCACCGTGACCCTAATAGAGGATAAAGCGGGAGATAATGAATGAATGAATGAATAGCGGGCACATGTATCTTTATGATAGTTGCATATTGTCTCAGATATTTTTTTAAATAGTTTTTATATTATATTAATACAGATATTTACACTGAACAATGTTATCACAGTGTTGCAGTGGTTACCTAATGACCTAACAGCACAAAGCTCCTTGGTTTTATTTAGACCTTGTCCTTTTATATTGAGTTTGCCTGTTTTTGGTCACAGAAAGATGCCAACAATTATAAATATGACTGTAGTAAGGCACAGTCCAATTATTAAGAAAGGTTTCAATTTATTGTTAGAGTATAAGTAAAGATTATTTTGTGTGTGTGTGTGTGTGTGTGTGTGTGTGTGTGTGTGTGTGTGTGTGTGCGTGTGCGTACGTTGGGGCTGATTAGGGCAATTTTTGTATTATCCTAATATCTGGTTATACCTGATAACTGATTAATGTTAGACACAATTGTATTTCCATCAAAGTCGTAAGTATTTGAATAAAGTAGTAATAAACCCATCCATCCCCATTATCCTCCGCTTTATCCTCTATTAGGGTCGTGTGCGGGTTTCCCATTCCCATCCAGGGGAGAAGGTTTCGGGCGCTGGGCAGACACACCCAGGACAGGACGCCAATTTATCGCTGGGCAAACACTCATTCACACAGACATGCACACATACATTCTATTTTGATACTCAATTTGGCGAACTCAATTGATTTGATCCATGTTTTTGGACTGTGGAAGGAAACCGAAGAACCCGGAGGAAACTCACGCGGACACGGGGAGAACATGGAAACTCCACCCAGATGGGGATTCGAACGGGGAATCCCTAGTGCTGAGAGGAGAAAGTGCTAACCACTAAGCTACCGTGCCGCCCTTGTAATAAACCGTTACATACAATTGTCCTACAATCGCGGTCATTACAGTGCATTTCCCGCTAGGGGGCAGTGTCACAAAAACCTAGAGTTGCGCTGCTGAAACTACGGTTCCCTTGTGAAACTGTTGCCTCTGGTTCTGCTGCTGTTACTAATCCCCCCTGCAGAGGCGCTGCACACAACCCTGCCAGCGCATGCGCTTTAGTTATAAGTGTGACGTCAGGGCTTGCTCACTCTCAAGCCGTTTCTTTGTCGCGTGCTGGTCCGTTTCGCTGAGAGCAGGTCTGTAGTTGTGTTCTCTGTGTTTAGTCTGTTTGTCAGTGTGTGCGGTGCTGTGTGCGGTGCTGTGTGCGGTGATGGCGACGCTGTGTGCGGTGATGTGTGGGTGCTGGGATGAGGCGCGTGTCTGACAGTCTGACCGAGGTGTTGACACAGCGGAATGTTAGTAGCGCGTTAGCATGTTAGCTGAGTGCTGGCGCCCCCTTTATTAACAGATGTGGTATTAACGTTGCTTTCGGTTTGCACATGAGGTCTGTCACTTCGCCGTTTGCGTCTGTTGATTAATGCGAATGTCTGTTGTTTTATGGAGCTTGAATAAAACGTTCTCATCGTGGGCGGGGATTTAACTGATCTGACCAATCAGAGCTGCGGTCAGTGTGCGCACACTGCTCACTGTATTCCGCACACTCCGCTACAATGGTTCCACCGTACAGACGCACACTGTGCTTCTACTACAGAAGGGTCAGTTCAGGACTATGGGTCTGTAGTTCCGATTATCAGACCCGATGCTGGACCCAGATGCTGGATCATTCTCGCCGTCGGTGACCTTGATGCGGCGTGGTGATGTGTGTGGATCAGACCCCAGCGATGCTGGAGTTATTTTTTTAAACGACTCACTCCTTGTGCTTGTTCTCTCATTATTTATGGCTACCTTATTCGGATTGTCATCCTCTGATCCTTTCAGCTGTACCAGGATGTTACCTGCAGGGTGGTGATGATGGCATGTGATTGTTGTGAGTGTGCAGTGACACTGAGGTGTTTAAACTCCAGCAACACTTCTGTGTCTGATTTACACCGTTAGTTCAACACACAAACACGTTGTCACTGCACTCATCATCTACCCCTTAAATAATACCTGCAGTGGGTCCTGATGACTGAAGAAGTACTTGGGCTTACAGAAAAACAGATGGCCTGCAGTTTGTAATCATAAAACTTTAAAGTGCAGATTCACAAGAGATCTTTTAATGGCATCATTAATTGCAGTTACCCAAAATTTAAAGACTCGTAGAAGGTGTAGCATTTTCTGTATGAAAACTCACTACTCAACACTACTTCTAGTTACTTGACCCTTTCCAATGCGTACCAGTACAAAATCTCCTAACACACCATCACCACCACCTTATTATCACTGACACTATATGATAAGGTTGTGGTTGATTTATACCTGCTATGGGGAAGTTCTGATTAATAGACATATTACAGCTGTATAACTACAGAATACATCTATATGTAAAATGAAACTGAAAAGAGAAACTTTGTATTGGTGTGTCTTATAAAGTTGCTGATGCTGGTATGACTACCACACAGATGTAGTCTGTTATTTATTGTGATCATCCCTGTCAGTGTAATAATCTATGTTATGGACCCAGCAAATTGGTTTCAACAGGCCATTCGGTCAGTAATCTGCAAAAATATATCGTGCAGCTGGATTAAGATAATTTAAATTAATGTTGACATTCAGTGACATTATGTTTTTTTTTTTTTTTCAGAAGACAAAATGAATCAAGAAAAGCTGGCCAAACTTCAAGCCCAAGTCCGGATAGGAGGAAAGGTGAGACTGTTCATATTCTAAAGGCAATACAAAACTAAAAAACATTTGATATGCAAAATTAACTATATATCCATCCATTATTCATTCATTCATTATCTCCCGCTTTATCCTCTATTAGGGTCGCGGTGGGGTTCCCCATGCCCATCCAGGGGAAAACGTTTCAGGCGCTGGGCAGATAGACCCAGGACAGGGCGCCAATCCATCGCTGGGCACACACTCACTCACACACACACTCTATATGGGGCAATTTTTGAGAATTCAATTGACTTGATCCATGTTTTTGGACTGTGGGAGGAAACCGGAGAACCCGGAGGAAACCCACGCGGACACAGGGAGAACATGGAAACTCCACCCAGATGGGGATTCGAACCGGGAACCCCTAGTGCTGAAAGGCGAACGTGCTAACCACTAAGCCACCGTGCCGCCTCCATCCATTATCTTCCACTGTATTCTCTACTGGGGTTGCGGGGGGCAGACACACTATATATGGGGCAATTTGGAGAATTCAATTGACCTTGATCCATGTTATAAAAATAAAATAAATAAATATAAGCTGGTACTTTTGAATTTTGACCTATCGCAGGGGTGTCTCTGGAAGTTAACTCAGGGATTACTGTACATGCCACTTGCTTTAGTAATGATTTCATTCCCGCTTTAAAGCTGTGGAGATTAGTTGTTATGTTGCAGGGTTCTTATCAGCTCTGGTTATTGGAATGATGCCACTGAATATGCGTTAGCACATACAAACATACTCCTCAACTGTTCCACAATACCGACAAACTGTTTATCTTAAAACTACCACCAGTGCTGTTATAATGCACAGGGACCCCAACAGCTTCCCACACAGTTGATTTGAATGAAGCAGGTGAATCCTTAAACTTCTATCATTTCCTCTCTTTAGCAGCATGTAAAGCTACGGTGCAACTCCTGAGTACAACTTTCCTGTGAACTTGAGTTCCACCTTCGCCTACTGCTCGTATTGAACATGAACCGTGTACACCGTACCGTACGGTTCGTTATGAATGCATGTTCGGCTACAACCATACTGTACACAAATCCTGCCTTCAATGTTTCCTTGTTTTAGGGAACGGCGCGTAGGAAGAAGAAGGTCGTTCATAGAACAGCGACAGCAGATGACAAAAAACTTCAGAGCTCTTTAAAGAAGCTGGCTGTGAATAATATAGCAGGAATCGAGGAGGTAGGAGTTTATTTAAACCCAGCGGGGCTTGTTCTCTGATATGGTTATACAGACTTTAAGGTTTGCAGTGTTTTAGAACACTCAAAATGCTGTTTGAAGTCAGACTCACATAATGAGAATGCAGTATTCTGTGGCCTTTTTCCCCTATGACTTGTGTTACATATTCACTATGATGGTGATTTTAGGTAATTTGAAGTGGGTGAGATGTGATCAGATCATGGAAGACCTTTAGTAATGTTCAAGTTTATGTATTTATTTAAAAAAAAAGTACAATTTGAAAACTGATTCAGTTCAGTGAGTTGATCCTGCAGGACTGTGATGCCACTAGTCACGCTAGAAATCCAGGTTCTGTACAGTAATTGTCGTTGCTGTGGTGCTCTGGCAGCATTATGTTTGGAGAGCTGGTGATTCCTTAAAAGAACAGTAGTTACAGAATATAAAGCTCTGTGATTTAAGTAGTAGACAGAGTTTATTTTATGATAGTGCAGCATGTGACTAACTGACTGGAGCAGCAGAACTTAAGTTGGCAGATTACTTAGTCAAGAGGACTCTCTGAAATAACACAATTTCAGGGCCATGTCCTCTACTAAGATTAGCTACCAGCACTGACCGATCCCAGATCACCAACCCAACAGAGTTAAACCTCTCCTACACCTTGTAATGTAACGTAATGGCCTTTGGTTTCAGGTCAACATGATAAAGGATGATGGCACTGTGATACATTTCAACAACCCTAAAGTTCAGGCCTCACTGTCTGCGAACACGTTTGCCATCACAGGCCATGCAGAGACCAAGCAGCTCACAGAGATGCTCCCTGGCATCCTCAGCCAACTCGGAGCAGACAGTCTGACCAGTCTGCGTAAACTCGCTGAACAGTTCCCCAGACAAGGTGGAAAAGCAACATGATCTTCTAAAATAGCAAAAAAAAAAAACTATAATTCCTGTTTTCATTTTGTAACTATCTTTGTTTCTATTTAAGTTCTCGACAGCAGTGCTCCCAAAGCAGAGGATCTAGACGAGCAGGATGACGTCCCAGGTACCAGAACGTTTTGCTCTCTGTTGAACGGTTTCTTACACGTTATTGATTCTTTAACCTGCTTTTTTATCCTCTTTATTCCCAGATCTGGTGGAGAACTTTGACGAAGCATCAAAAAATGAGGCAAACTAATTGTGTGTCTTCAGGAGAGGCCTCGTGTGGTATTTTTTAGAAAACAACCATATCAACACTATTTCCAAAGCCCAGAGACTTCTGTATTTTAAGTTAGCACTCTGAGCAGGAGACTTGTGGTTAGCCACGATTTTTGTTCTGAATCATTAGTGTGGTGCTGGAAACTGGTCTTAATTATTTTTCTCAATAAAAATAGATGTCAAAACCTGATGCTGCTTTTTCTCAGGCCATCTTGTACACACACATTGGCACCATGGTTAGTATTTTGCTTAAGTTCAAGCAGATCTAGGGTTTGATTTTCAGTTGACATAAACTGGCCTTTCTGTATTAAGTCTGAGTGAGTGGCAGCACTGAGGATGGCACTCTATAAACCACAAACAGGTCCTGGGTTTAATTCTAGACGCGAACACACAGGGTCCTTGAATTGCAGTTCTGAAAACTCAGCCTTCATTAGGGAGCAGTGTCATAAACACGTCTTGGAATTCTCCTCTCATTATGTTCCACTTAAGCCTTTACTACGGTCACAGTACAGGGGTTCCCCATGCCCATTCAGGTGAGAATGTTTAAAGCACTGGGAAGATGCACCCAGAGCAGGGAGGAAACAGGGGAACCCAGGGAAAACCCACACAGACTGAGAACCTGGAGAAAACCCACACAGGTGGAGAACAAAAACAGCATGATGACTACCCAGGTTGGGATTCAAACCTGGATCCCCAGCGCTGAGAGGCAGACCTGCTAATCACTACACCACTGTGTCACCCGTTCTGATAATTGCGATTCTTAAAGTGTGTATGTGTAAGAGGTGGAGGTTATTTCGGAATATTTTAACGAGCAGCACTGAGGTTGTGACTTCCCACAAGCAGGTCCTGGGCATTTCTTTGCATTTGCTCTCTCCACATATGCGGATTCCCTAAAGCAGCTCTGTTCAACCCAAGACCTGAAACATACTAGTGGGTAAATTAATGTTGAATGTGAGTATAAAGTTCATCCTAACCTTATGTTCTGAATACTTGGTCAAGCAAGTAAAATCAAGTTCAGAATCCATTTAAGACCGTCATCTGACCTGTAGTACGCATGTAAAAAATGGCTAAATTAATAATGAAATATACACCGGTTGATGTAAATGCGGCCGAGTTCCTTGTCCTGTCACCTCTGTTACACTCTCCATGCTCCGCAGGGTTTTCCCACACCTCTGTGGCACCACACACTGCTTACAAGAGTAAGTAGCTACGACCCCAAAAAAAGATTTAAAATAATATCAAATAGTATTTAGATTTATATGAATGATCTGTTTTGAAACTGTAGCCTCTGATAGGAATTGGTGTCATGAACACATTGGGTCCTACATAGAATTGCAGTCTTTACTGGGGAGGGGTGTTAGGAACATTTAAGGTCACAAACTGGTACTACATTTGGTACTACTAAAATTACTGCTATTTTCGGATGTTCCTATTAGGGGTCACCACAGTGGACCATTATTCTCAATATATTTTCAAATTTTTTTTGATTTTCAATCCTTTGTCACGCTGACCACCTCCGTGGTTAAATAAATATGCAGAATTAAAAATATATACGGTGGCTTAGTGGTTAGCACGTTCGCCTCTCAGCGCTAGGGATTCCCGGTTCGAATCCCCATCTGGGTGGAGTTTCCATGTTCTCCCCGTGTCTGCGTGGGTTTCCTCCGGGTTCTCCGGTTTCCTCCCCCAGTCCAAAAACATGGATCAAGTTAATTGAATTCTCCAAATTGCCCCGTTTAGAGTGTGTCTGTGTGAGTGAGTGTGTGCCCAGCGATGGATTGGCGCCCTGTCCTGGGTCTATCTGCCCAGCGCCCGAGATGTTCTCCCCTGGATGGGCATGGGGAGCCCCACCGCGACCCTAATAGAGGATAAAGCGGAAGATAATGAATGAATGAATGAAAAATATATACATTAAATATGTAGATTCAAAATGTAATCCTTAAAACTGCGATCCCCGCTAGAGGGCAGTGTTGCAAACGTACTTTAATTTCAGGTTTTACGACGTGGTCCTTAAACGCCATTCTTTTCTTATGAGGTCCTGAACGTTTAGAGTTGCGCTCCTCGGACCTCCTCATGCTGCACTGAGAGTATTTCAATACCTATCGATTCTAAATCAATAATTTCCCTGGAATCCTGACCTCAATGTGCGTTTAAACCAAACAATCAAACACTGACACTTCCATGCCGTCTTTAAGCAGGAACACTGCGCCTCTCTGTAGATTAGCTGTTATAATATTATCAGTTATGTCAGATATTAAAACCGTTGACGTTTTTTTGCGAGACTTTTACGGCCAATAATGACGTCATGGTCACTGCAGGTCGCTCGCGCATGCGCGTTGACGGGTCGATGTGGAGTGAAGGGGCGGACGCGGAGTCACTGAGCTGAGAATCCCGCAGTTTGTCGCTGTTTTGAGCTCGACGCGTCGCTCTCTTTCGGTTGTTCGTTGAGTCTTGAGTCGAAACCGGCCAGAGGGGAAACGTTTACTCGATACCGTACAGTCTGTGTTAAAGCTCCTGCCCCCGAATCTGTTCAGCATGCCCGAGAGGAGGCCCTTCGTCCGGCTGCCCGCTGACGTCTGCCCCGTCAACTACGCGCTGTGCCTCAAACCAGACCTGGTCGACTTCACCTTTGAGGGCAAACTCGAGGCTGCTGTGGAGGTGAGCTGCACCGTGCCTCACACCGCTTCACACGAACAACCACCTGACACTTAGCGCTCGCTCGCTCTCATTACACTGCTAAGCTAACTAGCCGTGTGTAGCGCGTTAGCTTCTCTGCTGCACACACTTCAAACGGAGGAACCTCCTGCACTCTGTTCCCTTAATGTTCCCTTAATGTTCCCTTAATGTTCCCTTAATGTTCCCTTAATGTTCTCTTATGTTCTCTGTTCTCTTCTCTTATGTTCTGTTCTGTTCTCTTCTCTTATGTTCTGTTCTGTTCTCTTCTCTTATGTTCTGTTCTGTTCTGTTCTCTTCTCTTATGTTCTGTTCTGTTCTGTTCTCTTCTCTTATGTTATGTTCTGTTCTGTTCTCTTCTCTTCTCTTATGTTCTGTTTTCTGTTCTCAGGCAGCACATTACGGTACCATAAGAATGCTATTTGGAACTTTGGTGTTAGTCGATTGGCATTCGTTGCTTCTAATTATGATCACATTTGGTATTTTGCTTAACAGAATAACTTTACTGTTGGTAAGAATAAAGGAGTCTCGGACTATTTTCAAACGTATTTCGACGCCCTGCACTTAACCCGAGCCATTGAACTATAATCACGTCGCTCTGATTCTCTCCTCTGTAGCACAACTCAAAGTAAAGTTCATAAAAATACACACCTCTGATAAAACTCCCACAGGGACCCACCTCCTCCATCTCTGATCTGTACTTACTCTGTGAAGCTGTCTTAAAGCAGCAAGTGGCTCACTGACAATTGTTTTATGAAATCTGTGAACAGATTGGCATGTTGACTGTGATTCTGTTTAATAGTCTGATCTTGTAGTTTTTAAGATGTCTGATGTATTGTTCTTTAATAATCGAGTAAAAATGTAATTATAGAATGAAAGGAGCAGAGTGCATTAAGGTGTAAAGGAAAAGCTCAGTGGAAACTTTTGTCTTTGTATCATTTGTTCTCAGTCTGGGTGGTCCATGCAGCATTTAGGTGACTGGTCAATCAGTGGTTCTGTTTTTGACTCTTTGTGAGGTTGCAGCTGTTGAAACAGCCCTTCAGTGGGACATGTCCCAGCACACAGCATGGTTCCAGAAGTTATGGAGTTAAGCAAGTTTCGTTGCAGATATATCAGCTGTCCAATCAGGCTGAAATTTGAGCCGAGTCACATTCAATGTTAAAAATGTCAGTTTGATTCTTAAGTTAATCTTGACTGTTTGGACCAAGTGAGTTGCACTGCAAACATAGAACATTGAAGGGTTGCTTCATTCTGTAGTCGTCATAATGTCCATATTCAGCACTCCAGGTTCCGGCTAGGCTTTTACTGTAACTAAGGATCTTCCAAAAATTACCTGTCACATTCTGGGTCACTTGGTCCTCCAAATTACCAGGTGGTTTGAAAGTCATAATCCTAATCTTGCTACTTGCTAGGATTATTGTTAAATGTTTTGATCTAGACAAAGGTAGTATACATATACGATTTTAGTGTCACCTATGAAATCACAGCAGACGCAGGTTTAAGTATAAAGTGTGACATTTTCCACTATCTTCACTTGAACTGAATTAAACTGCAGTGAATTCAAATCATGGGGAGGAAGAAGTTCAAGTTTATTTATTTATACAGAAACATTTTACTATAGTACAGCTTTACAGTGTTCCAAGCGTGAAATAATCTGGAGTGATCAACTTTTGTGTTCCACACATTACAAACAAACACAGTAATGATAAATGGTTCAAAATCTACAGAATTTTTTTGGCTCTGTGCTGTTAGTTGCTTGTTTACTTTGTTGTACAATACCAGTAAAACCTGTAGCACTGGTGAAATCTGAATTAATCCCTGTGGTGGCTCAGATCCAGTTTGAAATCTATAGATCATGTGTAGAGATGGAAGGAATTTGGTGGCTCCAAAAAACATCTATGCATAAAATGAAATGGTTTGAATTGCATTTTGATCAGATCTGTATAGCACCATTACAGTGTATTGAATGGACTTGTATAAAATCAGATATGAAACCAGTTTACTTTTGCTTAGAAAGCTTTGAAGACATCTGTCTGTATGTACGTTTAGCTATTTATCAGTGGTGTCCAATATTAGGTAACCAAAAATTTTCTTCTGAAAATGGCAAAATAAAATCACTGTGGTTTGAAAAAATAAAACAAAAGACTGAATATGTACTTGTTTATTCCTTTGTATTCCTTTGTTGGTTTTTCTGCTGGGATGTTAATGTTCAGTGTTCAGTTTATAAGTCTTTAAAATAATGGTTTAAAAATAGATATTTTTGTTAAAGAACAAGAGAAAATATATTTAATGATTATATATTTCATAAATATATTTAATAACGGTTGTTTATTTATGCAGAGCTGAAAAAAATTGACAAAATAATTGAAATCCTGTGAAAAACCTATTTGGCATATTTTTAAAAATATTTTATATGTATGTTGTGTTATGTATGTTTATTATTGGGATTTTTTTTTGCCGATTTGTCAAAGTCGTACTGTGATTAGTTAGTTTGTCTGCTGGGATGTTTAAATGTTCAGTGGTCAATAAATGTTTGCTGTTTTTCAAGGTTGTTTTTGGCTTTATATTTTGCTCATTAGTAACCTCATTGGGAAATATCCCCCGCTGAGCTTAGTTTAACCTCTGTCAGGTTTTTAAAGGGGGTAAGAATAACTGTACCCAGAATGCCACAATCCCAACCTTTCCAGAGCCTCACAGTTAAATGGGTTGCTATGTACCCATCAGTGGAAGCAGGTCACATGTGCAGATTCCTCACTCAGTCCAAGTCACACAGCTCTTCTACAAGCCTCATTTACCCTAATGGCTCCCTTAGAAAACCCTGCCTCGTTGCTCTTGCTTGTAAACACATCAGCAACTTTCCTCAGATCCCCTCTAGATCTGGATATAATGAATCACTCCTCTGCCCACAGCCAGCCTTCTCAGTGTGTATTGATTATTCCACACACAACTCACGCTGAAGTAAGATGCATTTTAAAACCATAGTGAAAACACATTAGTGACTTGCTGTGGGTCAGGTGTACGTGGCCTGGGCTCAAACAATTTCTCTCACTACTGCCAACTCATGAGCTGGAGAGATTTCTGCAGCAGAGTCTTAGCAGCTCTCTCACAGTTCTTGGATCTGTGTAATGGATTCCTCCTCTGCTCAGCCCACAAGTTTCTGGATGTGGTTCCATGCTCTGGAAAATCCAATAACAGCACAGTGGTAGCTTTTTGTTAAAGGTGTACAGATTTATATTTAAGCTCTCCTGGAGTTCAGTATTTCATCCATTTACTGCATTTTTTTTTCTTTTGTGCAAAACGGTATTAATTGGACTGGGTTATTTATTCTCTTGCTGTTGTTCAGCTTTGATTAGAGAGATACTTACAGCCTCCCTATTCCTATTGATTAGTTTGCTACACACACCCACTCTTCACCTCTTTCTGGCTATTCTTATGGTTCAGTATCTCAAATGCATTTTATAGATTTTATAAATCATAATATATAAATCTGCCTCTTGAGCTTGGTGGGGTTTTAGTCTGGAGACTATAGTATTTTTTTTAATTTATAAAATCAAACAAGACAAAGTTTTTGTCTTCAAAGGTAATTTGATCGAACCTACAATGTATGTTTTTGGTGACCCATTCACTCATTAGGTGTACCTCAGAGGGTATAGCGTGAGCTTCAGCATGCAGTAAGGGCACTATTTTTGCCCAGTGTGGAAGTCAGTGTTAAGTCTGGACTTATTCTCTGGATTTCCTTTATGGTTTCCTGCCAGTCTCACACATATTGGGACCACCTTTACCTACTAGTTTAAGTACAAGGACCGTGTGTCTTATACCAGACATTTATATATAAATATTCGGTAACCAAAATTATTTGGAAGGCCATTTGGGTCAGGCTGTCCTGAGTTTCGGAAGACATTTGTGATCTACGTACTGTGGTTAAACAGTCACTTAATTTCAGTCATCAATCCATAAGAAACAAAGAGTGAATTAAAACAGTCGGTGTGAACAGGCAATAATATTGGCAATAATCAATAACAGCACTAAATGGCAATATTGATTCCTCCTTACAGCAAGAGTGGTCTGGTTTAGATTCCTGGCGAGGTGAACATTGTGTGAAGTTGGCATGTCCCCTCTGTGTGTTAACTCTGGCGTGTAATTTGGAGACTCTAAATTGTCCTGGTCATTGGGGCTGAAAGCATCAGTGCACATGTAATACTCATCTCAAGCCTGGGTGAATAGCTTGGGGAAGGGCATTGTGTGTAAACCTGTACCACGACAAATGTGTGCATCGTCACCACTTTGGCACCCCATATTGGTAACAAGTCAAAAGATGATTCATAAAAACCCTTGGGTGGGGGAGGGAAAGAATTGGCTGTGTGTGTGTGTAAACACCATCACAAATTCTTATGTCATACACTGCCATAATTCTAGAACAACTATTCAGTAGATGAAAGTGAAATTTGGGAGTCTTCAAGCAGATTTCTGCTGCTTGTGGGGAGCGACTGTAACATCTATAAACCAGGTTGACAGGGTCATCCGGAAAAATTAGTGAGTCTGCGTAGTATTCATTCTCACCATTCTGTAGATGTATCTTAGTTTTTACACTTCCATAAACATCAGCTATGTACTTTCTAAGGTATGAGGATTTATGACCTGTTTAAAGTTCATGAAGCTTTTCTACGACGTTCATTTTCCAACTAAGAATCGAAATCACTTTCCTAACGCTCATGATTGAATATGAATATGTTCTAGACATACAGTTTGTTCTTATGAAGTTAATGATACAGGTGTATCAGAGGAGTGAGAATTCTCAATGCACTCATCTAATACATAGCTTAGTGTTTGTTATTTATGTTTTTTTGTGATTGGCCATCAGGTCCATAGAATATTACTGTATGGTACAAAACACTCAGCGTTCAGATTCCCACATTATTCCTAAAGAGAAATAAGCCTCTCTGCGCATCTCCAAGGAAGTACACTGTGTAGTACATCAGGCTGTGTGCTGGAGAGTAGCTTCATTAGACAGACGCTGAAGTTCTTGTTTCCCAACTGCAGTACAGCTTCCAAGCTTATAAAACTAAAGTGATCATACTTTCTAAATGCTGACCAACTGCATATATAAAATGACATGTACAGGAAGAGAAAGTATTAATTTATCAGAGAATGTATTGCATTTCATTGATAGATGTATTAAATGGACTGGTAGCAAGTCAGATGTTCTAAATATGAGGGCCAGGCTCATTCTAATTATTACTATTTAACAGCTGCCTGTACCTTGTTTATGTGAAAACAAGTAAAATTGGTGTGTGTGCATCGTAGGATGCATAGCAGGAAGAGAGTAAGCAGCGATGAGGAACCAAACGTCTGCACCAATAACACCAGCCAGCATTTTTAATGCAATATGCAACACTGAGTAACAGGACACAGGTTTTGTGTTGTGTTGTATTTTACACTCTGATACCAATGTGAAGTGCTAAAAGGTGTCCTTTATTGTCAATAATTGCACACAACTCAAAAGGCTCGGCCAATCCGATTTGAGGAATAGAACTATCCATTTTATAATTGGCTTCTGTTTAAAACTTGCTTTTCCTTTGTAGGTTACTCAAGGTACAAACCAGATTGTGATGAACTGCGCTGATATTGATATAATCACAGCATCGTTCATACCAGAAGGGGGTGAAGGTAAGTGGAATGGCTCCATGTTGATTGGTCAAAACTTAAAGCTCTATTTTAAAATGTTCTTGTGAAACTTTATTTGTGTAAATGTCTATTATTGTTAAAATGGAGATTTTCAACAAAGACCTCACAATTCATTTCCTTCATATAGTATAAATGTCATGAGGTCATTGGCATCAGAAGAAGCTATACTATAAAACGTTACTGTGAATGTACTGTAAATACATACATTTTTATAAAAGAGAATATCCAGACCAGGTATAACATTCTAACAATCTTCCTAATATTGGGTTGCCACCAAAACAGTCCTGACCCATAGAGACATGGACTTCACTAAAAACCTAAGGTGGAGCATCAATGGATCAGAGTTGCTTATTCAGCACATCTAGCAGAAACCCCTCAAAATGATTGATGTTCTGCTCAAGTCATCCTGAACTATTTTTGTCAAAGTAACATTCACATGGATGCAGGACGCAAGGTTTCCTAGCAGCTTATCTTCTTCCCATAGTGCATCCTGTTACCATGTGTTCTCCAGATAATTGACCCACATACCCAGCCATCCACATGATGTAGAAGAAAAGACACTTCATTAGATCTAATATGTCCACCTTCTAACAGGTGCTGTGATAAACAGTCAGTGATTTTAGTTATTCATGTTTATCATAGTGTTCTACCTGGTTTATGTACTCCGCTTGCTTTCTTTGTGACCCTAACCCCCTCCCCTCCACATACACACACTTTCTTTAGTAAGTATGGAACGCTGCTGTATTGTTTTGTAACCCTTGAAATTATTTTCTGCCATTTTATTGTTCATATGATTTTTGTTACTTTTTTTTCTTTAACAGAAGTTAATGCTACAGGATTCAACTATCAGAACGAGGATGAGAAGGTCACTCTGTCCTTTCCCAGCACTCTTCAAAAAGGTAACCTGCACTTATTTAAAGACCTCATGCTCGTTCCTCTTATAACCCTCTTGACTCTAAAGCTTGTGTTTAATGTCGTTAGTGAGTGTTGATGTTCATGTACTTTAGGTTCTGGTATTCTGAAGATTGACTTTGTAGGAGAATTAAACGACAAAATGAAAGGTTTCTATAGGAGTAAATATACAACGTCTTCAGGAGAAACCCACTATGCAGCAGTCACACAGTTCGAGGTAAATCCCTCTTAATCTTCTAATCGTTTTTTTTTTCTTTAATAAACAATTCTCTTCGTCAGTTTGGGGTCAGACAACATTCACCAAACATTGCAATCACATAAGTTTGCTCTGTTTTGAGACACACTGCTTCATCTAATTTTATTCCTCATCTGTCCATAACCATCACAAACATTAAGGAACTAGTTGATCCTTGACGCAGCACAAATATCACTTTAAACCTGTGTCTTTCCTAGTGCGTGTCTTACTTCTGTCTTCTGTGTACACTGTCCTTATAAATATCCTGCACCAACCTCACACACTTCTCTGCTAATCCTGATTTGCTCATACAATACCACAGCTCCTTCTTCTGTACTTTATTAAAAGATTTCTCTAGATCTAAAAACACATTGCAGCTCCATCTGACCTTCAATATACTTCTCCATCGCCATTCTTAAAGCTACAGTGCATCAGAGGTGGATTTTGCTGGTATAAAAACAAATTGCCATTTTTTCCATGTATTAAGTTTGTTTGGGAGAGAGGCTTATTATTTCTGGTTAGTATTCACAAAGTAATTCTATCTAAACCATAGATCAAATATGCATTTGTGCTCAGAACACTTGGACTTGAACAAACAAAAGTAGGCATTAAATGTATGGTTTTAATGTAAATATTAGTGTTAAACAGTCCCAATAGGTATTAATATTCCCACATCGTTATAATGCAACATTCGAGATCCTCCTTATCTGTGATGCTGAGGTGTGCACTGTGGTGTTTATAATGAGGACAGACATGTTTTCAGTTCAAACATCACACATCATGACTACACTTGTTTTATCAGTGACCATCGTGCTCTGTTTTTCTGCCCATAGGCCACAGATGCCCGACGAGCTTTTCCCTGCTGGGATGAACCAGCTATTAAAGCCACATTTGACATCACTCTCATTGTCCCCAAGGACAGAGTAGCCTTATCAAATATGGTATGAAAGATGCTATCCTCTCTTGCTCGCTCTCTCTTGCGCGCTCTCTCTCTCTCTCTCTCTCTCTCTTTCTCTCTCTCATTTTCTCATTCTGTTTGTCTGAATCATGTATGTGTGTCCTCCTTTCATGTTTCCTTCTATGTCTCCCTTCCTCTCTATTATCATCTCTAGGCCTGTGTTTCCCCACAATGTTTCCCCAATGTTGTTTTTGAAGTGCTGACAAAATAATTAAACCTCTGCTCTGTATTTACACCAACCAGGCATAAGATGTTGATGAGTGATCAGTGAAGTGAATAACACTCATCTCTTCATCACTCCACCTGTTAATAGGTGGATATAATTTTATATATATATATATATATATACACACATATATATATATTATATTATATATATATATATGTGTATATATATATTATATATTATATATTATATATTATATATATATATATATTTGAGACGAGAGTCACTGACCTGGTTTAATAGAAGTTAATAGAGCTGTTGCTAACATATTGGTTTCAGATACCACAGGAGTCTGGTGGAGTCCATGTCTCCATGGTTCAGGACCATGGATTTGGAAGCAAAGAGACCAAAGCCTTAGGTGGTCGTAATGTTATACCTGATCAGAATATTAATAGATGTAGGCATGTATTTACAAAATATCACAAGTCACAGAGAAAACATAGAAAGGTGATGCAGATGTTGGCCCAAGCTCTTTAAATAACAAGAACTATAATGTCCAGCGAGCAATTGCAATAGTACAGTGGTGAGTGGAGTTCCATTAGGATTGCCACCCACTCACATTATTCATCTTTGTTCAACTGAGAACAATCTACTAGAATACATTTTAAGTGTATATTAAATTAGATGAGCCTTAACACTGTTTTTGTTTTAATACACCTGCATCATCCCATGTGAATAATTTGCATGCAAATTTTTATATAGACTGACTTTATTAAGTTCACCTACTTTTCCACCCTCATGTCTATTGCATCAGTTCCACTTACCATACAGATTGACTTTATATTTCTATGATTACAGTATGCAGTGCATCTGTTTCTCTATAAGCCCAGAGTGGTGGATAATTCTCATTATTGCATTGACACTGATGTAATGATGGTGTGATAATGTGTTGTGCTGGTAGAACTGAGTCAGACTTGTGAGTGAACTATTAGTCCAGCAGTTTCAACGAAATGTTTACAGCTTTCTTACTAACACCCCCACCACCACATCAGTGCCACTGTAGTACTGAAAATGTTCAACCATCCAAAAAGTACCTGCTCTGTGTGAGTCCAAAAAAAGTAACTAAAAAGGGACTAACATGAATTACATTCTGTAATTGTAGAACTACAAAGTCTGTCTGTATAGTAAGTGGAGCTGATATAATGGAAATTTATTGTAGAATTATAATGTAGACCATGTCTTTTCAACACATTAAAAAAAAAATTAAAACTGGTAAAGCAGAAAACCTGCTTCCGTGGTGAACCTTGTCTTGGTGAAGTCTTGTGCAACACTTTTGGATGAGGAAATCAAACTGGTTGTTGGTTGAATATTGCCGAAATAATAAAAAACACCAAATAATGGTTATTTTTGTCCTGCACTGTAGAATGTGGTGGAAAGAAAGCCGTACCCAGAAGACGATGGTCTCGTGGAGGTGAAGTTTGCCACCACACCGATCATGTCCACGTACCTGGTGGCCTTCGTCATCGGCGAGTATGATTTTGTGGAGAGCCAGTCGTCTGATGGCGTGACTGTTCGTGTGTACACACCGGTGGGAAAAGCAGAACAGGGCAGATTTGCTCTGGAGGTAAAGGTCTTAAGACTAGTGGAGTATAAAGACTGACAGCAGAGAGGACTCAATACTGAACCTGGTACTAGGTACCATATGTTAGCAGCTATCACATTCACTCTGATCCTCCATTGAACGTCTATTAACCATCAAAATGAACAAAGCTGCACATTTTTGTCTTAAATTCATCTTGACAGCCAAGATAACAATACTGAGCATTCAGGAATTTAAACACGTAGTTCTGGTTCCTGCTGCTGACTGAGGCTGTGTTCATGAAAAGTTCCTCCCAGTGACATCTTTAATGAATTCCCTCCTGAAGGTGCGTTTGGGAGTAAGGAGGAGAAGGATGTCTATATAAGGTCATGCCAATGAGTCATTGGTTGATTTCGTGATTTGATTTACAAGCAATATTATCCCATATTGTCTGAGAGCACTCCCTGCAGGATATCATTTCATAAAACAATAAGGCATGAACGATTGTGCAGTTATTGTAAATAAATCATGAAAAGATGTTTTATTAGGGCCAAAGCATAGCGGAGTGCTGTTGCACCTCTTTCCTGTGATTTATTAACAGTAATACAAAACTTCGAGGGCCTTATTACTTTTATAAAATGGTTATAAAACACTTTAATAAAACAATAAGATTTGTCATTGAGCACTAAGTAACAGGATAGCGGTTTAGTGCTCATCGGGATTTGGTTCGCTGTTTTATTAATCTGTAGTAATGTTTATGGTACATGATTTAAAAGAATGTATTGTATACATGGAACTCATTTATACGACTGTAAAGTGGGCAGAGGTGTACATCATTGTCAATAATGTCAGATATGGACAAACAGCTCAGCCAATCAGATTGGACCAGATCTACCTGCTTTATAATTAAGTAATTAATAAAATCAGTCCTTGTGTGGGCGGCACGGTTGCTAAGTGGTGAGCACGTCCAGATTTGAATTCTAATCTGGGTGGAGTTTCCATGTTCGCCCCATATCCGTATGGGTTTCCTCTGGGTTCTTCAGTTTTCTCTCACAGTCCAAAAAGAATTTTTATGAATTCAGGGTGAACTGGCTTCTCTAAATTGCCCCCATATAGTGTGTGTGAGTGAGTGTGCCCAACGATAGATTGGGAAACCCGCAGCCCTAATGTAGGATTAAGAGGAATCAATGGATAAATGAATTGAGTCCTTGTGAGGGTTCTGAGAGTGTTATCATCTGTCTCCTGGAGGTTTGGTCTTTGTTAGTACTCTGCACAGGCTGAGGTAACGTTTTGGTTTAGTGTGGACTGAGACCTGTCGAAACGATCATGTCCCTTCACATCCACGTCCTCCAAATAAAAACATTCATTTTTAACATTGTCTATACTAACATCCACCATCTACCAGTAAAACTATAATTACCGTTATAGATTCCGTCCAGCCCTGTGTTGTTGGCAGTGATCTGAGTTTGCTGTCTACGTGATTCATCATATGATGTCCATTCAGTCTGCACAGAGATTGGATTTGTCCAAAATCTCATATGAGCAATAATTTCAGCCTGCAAAGTAGTGGTAACCTGGTAAAGACAGATGTGGTGCAGCTGCCACAATACCAATGTCACTTTAAAATAAGTGGTCACCCACCCCATTTATTAAAGTTTACACTCAATAATGTCATCTTCCTGCTCTTAACATCTCTAAGCTTGATCACATGACTTTGGTCCAGCTGAGTGCTGCAGATGCTCATTTTAAAATCACAGCCAGTTAAGTAGGTCATTTGAAGAATTTTCGCCTACTGTTCTATGTGTAGTCAGACATACCGGTCATTCCCACCTCCAGCCATTGTTTTATATGGATGTAGCCTAGTCTGTAAAACTAAATCTGTGATGAAGTCACTTCATATTTAAAGTTTGACTCTGTAGCATTACATCATCTTCCCTCTTCTTCTTTTTGTTTTTAGGTGGCAGCCAAGACTTTACCTTTCTACAAAGATTATTTCAACGTTCCATATCCACTGCCTAAAATCGATCTAATAGCCATTGCCGATTTTGCTGCTGGTACGTCCTCCTGTCCTTTATCATAATTAATATCCCATCGCTGAAGGTGACCTCCTGTTTCTGCTTTAATTAGGTGCCATGGAGAATTGGGGCCTTGTGACTTACAGGTATGGAGACTTGCACATGAACCCCAATGGGGGTCATTTTTAAAAAAAAGTATTGAAGTAAATATTACTGTTGAGCAGAATAGTGCAGTTAATCTTCTGTTGTTTAGGGAGACTGCGTTACTCATCGACCCGAAGAACTCCTGCGCCTCCTCCCGCCAGTGGGTGGCTCTGGTAGTGGGGCATGAGCTGGCACACCAGTGGTTTGGGAATCTGGTTACTATGGTGAGTGTGAGCCAGTGAGTTCTGGACACTCCCGTCTCAGTATTTTAAGAACATGCATGTTTGATTTACTTTAAAATATTAAGATTTCATGGAGTAATGTGTTTTCTTCAAGGCTCTATTTTCACAAAAACAACGTGAACATTTAAGTATATTATTTAATTTGAGTCTTTAACTCCTTTTGATCATTCTCTGAGCCACCACCTAACAAGAATCTCAATGAGGTTATACGAACCTATCCCATCATTTATAGGGTTCATAACCAACCTCAATAAGATGCCAGTGTATTACAGAGCAAATTTAAACAAACACTCATGACCACAGCAGACACCCACACAGACTAGTGGTAATCTCCACCGTAACCGCATGAGTTCTCCAAGTGATCTATTTATTATACTTGTTTTGATAGGCTGAGGAAAAAGAAGCCACATGTTTGTAGATTAGAAACACCATACTACCATGTTTCAAAATTTAAGTTTATTCATATCCATTTATTTATATTGAGCTTTTGTCTTAAAATATTCTCCACCTTAATGGATGGAGGTCAAACCTCAAGTAACCACATGCATAACATTTAACAATTTATCTAAACGTGACTTACGAGTGAAAGAACAACACAAATCTGTTACACTGTAGTATTATCAAAACTGATCTTTTATCCAATCTGGTTCCCAAGTTTTTGGTCAGCTGTAGAGGTCACCTGATTGAAGAAACTGGATGACATACATTATGAACAAAAAGCAGACTGAATAGGACAAACAGATTAACAACAAAGTACATGAAATAAACATCACTAGGATTCATTCATCTGACTTCTCTACATTAGATTCTACATTAGACATACATCCCCTAATCAACTCTGAGGCTGAGCCTTTATATAGCTGAAACCCTTCTCACATTCCTGTTAATAACAGAACACATGATCAGTCCTTGCCATTGTCCTCCAAACTGCTTCTGAATCTAAACTGTCAGCTGTCTCAGAATTCAACCTTCATTCATTTGAAATATTTCTATTTACCCAAAAGTTGGGTAAAGCAAGTTCTGCTTCTGTTGACCTGGGGTTATGATTTACCTTTGCTGTTTTTTACAGGAGTGGTGGACCCATTTGTGGCTCAATGAGGGCTTCGCGTCGTGGATTGAGTACCTGTGTGTGGATCACTGTTTTCCAGAGTATGATATCTGGACTCAGTTTGTGTCTGCTGATTACACCAGAGCTCTGGATCTAGACGCTTTAGATAACAGTCACCCCATTGAGGTGCGCACGTCAGCTGTCTCACTCTGTTTTATTATGTGCAGCTTAAGGCAGGTTCTTCACAATGCTGTTTCATTAGCTTAGAGCTGCAGTGTTAGAACCTCATATTTTTTGTTACCATGAGCTTCCAATGTAACCTAAAGGTGTGTGTGTGTGTAGGTTAATGTCGGCCACCCCTCAGAAGTGGATGAAATCTTTGATGCCATCTCGTACAGCAAAGGAGCTTCTGTTATTCGCATGTTGCATGACTACATTGGAGATGAGGTAAGATGATTTCCTTTTTCATGTTATGACAAAATATGCAGCTCTTTATCACCCCACTCTCTACTGCTCCAGGTTTTCTTACAGCTGCCTTTGTTCAAAAACTAAGTGTAAAGAAACTTTTTTCAAAAAAAACTTTGTCTTGGTTTTCTTACCTCTGGGGGCTTAATTTGAATTCAAGACATTAACACTCCTTGTAGCCCAGGACCAAGCTTTAATAGGGTGCAGAGAGATGGAATTCGTGGGTGGTGGAGAGGTGCATGAGCCTGATGCAGTATATGTATAATGACAGTGTGTAAACTGTGACTGGGTTATGGAGGAGGGTCAAAAGGCAAGTGAGAGGGTGCCTAAAGTGTTTAGGATGCAGATGCTAGACATGGAATTCATGGCGTAACATGGAAAGGATCTTTACTGCTGTACATCAGTAGTCCTCATTTAGTTACTGTCTGATTTGTGCTAAGTGAGCTGCTCTGTCTCAAGCAGCTCACTAAAGCAGTGTGAGCAGTGAAGATTTTGAGGGCACACTGTTTATTTGTACTGCTGGTCTGTTTGGCTTTATTCAAGCATCTATTATCTTCCACTGAATCCTATTTTAGGAATATATTTTCCCCGTGCCCATCCAGGGAAGAACGTTTCGGGGCACTGGGTAGATACTCACAGGACAGGGTGCCAATCTATCACTGGCACACAATTTCTTACACAGGTACACTATATAGGGAATGTTTAGAGAAGCCAATTAACCTTGAATCCATGTTTTTGGACTGTGGGAGGAAACTGGAGAACCCAGAAAACCCTCACGAATATGGAGAGAACATGGAAACTCCTCCCAGATTGGGATTTAAACCTGGATCCCCACTGCTGAGGTGAATGTGTTGCCATTGTGCCTCTATATTATGTGTAATCATAAAAAATTTTTGTTTGTATTTTAGGATTTTAGAAATGGAATGAACGCATATCTGTTAAAGTTTCAACACAAAAATGCTTCTACAGGTAAATGTCTCTCTCTCTCTCTCTCTCTTTCTGTCTTTCTCTCTTCCTCTCTCTCTCTCTCTCTCTCTCTCTCTCTCTCTCTCTCTCTCTCTCTCTCTCTCTCTGAGATAAGGATTTTGGCATGTAAACTTGAAGTGTGATGCATGTTGATTATTTTTAAATTAATGATTAATTAATCTCATCATTGTGTTAAATGTTTATAAATATTTCTTCCCAGAGGACCTGTGGGCTAGTTTAGAGGAAGCGAGTGGAAAACCAATTGCTGCAGTGATGAGCACCTGGACCAAACAGATGGGATTTCCTATTATTGTTGTTGAACAGGAGCAGGTATAATACTTCATCTCATATCTGTGGGCGCAACACATTCACTCTGCTTCTGCAGCGAGATCAGTGAGCCCCAACGTGCAAACTTCCACTGCACATTTTAAATCGATCTAATTTTACTTCGTAAGCCAGCAAATTAACAGCTAACTCACAAGTTTGAAGTACTGGAGCCGCATTCTTATGGTCCCATGTCTCTAGGGGATTCCTGCAATCCCAGCATGCACTCCAGCTCCAGCATGGTGGCATTTCAGCTCTGAAACATTAAAATGTTATTGGGGGTTTATTAGTTTGAATTAAACACAGATTGTACAGATAAATCTGATGATGATGATGAAGATTCCTGTGTTTACAGCAGGGAGACGACCGGCTGCTGAAGATCTCTCAGAAGAAGTTCTGTGCTAGTGGACTGCATGATGGTAAGCATGTTTTACAATCTGGCTTAATACTGCTCACAGTATTATGGGATGTTTGTGTGGGATGGTGGAAATGATGTACAGCCAGGTGGTAATTATGCAGCAAACAAAATCAGCAGGATCTTAATTAAACCTGAAGCAATCATGTCTTGTGACATTAAAATAATTATATTGAGTTTAAAGGTATTTTTTTTGCCAGTGAGATTCTAAAGCAGAACCAAAGTGTCCATGGTAACAGTCTGGCGTCTGTAGAAATGGGCTGTAACTTCTAAATGGCTTAACTGACCAATCAGTGTCTCACCTCTCTGCCCCACTGTGTCTCACATCTGAGAGGCAGGAGAACGCCCAGTCCATTACATGGCAGATGCACACGTTCACACCTTAGAGCAGTTAACAAAGCGACGTCCCCTAAACTCTTAAGTACAATTTCAGCATAGCAAAAGAAAAGGGTGGAGTGTTAGGGACGTGGTTGAGCTCATCATGTGAACGTCACAATACAGTACACAGTACAGTGTTCCCTCGTTCCCTGAATCTGCCTCCTAAAAAGGAAGAAACTGATAATGCTGAGCAAAATTGGAATCATCTCGGGGTACAAATGGCGACATGTGTTTTATATCTGATCTGATGATCACGTTGATGGCTGAGCAAGTGTGTGTCACTTATCTGGCAAACGCATGATACAGTTCTGGACAATGTTCTGCTGGGAAACCTTGTGTCCTGCATCAATGTGGATGTTACTTTCACACCTCCACCTACCTACTCATTGTGACAGACCATGTTCACTCTTTCATGCAAACAGTATCTCTGATGGCTGTGGCCTCTTTCCTCCTGAAAATAAGACACAAAAGTAAAAAAATGGTTTAAGGAGAACAACAACCAGTTTGATGTGCTGACTCCGCCTCCAAATTCCCTAGATTTCAAGTCTAATCCATGGAGGCTCCACCTCACAACATACAAGAGTTAAAGGAACTGACAATGGCAAGAATTAATGGGTTTCTCAAACATGCTTAATAAAATACATTCAAATTCTTCATCATCTAATCTCCGTGTGTTCTGACTGAAGAAGGAAACCAGAGCTCCCAGAGATACAAGAAATCAAATGCACAGCTGATGCTTCTGGTTTAATTGATTTAAAGCCTTTATGAAGGTTTGTGTCTTCTGGTCAGAAATAAACCTGCAATTATTATGGAAATGGACTAGTATGAATAAACTTTTTACCTCTGATTAAATATTTGGTGGTGTTAAACCTGGAGGGAGAACATGCTAATCAAGTTTAAAATGTGCCTGAGGTGATATTCACTGGTATTTTTCTGGTAAGAAAAATGATTGGTATTTTATTTTCTCGCTTAATCGTTGCGTGTGAATGTGTGTGTGTTAGGGGAAGAATGTCCCAGCTGGATGGTTCCTATTAGCATCTGTACCAGTGAGGACCCCAGCTGTTCCAAGCTAAAGGTTTTGTTGGACCAGCCTGAACTTACCATCACTATCCCCAACCTTGGACCAGATAAATGGGTTAAGGTCAGCTCCTTTTTTTAAATGTAGATAATATGGGGCACTTATATAGTTCCTGAATAGTTCCTGTTTGTGAATTCATTGTTTAAGTGTTTGTTTGGTCCAATGTTTGTAGATTAATCCAGGCACAGTGGGCTTCTACAGGATCCAGTACAGCTCCAACATGCTGGAGAGTCTCTTACCAGGAATCAGAGATCAGACGCTTTTGCCCGTGGACCGTCTGAGTCTGCAGAACGACCTCTTCTCTCTGGTAAACACTTCACCATGTCTAAAGCAGGTTATTTATTAACTTCAGCTACAGACGTTACAGGTTTATCTTCAGTCATCTTGCAGAACTCCAGCCCCTGTTTTAAAGGCTGAAGGAACTGTCAACTGTCTTTTGTGTTCTCTGTGATTATACAACGTGCTTGTGCTCTTTATACACTTCTTCCAAACTCAGTTACAGTTTTTATTGCATCCAATAAAGTAGGAATCCATTCCCGTTGCTCTTAGTTCATGTTTTAGATAATGCTGTAGAAGTATACAAAGATGAATCTACCAAACACAGTAGTTTCTTTCTGATTGATGTAAGGTTAATGAGGAGTCCATGTAGAAGATGACCTGATGACATTCAGGTGCTTGAGTTGATGAATTTTAACTTGGCCCTCAGTCATTAGTAAAATGCAGTGAACCTGATCTGGGTTGTGTGTGTAAGAAACAGACTAGGAATTGAACCCTGGGCCTCTTTAATTTGAGTTGACTCTGTTATCTACTGTGCCACCACATGGGGGCATCCTGGATTTCATCATTGTTTTAGCAATAAACATTTTACTGGGTTAATTACTTAACATTCACTATTAAAAGATTTGGGGGGTCTTGATAAGACCAAGAGCATATAGCATATTTACATTGTGTGCATATTTGTAAATGAGGTACAATTACAAATAAGTAGCTTAATATTGCAAGTTTAAACACTGTTCAGATGGAACCCAAAAAATACATCATTTACCAGGAGGTTAATACCAATGAGACCTAACCCTCTAACATTACACTATATAGTTGAAAGTTGTTCATTATCTGTGATGGTCCCCCTGTTTTGTCTTAGTCTCGTGCTGGGATGATCAGCACCGTGGAGGTGTTAATGGTGATGGAAGCATTTGTGAATGAGCCAAACTACACTGTGTGGAGTGACCTGAGCTGTAACCTTGGTGTGCTCTCCTCACTCCTGTCTCACACGGATTATCATGAAGAGATTCAGGAGTTCATTAGAGACCTCTTCACCCCCATCGGAATAAAGCTCGGCTGGGACAGCAAGCCTGGAGAGGGTTAGTGCTATTACTGCTTTCAGATTCCTATTGGATAAAGTACATGATACTTAGTGTATGTCGTGTGTTTCTTACAGGTCACCTAGATGCACTGTTACGAGGCCTTGTTTTGGGGAAGTTGGGTAAAACCGGGCACAAAGCCACACTAGAAGAAGCTCGCAGAAGGTTTAAAGATCACGTGGAGGGAAAGCATGTTCTCTCTGCAGACCTCCGGAGTCCAGTAAGTCCAACCCCACGTTCCTCTCATCAACCTGTTCTTACATAACAGAAGGCTTTAGATTTTAACTTTAAATTCATTTATCCAGCAGGATTATTACAAAGATTTAAATTTGAATGTGTATTTTACTAATAAACATTAAAATGATTTCTTTAAGCAAAGGGCAAATGATTGATTTTACTTTGTTATGGATTTAGAATAAACCCCCTGAGTTTATTATATAGTTAAACGCTGAGAATATTCATTTATTTTCATTAGATGTGCAGTGACTTTCCAGAAACCAATTTAATATTTATAAAATAAAACCAAAATATTGTAAGTGGTAGTCAAAGCAGAAGGACATATGTTACATTACATTACATTGTATATAAGGTTATTTTGCAAATGCTTTTATACCAAGAGGCTTCTAACTATTCAAACTTAGTTGGGGTCAGAACACAGGGTCAGCTATGATACAACCCCCTGGAGCAATACGGGTTAAGGGCCAACATTTTGACAAATTCTGATGAATTTACCACACATCACATTTATAAACACGATTATTTCAGTTTCATTAGGAATAAGGGCTGATTTTATGTGGAAGTTATCTAATGCTATGAGATTAGACTAGATTAGATTCGAATATTAGAATTAACATGTAAACTGTGTCTCACTGTATGTATGTGTTTTTTTTTTTCAGGTTTATCTAACAGTTTTAAAACATGGTGATACAGTAACATTGGACACAATGTTAAAGGTAATGATTTATCTGATGAAATATGTAATTTACTCATTTTCATTATTATATTTTCCTAGTAGGCCAGTGAAAATCACCAGAGATGGAGGTGTGTTAGAGAGAATGGGAATGAAGGTTAGGAGTAAAACAGTGTACATGTGTGGAAATAAGAGGGAGCTTGGTGGAGAGGTTAAGTTTTGAAAGGTTGAGGATGAGGTTGAACATGGGGCAGAGAAATAACGTAGAGAGTACAAGCAAGATATAGATGTCTAGCAGAGTAAAAAAGGTTTACATGACAGTGAGCTCTGCAATGTTGTACAGATTAGAGATAGCTGATCTGAATTACAGACAGGAGAGGGAGCTGTATGTAGCAGTGTGATTCTCACTGAGAGAAGATTAGGACTGAGTTCATTAGAGGGACAGTACAGGTAGGATGTTTTGGAGACACTGTAGGGGAGGTGAGACTGACGTGGTTTGGACATGTACAGAGGGTTATGAGGTTTGTTCTTGTAAATGGATGCTGAGGATGGGGTCACCAGGCAGGAGGTGGAAAGGAAGGGTTATGATCTGGTCTGTCTCTTTCTGCTTCCATCTGTCATATGCAGGTTTCTGTCTCTGTCTCTCTGTCTGTAGCTTCATAAGCAGGCGGATATGCAGGAGGAGAAGAATCGTATAGAGAAAGTTTTGGGAGCCATCACATCTCCAGACCTTATTCAAAGAGTGTTGAAGTTTTCTCTATCGGTTGGTCTAATCATAATGTGACGCACACACAAATAATTAAGATCTATTGTTCATCATCAACGAATTGATGTGTGAGGTTGGTTTTTGTCTGTGCAGGATGATGTACGTCCCCAGGACACGGTCTCTGTGATTGGAGGTGTGGCGGGGAGCAGCAAGCTGGGACGTAAAGCAGCCTGGCAGTTTGTCAGAGACAACTGGGAGGAGCTTTATAACCGCTACCAGGGTGGATTCCTCATCTCACGCCTCATCAAGGTTTTTAAACGTCTTTAAGGGGTTTACTTTAGTCAGGAGTCTTTACTTTAAAAGCATCATCAGGGTTAGGTGTGCTGAGTCAGGCCTCTTCTACAGTAAGTGGGTTGGACAAGGTCCATTCTGTGTGCTGTTCATGTTCTCACTTTGTGACTTTTCTTCTGACAAACCAAACACAAAATTGTAGATGAATTGGAGATGCTACAATATTACAGATGTAAATGTTTGTGTCTGTCATGTGATGGACTGTCAAACTGTCCAGGGAGATTGTGAGTTTCAGGATTTGCAGCATAATAGGTGTTTGCACACAGGTTGGTGGTGGGGTATTTAGAAGGGCCATACCTGAACCAGGACCGGTTTCAGATACATGTGTATAATTTGATACTTGAGACAGTTTGGAACAGGTTCTGGGGTTCAAAGATGAATTTATTTAGGAAAATCCTAAAAAAAGGGGGGGGGGCACAGCATCAAATAACAATCAGGTTTGATGAATTTACAGTGTAGTTGGTTTTCTGCATAACTTCTGACTTGTGATGTTCTCATTTGTAAGTCACTTTGGATAAAAGTGTCTGCTAAATGACAATGTAAATCCAGCCACAGCCAAAATATTCTCTGTGGCTGTGCGGTTAAGTCAAGTTTAAAATACTGACAAGTGCAGTTCTGTGAACCCTCACTCTGCTGTTGATCTTTGTCCTGCAGCTTACTGTGGATGGCTTTGCAGTTGATAAAATGGCTGCAGAAGTGAAGGTGAGTCTTGAACCTTAGATGTTAAGCGTAACCATATTTGTTGGGTCACTTGTGTACAGCACACATTCACACTGCAGTAAAGTAAATCATGAGTTTAAAGTTTCATTTCTGAGTAAAAGCCAATCAAAACACAGAATGCTGTGGTGCTCAGCATCTGAAAACATTAACAAAGCCTTAATCTCATCACCACACCTGCACGCCCAGTCATTACACCATCTCAAGAAAAGACTTTAGGGTTTGGTTTTTTAGATCACATTTTGCCCTCCGTCATGTCATGCTTTACAGCTTGCTGTCTGAATGCAGGTCATTAAACATAAGCAGTGGATGGAGCGGTGGTCAAAAGTCTCACCCTGCGATAAGAAACACCTGGCCTGATTTTTCTGGCAGGTAGAGGAGGTCTGATCTGTGTGGAGTAGCATGTTCTCCCTGTGTCTGTGTGGGGTTCCTTCCACAGATCAAAAACTCGAGTAGGTGAACTGGAGATACTACATGTGTCTGCCCTGCAGTTAATGACTGGAACACTGGGATAGACTGTAGTGACTGAACCTTTTTACCTGATGGAAATAGTTAAAGCTTTTACAAATTTTAACAGAATGTAGTATTTTCATTCACAATCTGTTGAAACCATTACAAAGCTTTCAGAGGCCCTGCCTCCCACTGAGCATCAGACTGATGATACCCCAGCATCCCTCTGCTCGAGTAAAGACTTTTTATGGAAGATAAAAGGTCAAACCCTCTTGTTGTTTTAAGCATCACTGTTAAACTGATGTGAAGGACACTGCAGGCTCTGCTGCAGTGTGAATACAGTTTTGCTTTTTAAATCCTGACCCCTTCTTCTTCTCTCTGTGCCCCAGAGTTTCTTTGAGAGTCACCCCGCCCCGGCGGCCGAGCGCTCGGTGCAGCAGTGCTGTGAGAACATTCTGTTAAACGCTGCCTGGCTGAAACGGGATGCCGATGATATCCACCAGTACCTGCTGCGACGCAAAGCACCCCCGGTCTGACCCCTGCCCTCAGCCTGCTTGCACACTCTCACCTGGATCTCCCCGCAACCGCCCTGCGCTGAGCGCGCGAGGGTTCCGTCAGTCCGACCGGCTTCGTTTCTGCTTTCCTATTTAATGACGATTTCAGCACTATCGTTCCATCATGCAAATCACCAGAGAATCATGAGAAGAATCTGACGTGCCAGAGACGATGGTTCCTGTTCCTTTCAGGTGGAGATGAGGCACCTGCTAAGAAGCTCCACCTCATTGCATTTCGTTAGCATTTAAGGATGCATGCTTTTGTTTCCCCCACTCCATCAAACACATACAGCACTCATTCAGTACACTAATCAATCAGATACCTTCAGCTGGCAGCACAGTAGTTTATGATCTGTAAATCAACTCTGCCTCCCTCCTCTGATATCAGTGGTTCAATCCTGGGTCCTCTCTGGTTGTTTTAAACATTTTCTTTGCTCCATGTCGTCTGTAGCCCCTCGTGTTATATAACCGTAAGGCATTGCTAGATATGGGGTGAAAGGTCAGTGTTAATGGTGTAAGCATGGTATTGTATATGTCGTTCTGAGACCTTGAGACCAGCCACGGTCCTTCTGCTTCATCTGTGTATGTTGGAATCTTTCTTCCATATCCTGTCCCTCTAGTACAGAGTAGAGTAGTACAGGAACGAAACCACACTTTAGACAATGTGCTATCATAGTGTGAGTGTATATGTGTGTGTGTGCAGGTGTGTGGGACTTTTGGTTTGAAGTTCATCACCTCCTTCTGGTTCCCATCAGGAGCGGGTGGAGGAGGGACGTTGTGATCATTTACTCCGGGTCTTTAATTTAATACAAGTGGAATTTTGAAAAATTTCACAGAGGGTGGGGACTGCTAGGGTTTTCCGATTGGCTGCTTTAGAGGTGGCGGTGCTTATCCAATCGGGCGATAGCGTGCTTTAAAGATGATGTTGATTAGTGAGGAACAGGAAACAGAAACGGGTTGAAGGGCACAGTCTTGCGGCGCGGTCCATTTTGCGTGCGCGTGGTGGATGTACATGATTAGACTTAGCAGTTGGTGCAAATCTTTCTCAAACAATAAAGAGCTGTTTTATTTACACGAGTTTCTGACTCTTTCTGATCTGCTCGCTGGTCTGAGAGTGAAGTCCATGTGAAGGTGGAGCCTCAGTTTACGATAAACACTTCACCTGCTGCTGCCCCTCCATCCCCAGAGGCTCTTTGTTTTCCAAACTGCTTTATTTTAAGCTTGTTTTCAACAGAACCCCAGTGTCCCACCGCCTGGGTGACACAACCGGCCTGGGTACGAGGACTCGCAGGTTCCATGTTGCCAGTAAACAAATGGTGCCGGGCGAAACCGGACAAAGCTTCATCTGTAAGTTCTATCTTTAGTCCTCATTCATTTGCCCAACATGATTACAATCCTATTAATTCAAGAGTTAAGGATGCAGCACAGCGGGGTTGGGACTCGGACCTGAACCTGGATAACATCATCCTTGTTTTGGGTCCATCTCCATGGTAACAGTGCATTTAAGTAATTTTGTAGGGGAAAAATCTGACTTTTAATGAATTCCTATAATTAAGATTGCTTTAAATAGACTGAGCCAGTGCCTGCTGCTCTCACATCTCTCCTGACTTTGCAGGTTTTTGCTGGGATAGGACAAGGGGCGTCATTAGACCTGGGCTTTCCGGCCTATAACCCTGGATGTTTGTGGTTCCAAGCGCCGTGTGTGTGAGAGATTTTTTCACCAGTATTGGGAGTAAAGTTCCTGTAAGAAGTATATTGTCTGTAAAGAGCAGCTTCTCCGCTTTCAGAAACCGTCAAAATCTTTCTGAAGGAGCAAACTGTCGCAAAGTTATGGTATTTAAAGCAAAACCTCGTTAAAACTGTCTCATTCGCCACTGACTTGTAAAACAGATTCATTCTTTTCTGTTGAAGCTCAGGTTCTTTTATTCAAACATTTTCAGCCAAAACCATCGTTTATTAACTAAATGTGCTCTGCACTGCTGACAGACATATTTCATATGTAATTTCATTTTATCAAACATTACTAATAAATGATCAAACAAAATGAATGTAACAACAGAAAAAAATGGATAAATGCCCTCATGAAAGGACACAGAGGGGGAATAATGAATCTGCGCTAAAGCCCCCGATGTTTTTAAACCCTAAAAACGCCCCTGATGGGACCCTGATCGCTTTGAATTAAAGTGTCTGCTAAATGTAATGAAATCTCCTTATAAATGTTATTATAAGGAGGCTAAGGGTCACATAAGCAGGTCAAAGGTCACAGTGGAAACGATATGACGTTCCTTGAAATCCGTAAACAAACCGACGCGGTGTGGATGTGCAGTTGCTCGCCTTGCCACTAGGCGGCAGCGGGGGCGCCGTTATTTACTCATTCACAAGGCCAAGCATAGAAGGAAGATACAAAATGGCAACGTCCATGTGTAGGACGACGAGAGTGTTCCAGCTGACATGCCGCTGCGCAAAGGTAACGAAAAGAAAAGCAAGAGAATCATCTGCAGACAGGCAGACAGACAGACAGACAGACAGACAGACAGGCAGGCAGACAGACAGGCAGGCAGACAGACAGACAGGCAGACAGACAGGCAGGCAGACAGACAGACAGACAGACAGACAGACAGGCAGACAGACAGACAGGCAGACAGACAGACAGAGGGTTTAAAACGCGCTCAGTACAGTCTCTGAGTAAAGATCAGTGTTTAGGTTTCACTGACGTTCTGAAGCTGCATCACTGCAATGAACTGTTAAAGTGTGATATATATATATATATATATGTGTGTGTGTGTGTGTTTGTGTGTGCGTGCGTGTGAGAATAAATATATAATGTTTATGTATGCATGTTTGTGTATGTGTATATATGTGTGTGTGTCTATACATATATATATATGAATAAAATGTGTGTGTGGTACAGTTCTCTCATCCTGTAGTGATTCCTGTCCGGGGTAAGAAGCGGTATTTCATTCCTCCTGCTGTGGGACTAAAGGAGAAGACTCATGTGGAGCAGAAGGCGCGGGTGCGAGCAGCTGGGCTGGTGATCAGGCAGGAGTACATGGAGAGACCCATCAACATCTCCTGTACAGGTATCCGTCCAGAAACTCACACTGCGGCTCCCATCATCATCATCATCCTCCAACCCCAGAAGGTTCCACCAAGTACAGAGCGATGACTGACGGACTGATTTATTTACCTTTTTCGTCTCACAATGGGGAAATCCAAAAAGAGAAAGATCAGATGTAATGCATTAAGAAAGAAAAAGACGAGATTAAAAATAAACTGTACAGACGGAAGTTGGGACAGGTTTTCTGTTAAAGCTCTTGTATGTAGTCCTGATCAGATTGTGTGCACTCATGCACTTTACACTACACAGCAAGGGGACGATAGCTGAAACATTCAAATAAATACATTAAATACAGGTTGTATAAATATAAATGTAAACAATTAGAATGACCTCCACCAATTTTCACTGAAGATGATGCACTTAATTTCTCTTTCTCTGCTTTGAGTTCATGTTGAATCTTATTTGATTTTTCACTGTTTCTGTTTCTGTGAAACTACAAATGCAAACTCAGCATTTCAGACTTACACATGTCTCATGTGTTTAGATAAAGTAATGAGTGAATAGGCCACGCCCTTGGCAGTTGCTTTCACACAGGTGAGAATGCAGGGATGATATTAAATATGTTGAATGTTAAACTCTCTCTGTCTTTTACAGCTGATGTCTTTGATCCCTATGTCCCACCCGAGGGCGACGCCCGCCACTCTACACTTTCCAAAGAGGGATTAAAACAGCAAACTGAGCAGCTGAAACAGAGTGCCACCTCCCAACTAGCGTAAGTTCTGTACTTCTAATGTTTACTGTCAGACATCAGCAGAAACCGAGTACTTATTTTATTTTATAAAAAGTAAGATAATTATAGTATCAGTAACCGTGGTCTCTCCTCCATCTAACACATATTCTCACCATCACATAGACAAAGGTATCTCACCGACAGAAACAAAATTAAACTGACCGTGAAAAAAACAATAGTGAAATTATTATTGTTCATTAGTTTTAATACAGGCGGCACGGTGGCTAGGGGGGGGGGGGGGGGGGGGGGGGGGGGGGGGGGGGGGGGGGGGGGGGGGGGGGGGGGGGGGGGGGGGGGGGGGGGGGGGGGGGGGGGGGGGGGGGGGGGGGGTTTCCTCCGGGTTCTCCGGTTTCCTCCCACAGTCCAAAAACATGGATCAAGTTAATTGAATTCTCAAAATTGCCCCATATAGAGTGTGTCTGTGTGAGTGAGTGTGTGCCCAGCGATGGATTGGCGCCCTGTCCTGGGTCTATCTGCCCAGCGCCCGAGACGTTCTCCCCTGGATGGGCATGGGGAACCCCACCGCGACCCTAATAGAGGATAAGCGGGAGATAATGAATTAATGAGTTTTAATCCAAAATCAAATGTTGTATAAAGCAGCATAATGGAACAGAAAGAACATTCCGATTCAGTGAGGGGTGCAGAGTCACTTCTCTCTGTGCCAGTACAGGGGTTTTGTAACTATTAGCTGAGGAAGGATTCTCAGTTTCTAACACTGATTATTAACCTAGAGAAGGAGGAACGCTGATGAGTTGGTAACTTTGTCACGGTCACCCTGTTCCATGTAATACCCTCTGACCTTCATCTAGTGGGTCAGGGCTTCATATTACAGCATAGCATACTTTACGGTTCTGTCAGAACTTCCTATGATGCTTCTGTTAATGTCAACTTCATTGCACAGCTTGGTTGGTACGAATTCAACAAAAGGGGAAAACAAAGCATCATACAGATTGTAGCAGGAAACCGTATCAGAGGGAGAAACGTCTTTATCTCAAAATGCCTGAATCTCAAACTCTCTGTTTAAATCTTTATGGGGTGATCTAAAACGTTTGGCCTGCAGTGTGTGACTTCATATGACGTTCCTGATCACTTCTTCTGTTATTTCTCAAATAGTGTGTTTTTCTTCTTAGGTTCCGTAAGATAAAGGAACATGACCCTCAGTTCTCTACGAAAGACTTTGCAGTGCGAGCTCAGGAGATCTTCATTCAGGCTCATTTGTCTCTCACACAGTAAGAACCAGGTTTCCTCTTCATTCACTCCTTTCTTCTTTACCATGCGATCAGAAATTCTGATGCAGCTGCACGCATGCGTGAGAATCAGAAAGTGCACTGCTTACTGCTCGCTTAAGGCGAGCTGTTATTGGTGTGAAGGGTTAATAAAGCAATAAGTAAGGAACCTTGTGCTTCTGCCCGATGCACAGTGGAATACAGTTACACCTCCTTCCCGTGATTTATTTACAATAATACACAACCTCACATCTTTCTCCACCGACTCCTGTTTCCTCTTCACTTGGACACTTTGCTGGAGCCGTGCATCCCTGCTGGAGAACCTGCCTGTGAGGTCCGCAAGTGTCTCCACCACGTGTTCTTGTCACTGATGCACTCTCATCCTTCTCATTCCACAACTCACCTCTAATTAATACCTGCACCAAGACCATCAGCGGATCCCCTACACCTGGTGTATGATCATTCACTCTGTTGCCACAGAGTCTTCGCCACATGCGCAGAAATGGACCCCGAGTCCTACCTTTGTGCAGCTTCTGTTGCCAAAGCTGGTCTTAAATGCTAAACGCTGCATATGAATAATGATTAATGAATGAATACCATTTATTTAATACATTTAATGTTCTATTTCTTCACTTTTGTAGGTTCAACAAGGAAAAACTTCATTCTCTGGTGACAGAGAGGTGTTACCCGGTACGTATGTTCCGCGTGTGTGTTTGTGCTTTCGTTTGCGTGTGTGCTTGGTTACACTGTGAGACTGACATTGTTCTATTAAAAGTCTTTAGATTAAGTGTTTTATTACAGCGATTCTCTGAACTGATGGGTCGGACATGTTTGGGGAGAGTTGTGAACATCTTGTAAAAAAATTAATAAATTGTTTTTATAAAAAATAAAAAAATTAATAATTCTTAATACTTGTACTTTTCTCTTGGTAAAAAAAAAAAAGTCATGCAGCATTCTCGTTGCCATGGTAACCACCATTGGTTTGCGGGTTTCACTTCTTTTTTTTTTTTTGTGATGGTATTTGGAGGCAAGATGGTGAGGTCATGACTTAATAACCATGAGAATATGTGGGTTCCGGGCTGAGACCAGTTGAGAACCCCTGCTTTAAGGTAGTGAGGGAGCCTCAGCCGAGTTTTAATCTGTTGATGGAACCAAGGATATTGATCTGCTCCACTCTGTGTGGCTGCTGTTCTGCAGGAGATGGTCCGAGGGAATCGCTACAAAACTCTGCGCTGGAGCTTTGTGGAGTCCTTGGAGCCGCCCCGCTTGGTCCATGCCAGATGCCCTGATATGGTCAGTAAGGGGAACCTGTATGGTCAGCTGACTGTGCGGATGCACTCTAGACAGGTGAGTGACCGTTCCCAAACCTTCAGCCACAATCTCTGCTTCAGCATTTTTAACTTCCCTCTGTCTGCCTCAGACGTTGGCCATATACGACCGCTTCGGACGCCTGATGCTGGGGGATGAGGATGAGCCCCGTGATGTGCTCGAGTACCTGGTCATCGAGAGACACCTTGTCAGTCCATATGGCAGCTGGAGATTACATGGAAAGATTGTGCCAGCCTGGGCGCCCCCCAAAGAGCCTATCCTGAAGGTTTGATTAACCAATCACAGCTTATTCTGCTTCATTACAAAGAGAGTCCAGGACATTTAATCTGGGCCATTATTACACTAAGACATCCCTCTACACACACACATGCGCAAACACACATAGACACGGACAAGCGCCAGTATAGTCTGTCTGTGTACTGTTAGTCCCCTTGTCTCTGATGATCAGGATGTATGTACATTCAAATCCCGCTGTAGTGTGAAATGTCTGTAGTGCACTAGTGTTAGTGTTGTTTGAATTCCCATTGGTCATTCTGACTCACTAACATGCTGTATAGTGCATCTATGATGGGCAGTGATTCTGAAAGCAGCTGCTGGTCTGACGTTCTCTATAGCAATTCATTCAGACTGTGCATATCGATCACCAATTGTTTTTCCACTGTATCTTTAAAGGTTCTTTTCATGTCCCGAACCTGTCAGCAGTAAAAACAGACACTCTATCATGCAGGATTGTCCCACAGGGTCCAACTGAAGTGTTTTTTTAGTTTTTTAGTTTCTTGCTGTGTTCCATCACCAGTCTCTCCCTCATTGTTCTTCTCTTTCCTCCCACAGACCGTGATGATTCCAGGTCCCAAGCTTGAGCCACATGAAGAGTTTGAGGAGATCGGTTATCAGGTTCCGAAGCCCAAAGCCGTGCAGTGGCACAAATGATCCTTGTACAGATTCAATAATTCCTTTATAATAAATATTCCTGTAATTCACGCCCTGAAGTCTCATCATTCATCACATGATGTGCTCAGAGGAATGAGTTCCACACTGAGACAAACCCCCCGAGATCTACGAACCAGGTTAACATAGTTTTATGTTCACTTCACGTTAAATAAGTCAGTTACCTGATTAATGAATAATATAATGAATTTATTTATTACAGTGCACAAATAAACAGGCTATCAGAACAACATTCTAAAAGCTAATAAATATTAAACATGAGAAATTCAGGAATTACAGTTTTCATAACTCAACATCCTAACAGAATGTCCCAAATACCATAAAGAAAGAAGCAAAGTACATTTACCTAATAAACTATACGAAATCCTGATCCAAGCCAAATCAGAAACTGTTTTAAAATTTCTAAAGATTATTAATCTGAAAACCAAAATATGAATCACCAACTCCTGCTGTGAATGCTTTTAAATAGGACGCCACGGAGTTATAAAAACGCATCATAAGTTTTAAACCTGGATATTAATGCAAACCAACTGATTCAAAATGATACACAAATATCTCGAGGTGGTGCAGTGCATCCATCACACAGCAAGAATGTTGTGGGTTTGATTCCCGGTGAGGCAGGTTGGTCTCGGGTTTCCTTTCACATCTAAAGACATGCTGACGGATCAGGTGGAGATGCTAAACCATCCTGTTGGGGATGTAATGCATCAGTCACTCACAAACCTGGATCAAAATTGGAATATGCAGTGACCCCTGATGGGACCAGCTGGATAAAGAAGATTTAAGGAAATCAAAGGGATGTTTATTTACATCTGCTATTTCATTTACAACCAACGCTCTGCTCAAGAGGTTTAAATTTGTATAAGCAAGACAAGAATTGGGCGGCACGGTGGCTTAGTGGTTAGCACGTTCGCCTCTCAGCGCTAGGGAATCCCGGTTCGAATCCCAATCTAGGTGGAGTTTCCATGTTCTCCCCGTGTCCATGTGGGTTTCCTCTGGGTTCTCTGGTTTCCTCCCACAGTCCAAAAACATGGATCAAGGTCAATTGAATGTCCTGTCCCTGTCCTGGGTGTATCTGCCCAGCACCCAAAACGTTCTCCCCTGGATGGGCATAGGGAACCCCCCCCCCCCCCCCACGACCCTAATATAAGATAAAGCGGAAGATAATGGATGGATGGATGAAAACAAGAATAAAAAGTCATGTCCGTTTGTGTGCATGTGTCTGTGTGTGCATCTGCATCTGAGTGTGTCTGTGCAGGCGTATGTGCATGTGTGTCTGCATCTGTTTGTGTGTGTGTGTGTGTGTGTGTGTGTGTGTGTGTGTGTGTGTGTGTGTGTGTGTGGGTGTGTGTTTTTATGAACCGATCGTTTTGTAAAATCATTGATTTTTGACATGACAGGGCAGAACGTAGAAGACAGAGCGGTAACTGCACTGGGACACATCATACTACAGTCTAAAACACATGGATAGGTGTCTTTATAAACTTGTGGTAAATGAAACACCTGAATTCCATGATAAAAAGGTGTGTCTCAGTATTTTTGTCCATTTAGTAGAATTATTTTCCATATTTAAATGTTTTTTTTTATCTGAATGAACACTGTATGACTGGATAAGAGAACCCACGTTCTGTCATTCATTTCTCAAGATTTAAAGCACAGAGCCGTTCACATTCATTAATTCATTCATTATCTTCCGCTTTATCCTCTATTAGGGTCGTGGTGGGTTTCCCCATGCCCATCCAGGGGAGAACGTCTCGGGCGCTGGGCAGATAGACCCAGGACAGGGCGCCAATCCAGCGCTGTGCACACACTCACTCACACAAACACACTCTATATGGGGCAATTTGGAGAATTCACTTGACTTGATCCATGTTTTTGGTCTGTGGGAGGAAACCGGAGAACCCGGAGGAAACCCACGCAGACACGGGGAGAACATGGAAACTCCACCCAGATGGGGATCCGAACCATGAATTCCTAGAGCTGAGAGGCGAACGTGCTAACCACTAAGCCACCGTGCCACGCCGTTCACATGATGGATTATAAATCTGGCGAGAAGATGAAGGCCTCTGCTGCTGTTTCTGCATCAGCATCCTCCTCTGGTATTGGCTCCTCCCATGTAAAGACGTCTGAGATGTCGTCCTGGTATTTCGTTAAGGCAGGTGACTCTCCCCTCAGTTCCCATGGGCAGAGAGCATCACAGCGGGTCAGTGCTCGATTAGACCTCGCCTCCTGCGCAGTGCAACCTTTGAGGTCATCTTCAATCAGTTCGCAGGTGTTGTCCTGACAGATTTCTGGTCTGTCTTCCACAGAACACAGAACAGCATCTACACAGGCTCCAGTGGGCAATGTTTCAGGACATTGAACCTCACATTTGCTCATGTCTGCTTGAGTTTGGCTCGATCTCAGTGACCCAGCTTCCCAAGGGACAATATCAGCATCAGGTTCATCTGGCTGCCAGGGATTTCCAGCTCTACTTGCTGACCCCTTTTCTTCCCATGGACACACATCTTCTGTGATGACTGTGGAACCTTGCGATGGTAATCCTGCAGTCTTAGGTTCAGTGTGAATGTTCATCGCAGTAGGTGATGATGCTGGGAAGTCCCATGGACAAATCTCTTCTGTGCTCGTCAGCTGTCTTAGTGGATGTGCTGGTTTGGTTACGCTGTCCGGTTGTTGCTCACCTCCTGCATTTGGAGACTCTTCTGATTCCCATGGACATACAACTGAATGATTGCTTTCCTGACCTTGAAAGGTTGCACTGTTGACTTGTGGAAAGTCCCAAGGACATATGTCTGCTGTACTGGTGAGTTGTCTGGTTAAAGCCAATGAGCCAGGCTTAACTGAGCCCCGCACTTCCCTTGTGATCTTATTTGATTTAGTTTCTTCTCCAACACATGCGTCAACACTAATTCTCTTTTGCAGTGTCTTTGTTTCTGAAATTGTCCTCTGCTTCACAGTCGTATCCCACTCTCCGGAATGGATCAGCATGGTCAGCATATCTGGATTATCACATGATGTGCTAGAGCCCGGCGCTGTGCAGGAAAAACCCTCAGCTGCTTTGCCTCCGTGATCTTCAGTTCTTTTCCCTAATTTTTCACTACCTAAGGAAGTTTGGTCCAGAGACTCCCATGGGCAAATAGTTGAAAGAAACTGTGCACTAGCTGCTTCCCAAGGTATTATATTATACATGTCTGTGGCTGGCTGCGGCACACTTGCATCCCAGGGACAAATATCAGAGATGCTGCTTTGTTGACATACTGCTTGAGTCAAATCTGGAACGTCCCATGGACATACTTCAGATTTTGGTACGGACAGAGAAGTTCTGTTATGGTACAATGATCTGTAGCTTTCAGTGCTTGACATTGGAGACAACCTAAGAGACTTCACACTTTCATCTACTGTCTTTGGGCCGTTATGATGTGGGGAGCTGGTCACCGAAAACCTTTCTGTAGAATCATTCGAGGACATCCTTACTGCTGCCTGTTTTACAAGGCAACGTTTGGGATCCACGCATGTCAAAGTGCGTCCGGTTGCTTGTGGGATCTTCTTTTGGAAATTTGCACTATTATATTTTGTCGATGCTTCCAGTCGTGATGGGGTCTGCTCTCCACTCTGTTCATTTTTACTGCTGTATTTGCTGCTCCCCTTTGCAGCCACCAGGCCTTTTGCTATTAGCAGTGTTTTAGTGGCAGAACGTAAAGAGAAAACACGGTGGTCTGATGGCATCATAAATCCATATGGTGATCCAGGGGCACTAGAGGAAAGTTTTGGCCTTTGATGATCAATACCTGAGTCCATGCTATGTACCCCCGCTACTAATGAGGGAGCCCGGGAAGGCATAGTGGTAACAAATTCCCAGGGGCAGACATAAAGGAGCGAGGGGGTCGATGTAAGCGTTCTTGTCACGGGCTTGGTTTGAGATACAGGACTAGTGCTGTGCTTTTGGTCTGGCATGCTTTTATCTGCCTCCATGTCAGAGTGAGTGGTATTCTGGTTGTGATGGAGTTTATCTTCTGAGCTTACGGTGAAAACACATGATGAAGATGAAAGAGAATGAAGTTCTCTGGGCTTGTTCGTAAAACTGAAGGATTTGTAAACTCGAGCTGGTCCAGGTTGTAAAAGGTTTGTGTCTACTGCCAGATTGTGAGCGCTGGCAGATTTAAAGACCACCGGGACCATATCAATGGAGTCTGTTGTCGAGGATCTCTTGTCATTGCCTTTTGTCACTAATGTGTCCATCAATGTGATATCCATCTCTGGGGCATTCCCACTGACACTGTGACACTTCCGGAGCTTTGGTGATGCTGGCCTGACAACCTCATCTTTCACAGTGACACGGGAATGTTCAGGGGTTGCCAAGTAAGATCCAGACCATTTTTGTGTCACTCTAGCTCCCGAACTTTCTTTACTCTTGTGACTACACTGCCTGCTCATACTGTCTGGGATTTCAGTGATGCACTTGATAATTGAGCGGCCGAGTCTGGAGCTGCTTTTCTTCTGCAGGTGAGGGTTGTTGTTTGCCATCTTCTTGGTCTTAAGAACCTCCAGCCGAGTATAAAGTTTTTTCAGCTCATCCTAGAACAAATACATGAAAAATTAAACTGATAAAGATCTCAAAGCAAAACATAGGTCCACAAAAAAGGTTATGCAGTAAATGTTTTGTATGCAATCTAATGTGGAAATGACAGAAAATAACATTATACATTATTGCAACATTGCTATCAATCGATCAGATATTAATTATATAACCACAATGTAAAGGTTTGTTTACTAACTAATGTTGACTTGATGAGCGTCTAAATTATAATGCAGTCTGTAAATTGTTGCTATAGGGCAATTTAGATGGTCATTACGTTATCAGCAGGTTTAGTTTAAGCAGTTTCATGCAGTTGGTTGTCCATTGGTAGCTGGTAGCATTGGTAATAAGGTTTTCTAGGACATGGAGACCAAATTTGGCTTCACTGTCACTGCCCAAGTATTACAGTTAAATGTCTGCAGTATGTATGGTTGTGTTGCATCATTTGTCCTAGTTTTTGGACGCACTAACTTAGTAGGTGTGTGTTAAATATATATATAGTTTCTATGTTTTCCTTAAATAAAGCCATTATTAATTTTATTAGAACCTGTGCCCACATTCCATTCGTTGTTTGCTTTAGTAAAGTCTAATCCAACTTTATTGTCAAAACTGCACTATGTACAGGACAAGCACACTGTTTATAGGGTTCTTTTTTAAAGCTGGGTGCAAACGTTACCCGGATGTCATCAGGGTCCAGCACATGCTCACTCCAGCAGGAGGATTTAAAGCTGCTGTTCAGCTGAATGTAGGATCGATGTAGATCCACTTCATCCTCATACAGCTCTGAAGCTATTTCCTTATGTAGACGTTGAGATCCAAAGAAGAACTGTAACAAAATTGACTTGTGCTTATTGTACTGCAGTTTCATCAGTCGATTTTCTGAATTATGAGCTGGTTGAAGAGTCATGATACTAATATTGGTGCAGCATGGTGGTGCAGTAGTAACCACTTAAAAGGATTTTTTTTTTTTGCTTTGTGACAATCCATCCATCCATTATCTTCCGCTTTATCCTCTACTAGGGTTGCGGGGGGGTGTTCGCATGGGTCCCCATGCTTATCCAGGATAGAACGTTTCGGGATACTGATACACTCAGGACAGGGTGCCAATCTATCTCTGGGCACACACTCACTCACTCACACATACAGACACATTCCATATGGGCTAATTTGGAGAATTTAATTGACCTTGATCAATGTTTTTGGACTTTGGGAAGAAACCGGAGAACCCGGAGGAAACCCACGCAGACACTGGGAGAACATGGAAACTCCAGCCAGATTGGGAATCGAACCGGGAATCCCTAGCGCTGAGAATGTGCTAACCACTAAGCCACCTGCTTAGTCAATTTACTACCTACTTACCTGCTTTGACAATATACTATTGTAAAAAAAAAAAAGAAAAGAAAAAGCACTATATAAATGAACATGAACTAGTTAGCGAGCCTGCTTCTCAGCGCTGAGGATACAGGTTCGAATCCTGATCTGGGTTGATTTTTTGTGTTCTCCCGTGCTGTGTTCATGTGGGTTTCGTCCAGGTATTCTGGTTTCCGGTCACAGTTCAAAAACATAGATTAAAGGTGAAATGGCTGCTCTTAATTAACCCAAGTAGAGGATTAAGCAGAATATAATGATATATAAAAATTGCTAATGTTAATGTACAGCTGTTAAACTCTGTCAGTAAGCGAACAAGAGTAAAGTTGGGCTACAGCAGCCATATCACTGTGTTGTTTCGTCTTCTTTGAAGATGTGAGGTGAATACTACCGTCAGTCTGGTCTAGTTAAGCAGAGTAAGGCTTAAACCACCTTATAATTCAGTAGATTTAGTGACTCATTCATTTTTAACTGAAAATCCTGCTTAGACCTGCAGCATGAAATATAGGCAAAACCTACATGAAGTCAACTACAGAATGATGATATAGTTGTCTAAAGGGAGCAAAATTAATTACCTCTAAGAAAATGTAAAAGTACCTTAGGAAGAAAGAGCAGACTGAGGGTTACAGTGATGGTGATGTGTGTGTGAATGAAGAACAGTGAAAGCGTCCAGTCCGGATGAAGAAACGGCCTTAGAAATCTAAGGGGGACAGAAGCATTTAAATGTTACTAAACTTCATCCATTCTTATTTAAATCAACGCATAAGTGTGAAATTGATTATTTATCTTATATCATCACCTGAGCAGATGAAAGATGGAAGTGAAAAATAATTCGTTGTGAATGGCGATGCCCATGTATCGGGGCTCATGGAAGGCAGAGGGTACAACCTTCACGGCACTGCATAGCAAACTTCCCCAGCTTAGGAATAGCAACTCCGCTTAAAAAAAACAAAATAAACACAGTCATTTTGACACAGATGCTCATAAACCTGATGTTTATTAAAAAAACTTAATTATTAAAAAGAATAGCGCTCAATAAGGTCGGCTGTCCTCTAAGTGCTGGACCAGTGACAGTCTCCTCTAGAAATTAAACAGTTCTAAAAGTGAGGTCATTTGTATAATAGTTCACACAGCCCTCACTCATTCACAGAGGGGGGGCACCTGAAAAGTTTTTTTTTTGTCAAAGACAACTTTTTGTTTATTCATCAAATCAGTTGCCAAACTTCTTGACCATGACATCTGCACACTGACTCTTAGGTGAAGATCCACATGGCTGTGTACATGGTCCAGTCATATACTCACCACACAGTTCATAGAGTGCATCTTGGACATCAGGCACCACACATCAGGAAAATTGTCTGGGCATTTTAAGACCCCAGGCCACATTCACAATTGGCCTCTTGAGAAAATGAATTGTCTGTCCTTGGTCTAGGGTGACGTTTCCACCCTCTGGTATGCTCCTTCACCAATATCATCACAAGCTCCCCTCAGCGCCTGGAGAATTTATTTCCATGGTGGGGTTGCCACCATAGACCTCCCAGCTCCATGCTAGAAAGATGTCTTAAGTATCATAGAGGAATGGAGTATATGGTCCCAGGTAAAGCACAACAAAGTGGGGGTGTTCACTGAACTGAATGTTTACCTGATTGTATGAACAGCCCAGTGGCAATTTGATTAATCCCCAATGTTATGCTCACTCTGGCCAGCGATGGATTGGCGCCCTGTCCTGGGTGTATCTGCCCAGCGCCCGAAACGTTCTCCCCAGGATGGGCATGGAACCCGACCGTGACCCTAATAGAGGATAAAGCGGGAGATAATGGATGGATGGATATGCTCACTCCCTGACCTCGCAACTTCTCATGTCACGGCACTAAGAATTAATAGAAACAAATGTGAAGACAAGACCATGTGTCTTGGTTTTGTTCTGGTAAATGATGCTGCATTTATCTTTCATGAGCCCCAGAAGATACTCCAGTCGCCCTCCCAAACACTAAGGGATGACCAAGTTCAAAAGTAATTAATGACTGAATGGATATTTAGTTCATTAAGTTGTATATTGACTGATTTGTGTTTTTAAGTTTTACTCACCCAGAGCCATCATGTAATCCCAGCGGTCCAAGTCGCACATGGTGAACCGCTGACCATCTAAAGTGGCTGACGTAATAAACAGAGGGATGTCACGATCTCGATTCTGAAGCACCCCGGCAGTCCAGGCACATAAGAACCAGCCCACTGTGATCACCATCACACCCAGTATCCTAAGTACACTACTGCTGGACATGTAGGGAACTCTCTGAGCAGTGCAGGAAAGAAACACATTCAGCACCCTAACAAAGTGGATAAGAACAAAGGGCAAGTAAGAAAGTGGGGAATTAAAACTTGTTTAAAGATACTCTCAGGGTGGCATCATGAGGTTTATACGAATGTGGGACACTTCAGGCTGAGATTTTAGACTGTGTGCATCGCTGGCCCATAATCTCAATGAGGGACTCAATACAAAACTGTCCTTTACTTAGTGGGTTCAATATCTATCCAGTTTTAATTTAACAATTTTTTAAAACAAATTAAGGTACAGAACTTAAGTCCTGCACCAGTAGGGGTGCTAATGCTTGTTAACGTCTTGATGTACAGTGCCTTGCAAAAGTATTCACCCCCTTGGACTTTTCCCTATTTTACTACATTACAACCTGTATGTATTTTTTTTAATCTGAATTGAATGTGATGCATCTGCACAAACTAGTCAAGTTTAAAAAGTGAAATGAGAGAAAAATTATATGTATATAAAGAATATGAAAATAAAAAACAGAAAATTGGCATGTGCATATGTATTCACCCCCTTTGTTATGAAGCCCCTAAAAAGTTCTGGTGCAACCAATTACCTTCAGAAGTCACATGCTTAGTGAAATGAAGGCCACCTATGTGCAATCTAAGTGTCACATGATCTGTCAGTATATACACACCTTTTCTGAAAGCCCCCAGAGGCTGCAACACCATTAAGCTAACCAAACAACACCATGAAGACCAAGGAGCTCTCCAAGCAAGTCAGGGATAAAGTTGTAGAGAAGTATAAGTCAGGGTTGGGTTATAAAAAAACATCCAAATCACTGATGATCCCCCGAGGCACCATCAAATCCATCATCATCAAATGGAAAGAACATGGTACCACAACAAACCTGCCAAGAGAGGGCCGCCCACCAAAACTCTCAGCCCCGTCAAGGAGGGCATTGATCAGAGAGGCAGCACAGAGACCAAAGGAGCTGCAGAGTTTCCAAGTAGAGACAGGAGTATCTGTCCATATGACCACAATAGGCTGTACACTCCATAGAGCTGGGCTTTATAGAAGAGTGGCCAGAAAAAAACCTTTACTTACAGGCAAACATAGGAAGGCTCGTTTCGAGTTTGCAAAAAGGCATGTGGGAGACTCCCAAACTGTATGGAGGAAGGTACTGTGGTCAGATAAGACCAAAATTGAACTTTTTGGCCACCAAGGAAAATGCTATGTCTGGCGCAAAGCCAACACATCTCATCACCCCAAGAACTTCATCCCCACAGTGAAACATGGTGGTGGAAGCATCATGCTGTGGGGATGTTTCTCAGCAGCAGGGACTGGAAAACTGGTCCGAGTCGAGGGGAAGATGGATGGTGCTAAATACAGGGATATTCTTGAGCCAAACCTGTTTACGTCTGTCAGTGATCTGAGACTAGGGTGGAGATTTACCTTCCAACAGGACAATGACCCAAAGCATACTGCTAAAGCAACACTTGAGTGGTTTAAGAGGAAACGTGTAAACATATTGGAATGGCCTAGTCAAAGCCCAGACCTTAATCCAATTGAGAATCTATGGTCAGACTTGAAGATTGCTCTTCATCAATGGAAACCATCTAACTTGAAGGAGCTGGAGCAGTGTTGCCATGAGGAATGGGCAAAAATTCCAGTGGCAAGATGTGGCAAGCTCATAGAGACTTATCCAAAGCGACTTGCAGCTGTAATTGCTGCAAAAGGTGGCTCTACAAAGTACTGACTTACGGGGGTGAATAGTTATGCACACTGATGTTTTCAGTTATTTTGTCCTATTTGTTGTTTGCTTCACAATTAAAAAAATGTTATATGTTGAAAGTTGTAGACATGGTCTGTAAATTAAATGATGCAGACCCTCAAATATTCCCTTTGAATTCCAGGTTGTGAGGTAACAAAATGTGAAAAATGTAAAGGGGGGTGAATACTTTCGCAAGGCACTGTAACTGATCAGGTTATGGCTGTAGTACTGACCTGTAGATTTTCAATGACATCGTTCCATAAACCACAGTAAAGCCCACCAACCGGACCCAGCGCAGCAGGATGCACCGAAATGTACTGGGTTTGAAATACAAGATGAAAACCTATAAAAAGACAATTGATCATGTGCTGAGAATACAAGGTTATTGTTTTAGCTTGATTTACAAAAATGCATCAAAATACAACAGCATTTGAAGAGATATCGTTTATATATTTTATAATATATTTTTTTACAATAAGTATTTTATTTTATTATTATGGTCATCGTTGAGATGTTAAATCATTATGATTGAGCTGTTAAATGAAATCATAGACTAATCTGTGAGTAATAACTGATCTGTGTGTACTGTGCTTAACTGGTAAAGGTAGTAGGCATTTTAAATAAGCAAGTATAGAGCCTGTGTCCGAAATCACATACAGCCCATAACATAGTTGTAGCTGTAAATGGGATTAACCAGTTTGTCCGATTCTGCAGACGTCTGATGACCCTGCATTCTGTCTATGAACGTCTGAATGGAAGGTCTTTGTGTTTTAAAGGTAACTGACATCATACATTTGTTTAAACTGGAACATTTAAAAACCATTAAAAACCTGATTCCTGACTGAAGACCTTTGTTTATTTTCCACAACAGGGATGACCAAAAACCATTCCACACCAAACACCCCACTTCACCCCAACTTAAGTTTGAAGGTGGTATATAAGGTAAATACAGTATTTGAGTGTCTCTTCGATCGGTGGCATAACTGTTCATATAGCCTTATGCTCAAAATATAACTGACTGCATGTAAGGTTCATTGTAAATGCACTTTAAATGTCATTTTCAAGAAGACTTTCAAACTGTAAGAACTCACTAGACTATACAGTAGGAAAAATAATAAATAAATATATAAAATTTACTGAAACTTTTGAGTTTGTAAAAGTTTTCGCACCTACAAGAATGGAGAGGTGTGTAATTTTAATCATAGATATAATTCAACTGTGCCCAGCGATGGATTGGCGCCCTGTCCTGGGTGTATCTGCCCAGCGCCCGAAACGTTCTCCCCTGGATGGGCATGGGGAACCCCACCGCGACCCTAATAGAGGATAAAGCGGGAGATAATGAATGAATGAATGAATATAATTCAACTGTGAGAGACAGAATCCAAGAAAATCATACTGTATGATGTGAAAAGGGTGGTACGGTGGCTTAGTGGTTAGCACGTATGCCTCTCAGCACTAGGGATTCCTGGTTCGAATCCCAATCTGGGTGGAGTTCCCATGTTCCCGCCCACGCGGGTTTCCTCCGGGTTCTCTGGTTTCCTCCCACAGTCCAAAAACATGGATCAAATCAATTGAATTCTCAAAATTGCCCGATATAGAGTGTGTCTGTGTGAGTGAGTGTGTGCCCAGCGATGGATTGGCGCCCTGTCCTGGGTCTATCTTCCCAGCGCCCGAGACGTTCTCCCCTGGATGGGCATGGGGAACCCCGCCGCGACCCTAATAGAGGATAAAGCGGGAGATAATGAATGAATGAATGAATGATGTTTAAATAATTAATTTGCATTTTATTGCATGCTATATGTATTTGATTACAACCAACCAGCAGGAGTTCTCTCTCTCTCTGTCTCTCTCACAGACCTGTTAGCTTTTCTTTAACAAGCCTCCTATTTTGCCCAAGATCAAAAAAAGACATCAGGGGCAAAACTGTAGACCTGCACAAGACTGGGATAGGTTACAGGACAATAGGCAAGCAGCTGAGAAAAAAAGGAAAACAACTGTTGGTGCAGTTATCATGGAAGATAATTGTAAAAAGCATTTTAATGTCCTGGAGGATCCTAACCAGTCTCCAGACTTGAACCCAACAGAAAATCTTTGGGGGAGCTGAAACTTAATGTTTCTCAGTAACAGCACCTAAATCCTTGCTGCAAATTTAGAATTGCAATAAAATTCAAATTATTCTAATTATTTACAAATCATACAGTGTAATTGTCTGGATTTTGTTTGTATATTCTGTCCCACAGTTAAAGTGTACCTACGATAAAATTTACACACCTATCCATTCCTGTAGAGGTGGGAAAATGTGCAAAACCAGCAGAATATCAAATGCTTATTTTCCCCACAGTATATAAAAAATGATATAGATAATGGTGAGCCAAAAATAAAAACCAACAATCATCAACAATGTAAAGTAACAATACTGAAGTGTGAACCTCCTGTAATGCAGCACTTCAGTTATTCAGCTCTGCTGCTCTCCTGTTATATCATTATTATATCATATTGAAAATATGCTTTTAATGTCACACTCACTGGAAAGTACAGGAGCAATGACCCGAACAGTATGAACTCCAGTAGCACGAGTCCCGATGCTTGAATACGCTGCAGCACAGAGGTGAACCAGAGAGGAGGAAGAAAATGAGTAACCTCAGAAATTGAGCAGATATATAAAACGGAGAAGGATCATGATGAGTGATTAACACTGATCATCTCTTCAAAAATGGTTTAAGGAAGAAA
>JAFMOD010000823.1:14945-87593 GCA_019802435.1 Corydoras maculifer | reverse complement strand
TTAATGTCACACTCACTGGAAAGTACAGGAGCAATGACCCGAACAGTATGAACTCCAGTAGCACGAGTCCCGATGCTTGAATACGCTGCAGCACAGAGGTGAACCAGAGAGGAGGAAGAAAATGAGTAACCTCAGAAATTGAGCAGATATATAAAACGGAGAAGGATCATGATGAGTGATTAACACTGATCATCTCTTCAAAAATGGTTTAAGGAAGAAACCGTGGTAAACCAGTAGCAGAATCATGGCTGTCATGGGGAGGGGGTGCATTGATGTATGGGTAAAGGTGTTAAAGTTTTCCGGACTGAGCTTGACAGTAAAACAAATGATCACAGTGAATCTTACCCGAGTGGTGCGGCACTGATATACCCTCAGCATGCAGATGAGAACGAGGCTGATGAAGAAGCCCTGCATGGCTAAAAGCATCGCTCGTAGGAACCAGTCCTGCTCTACCCAGCATGGGGATCCGTCATGGCACCACTCACATCCCGGCCAGCACGGCACACATGCAGGAACCTTCGGCTTGCACACTCCAGGATGCCCAGTGCAGGTGTCTGTCTCACCACACAGGAAGTAACACCATCTCCATCATTAACTTAGTTACTTTTTTTTTAAATTAGTATAGTGTTTAAAGCTCTAAAGCTTTTACAGATAATATAGACTAAACTCTATTTAAATCGCTTATCTGTGTTAAAAAGCTTTGGGAATCAGACAGTTGAGCTCATTACTTTACATTGTCTTAATTTATGTTACACAGTACAAATGAAAAAGGTAGCATCACTCCAGTTTTTACATCCCTTCACTGGTTACCAATGACATTTCAGGATTTTGTTGTTTGTTGCTGACAATATAGGTAGCGCTGCTAAATCTTGACCAAAACATTTTCAGTATTTTTACAGTATAACATTTATAGTACACATTATATAGTTTGTATAGTATATAGCAGCGATTCTCAGCTTTTGGGTGGACAGATTATAAAAAATAAATATAATATCTGATGATCTAATGATTACCTAAAAATGATAATCGGATGTCACTCTGCATGTCGATGTATTCACTGATTCAATTGTTTTGGCAAATGTGGGTCCTGGGTTGAGACCAGTTGAGAACCCCTGGTATATAATATCGTACATGTTTTTGTCTGCTTCACTTATGGTTATGGTTAAGTCCTATGTTGCACCTTTAAACATGTGCACTGTAAGATCAGTTAAAAACAGTTGCACTGTGATTATTTATTTGTAGAAATGAGGTCTTACACGGTTTACCGGTGTCTGGAGGAAGACTATAATATCCTTTCTTACATCTGCAGTAGTACTGCCCAAATCGAAAACCCTGCCCGGGAATCGGTACACACTGAGTGGAAAAAGAGAACCACAATTAAGTACTAGTAAATGACTTAAAGCTTTCAGATCAGTAACTACAGTAAAGGTCTTTTGTAAGTAAGAGACTCCCATAATCCAGAAAAGTGTGTAGCAACGGCACTATGACTATGATAATGTACCAGAAAATTATTAAATTAAGTAAGTGTGTGTGTGTAAGTGTGTGAGCGTGAGAGAGAAGAGAGAGGGAAACAGAAAGAGATAAAGAGAGGACTGGTATTCATGCTTTACATGGACTGTCTTCACTAACCACCTTCCTAATATTGTGTTGGGCCTCCTTTTGCTCCCAAACCAGTCCTGACGCATCATCATAAGCAGCACCATACACAACAAACTGATGCATTGTGGATCTGACCACTTTCTATCAGAACCAGAATTAATTCCTTTAGCAATCTGATCTACGGAAACTCATGTATTAGATTAGACCACACGGTTCCTTACATCAGCGATTATAAATTAATCACCACATGCTTTATAGCAGTGTTCTGTCAACCACGCCAGTGACGATAATGCAGATAAAAACTGTTATAAATCCACCACTATAATCACATGGGAACTAACTGCTCTGGACTTCCACTCTCTGGTCACTAGAAGCAGTTGGCATAGGCAGGCATTTTTGATGTTGTTGTACACAGACCTATTACCTGTTCTACAATGTAAGCTGGAAAAATCACAGCAATAAAGAAGTTCTGGACACCCTCACATCACCTGCATTCAGGTTGGATCACTGCCTTATGGCTCACAGGACTCCACAGACTCCTGCACTGCCACTACCTGCACCCTACCTGCACCCCCATCTGACAACAGAGTTTAAAATTACAAGGTATGAAATGTGCAGTTAAGAAGTTTTGAAATTCACTCATAGTTGGGACCCCATTTGACTGACCATACGAAACTTCAGTGCTTAAGGGTTTTCACTTAACACGCCCAGTAAGACAGATTTTTAATGCTACACATATTGTGAATTTACAAACCTAGTTTGATTTACACCCAGCGTTAAAATGAACACTATAATGTTTTTTTTCAGGAATATGAGCAGTGCTTTGAACATCATGCTGACATCACAGGATTAGTGCTTTAATCCACAGATTATTGCTGCTCTAACCAGCACACTGTTCTTTAAATGGAAGCTGTGGAAGCATGAAGGCCTGAGTAAGAGCAGACACAAGATTAGTATAAAGCAGATCAAGCAGCGCTAACAAAAACATGTCAGAAAGCAGAAAAGTGTGATATATATATATATATATATATATATATATATATATATATATATATATATAGATATAGATATAGATATAGATAGATAGATAGATAGATAGATAGATAGATAGATAGATAGATAGATAGATAGATAGATACATAGATAGATAGATAGATAGATGGAATCCATTCTGCAGGTCTGAGGTTTGTGTTCGAGTTTGCTTAAGGTTATTGTAGCGTGATTCTCTTCAAAGGCAGATATTATAAAAAAAACAGACATTATGATTAATATGTTTTATGTAATGAAATGTCAGTTGAAATGTGTTTTGTTTAAGATGATACCTGTATGTCTCAGAACACAATACTAGTTTGGAAGGAAAATGTTGTATTTATTTATATATAGTCATTAATGCACCCACCATAGGTTCTGCTAATGATCTGTGTGCAGGTATTAACATTTACATCTGTCATATAGTAGACAATTTTGAGAGAGAGCGAGAGAGAGACAGAGAGAGAGAGAGAGAGAGAAGGACCATCCCCAAATCCATCATGATTCTGTAAATTATTGCAGTATTTCTTTACCTTTTCACGCTCTAAATAACTATGTATTAGCCTTCACTTCTCTTCTCTTTATTTAGCACACTGAGTTAATTCACTTAGAATGACACACCTCTGAACCTTGACATTGAAAAATCAACATTTCTTTATTGTCTCCTAAACATGTTGGATAAAAAAACGTCCCTGTTCGTACATTAAAATAAAAACTGCCACTAATTCACAAGTAAATCAATTGAAAACAATTTTTTATATAATCCTCACATATCAATAAGTATAAATTGTATTAATTTGATTTCAGTGTTAAGTAACAGCTCACCTCCATGCTGGTGCGGTTACACTGATGAGTGTCTGCAAACCAGAAGTCCCCAATGGCACACTGGTTCAAATCGAATCCCTGGATGTTCACATGAACCTGGATTACACCCCTGTTAACAGACAAGGACAAGGTGAGTGATTGGATTCTGCAGGATTTATTTAGTCGATGCAGTTTTCACAATTTAAATATGAATGTTATGCACATAAAGAAATATATAGTTTCCAGCATAGTGAGTGCCGGTAAGAGAAACAACTGACCTGTACTCCGGACTGAGATCTGGCTTCAGTCCATAAAATGGCAGAGAAAGTGTAAGGAGCCACTTAGGAAAAAACTGGCCCCCCTCACACTCCAAAAAGGGGGCCTCACCCCACCGGAGTGCACTGCTGTTAGTTACATAAGCATTTGCGTGTGTCCATTTTGGGGTGTCCAAGGTACTAAGGTCATTGAGTAGGGCTTCTTTAAACAAGCCAGGAATCTGTAGGCTGCGGGACTTAAGGAGAGCGATCCAGCTCTGATCAGGAGAACTGGGTGAGGTATAGAGGTTTTTCCAGGTCTGAGTGAGGTCCTCCAGGTAGATGTTCTGCGTTTCTCTCCTTGAGGCTCGTAGCACCAGCTGTGGATGAGCAGCAGTGGGATCCGCTTCGAAAGTCAAGTAAGCACGTCGTACCAGGCTATTTCTTTCAGTCACAAGCATGGACCGGACCAGTGCATGGTACCACTCAATATCCTCACGTGTACTAGTCTCCCTCAGCTCACTGGCCTGGAAAATGAGGTTGAGGAAGTTCACAGTGTTGGTCAAAGACAGAGTCATTGGCCTCAAGAAAGCTTGGAGGTCTGGAGAAACAGTACTCTGCTGCACAGCAAGACGGAAATGCTGACGACATTGGAGGGAACTCAGAAGAGAGGCATTACCTGTAAAAAGGTAATTCTCGACCACTGACCAATCCTCTTCCCTCTTGTCTGAGGTGAAGTCAGGAGTCGGGTTGAAGCCTGGAGGCTTTACACTGGCCAGAAGCCCAATGTCTTGTGTAGCATTATCAATGGAGGCTGATGGCATTGACTCCTGAGAGTAAGAAAGGTTGGATGTCAGCTGAGTGGAGAACATTGCAGGAAGAAGAAGCAGCAGCTGAAAGCAATTTAAGACTTTCATCCTCACGGAACCTCCTGTACTTAAGAACTTTGTTTTAGAGCATGGTGGTTGATTCTGTTTGTCCTTCTGCTGCTTGACCTATTTTAGTCTGGTGTAAAAAGTAGAGCTGCTGGACTATAAACATCTTCTGTACCACCAGCCCTGGGTTTATCCCTCTGTGATATCTTCACCCTGGATCTCAGATTCAGGGTAATTACACAGTTGCAGGTTCTTTTGCTCCAGTAATGAACAGAATGACAGACCATTTAGCTTTTAGTCGCCACTTCTGCTCATGTGTGTCTCATCATTTATTAGAGCTGCACTATAGGAGTCTTCTCCGAGCAGCCCAGGTTTCTTTGAGTCTGATTTCTTGCTCTTGCTCTCCATCAGATATGCTCATGTCAGAGACTCATCTGTTAATGTAAGAGCTAAGCTCTGTGGACCGGATGATAATCCTCAGAAAAAGCATCACTTTGCACTGGATTAACAAGCACTTTCCAGTGTGACAACCAAGTGAGTGGTGTTTTAGGGGGAGGGGGAAATCCTTAGTTTTAGGTCAAAGGTATGGTGAAAGTACACTCACTGGTCATGTCATAGACCCACCCCCTTTTTCTACAGTAAATAAGTTCCATTTTCCATATAGATAGACTTTTACAGACTGTTGTTTATTGGTTTCTCTTCTCTTCACTGTGTTCTCTGATGATCAGGACCCACACAGAGCAGCTATAATTAGGGTGGTACATGTTTTGAGTACTGCAGTGTGTAAGTGTGTGTTGTGCTGGTAGGAGTGGATAAGATCAATCCATCGTTGGGTGCACACATGCACACACACACACACACACACACGCAACTTGGATAGGGGCAATTTAGATCACCCAATTTTTCTTGAAACTATGTTTTTGGTCTGTGGAAGAAAACCAGGGAACTTGGAGAAAATGCACGCAAACACGAGAAAATGGAAACTCAATCCAGATCGGGATTCGAACCTCGATCCCCAGCTATGATAAGCGAAAATCTAGTTCAGTTTGAAGTTTCCATGTTCTCTCCATGTCCATTTTTTTTTTTTTTCACAGGTTCTCTATCTTCCTCCTACAGTACAAAAACATGAATTCAAGGTGAATTGGCTGCTGAATTGCCCCTATCAAAATTTCCTCTTTACAGTTTGTGTCTGTCTGGCTGTGTGAGTGAGTGTTCTCAGACATGGATTGGATTGGACCTGTTCTGGGTGTATCTTCACAATGTTCCCCTAGATACACACGGTGACCCCCCCTCCCCGTGAGCCTACTTGAGGGTTAAGCAGACGATGATGAGACTTCTTAAGTGAAGATAAAGCAACATTACAGCATTTATATTGTACTATTTACTGCAGATATTTTATTGCAGTTAACACATTACATTTTTTCTATAAAGAATAAACCAACATTTAAACCACATTTAAACACAGAACATCAACAAACGTCCAAATGAATAGCTTCCACAGGACCACCTATATTTCATAAATACTTCAGAACAGCGTCATCATCTGGTATATCATGAGAATACACACTGTTATAAAGATAAATGCACAAACAAAAGAAAAGCTATTTTAAACGATCCTCGAGAGAACGGTGACCTTTAAATGCCCCTTTATAATACATATGAACAAAAACTGAGATCTGATGTCATCAGTGAGTATTGTGGCCAAAACTTGAGGTAAAATTAGGAGATGATGTTCACATCAGAATGCTTTGTATTATATTGGGTCAAGCCTTTACATCACGCCACTATGACCTGAATAACGTCCTGTCAATTGCACGTGAGCTCATCTTGACAAATGCACCGCACTGCTTCAGTGTGCTCTGTGTGTGTGTTCAGTGTGTGTGTTTGGTGTGTTCATTATGTGTGTGTAATGTGTTCAGTGTGTGTGTGTGTGTGTTCAGTGTTTGTGTGTGTTCTGTAAGTGTGTGTGTGTTTAGTGTGTACTTTCGGTGTGTGTGTATGTGTGTGTGAGTGTGTGTTTGGTGTGTTCAGTGTGTGTGTGTTCAGTGTGTTTGGTGAGTTCAGTGTGTTTGGTGTGTGTATGTGTGCGTTCAATGTGTTTGTTGTGTGTTCAGTGAGTGTGTGTGTAGAGTGTGGTTTCGGTGTGTGTAGAGTGTGGTTTCGGTGTGTGTGTGTTCAGTGTGTTTGGTGAGTTCAGTGTGTTTTGTGTGTGTGTGTGTTTAGTGTGTAGTTTCGGTGTGTGTGTGTGTGTGTGTGTGTGTGTGTGTGTGTGTGTGTGTGTGTGTGTGTTTCTTTCACAGTGGGTGTGGAGCACGCGAGGATCGAACCGTTGAACGCAGACAGCAGCATCAGTGACAAACGCAGAGGTGCGGAAGCTCAGGCGCGCGGGTGGGGTTCGGGTTTGGGTTCGGGTTCTGGTTCGGGTTCGATCTGAACAGACGGCAACGTGACCGACGACACACCGCGTTCCGTTAAATGAAGCGTTACATCTGAGCGCACAGAGGGCCTGCCGCCGCCGCCGCCTCTGTTGTCTCTGCTGCCGCTGCAGCTGCTGCTGTTGTTGTTGATGCCGCGGCGGCTGCGGGTCGGACGCGTTACAGACGGAATGTGGAGCTCGCGGCTCGTGATGGCAGCCGCTGGCCTTCTGTGTGCGCGGGCGCGATGACCGGGAGACGCGCGGATGTCGACGGAGCCATTGTGCGTCGGATGAGAGACAGCGAGCGACCGAGTCCATGATCACTGCAGGCTACAGCGACGGCGACGGAGAGAAAGGGGCGATGTGAAACGCCCGAATCTCGTCCCTTCCCCGCAACGAGGAGTAAGGATGAACAACGGACACGATATGTCTCCCGATTTTGTCTTGATGCGCCTGGTGGCCGCTGCCGAGGACGACCGCTTGGACGAGGAGAACGGGAACGTGCCGGATGCTGCCGCGTCGTCTGGCAACGCAAACGGCAAATACGAGCGCGCTCAGAATCAGGAGGTCTCTGCGGGGACCCCTGCTCCGCAGCCGCGGGGGTGCGAGGCGCCTGACGGCGGCACGATGGCGACCAGAGCCGCCATTCCGTTCCATCCTGCCGAGACCCGCGCTTACGACCTGAGCCACAGGACCGGGATAGGGCCTCAGCTTCTGGTCTTTCGGAACGGACTGTCGGAGGATGGGGCGGACGACCGATGCGCTCTCGAGGATCAAACGACGCGGAGCTTCGACCCGGGCGCCAGCATCCACAGCAACGCTCTGAATGCCGCGGATCCCCAGCAGCATCGCCGCTCCCCGTGGGCTCTGCATCCTCTTCCTCACGCGGCGGATGCCGGCGGTGCTCAGCTGTGTCACCGGCACCGCGCACTCATGGATGACCACGACTGGCCGCCGGTCGGAGACAAAGCGCACCGCGGGGACGCTGCGTGGACCTGCACGGCAGCTCAGTTCCGATTCCCGGACAGGCCCGTTTTTGAGCTGGCGAAGAAATTCGGGGAACTCGGAGTCGTCCCGGTTCCACAGCGATGTCCCTGCTCTGCAGGCACGAGGCAGGACGAAGACCCGACCGAGACCAGCGACGCTTTGCTGGTTCTGGAGGGCCTGGGCGCGGAGGAGGTGAGCGGCCTGGCCATGAAGAGCACCTCAGCGGCGCAGGAGGGCAAGTCGGAGCTCGTGGAGAAAATGTCTGGAGCGCTTGCGCTCGAATGTTTCCCCGCGATTCTGTCGGCCGAGGTGTCGGGGACGGTGTGTCCATCAGAGTGCTGCTGTTGCCTTCAAAGCTCATTGATTCCAACAGCTCGGAGCGATGGCGCAAGCACCGACCCGCCGGAGGTTCAGTCCTCAGGACCCGAACCGTCGCGCCAGGGTTCGAATCTCAACATGAGCCAACACGCGTCCAGTCAAAAGGGAATGAAGCCGTCAGCAAAGTCGAGAAAGGGGACTCTCAAAATTCGTCTGAGCAAATTATTCCGAACTAAAAGCTGTAACGGCTCCAGTAACCTCCTAGAGAAAAGACCGTCAGTCTCTTTTTCCTTGTCTTCTGCTGGAAGTTTAGTGGACATGTCAGGAGCAAGCAGTCTGGAGCAGGACACAGCCGGGTAAGACAGGGCTACCTGAATTTGATTACTGTTATTATTTCTACTTTATTATTCATATTCTATTATCTTCCTCTTAATCACATACTAGGGCCTGGGGGTGAGAGGAGGGAGGCACATCCAGGGGCACACACACACACACACACACACACACACACACACACACACACACACACACACACACACACAAAATAAAGGGGCAATTTAGATAGGGGAAATTTTTAGCCTTCAATTCACCTTAAATCCATGTGTTTTGGACCTGGGAGGAAACCGGAGAACCCGGATAAAACCCACACGGACACGGGGAGAACATGTAAATTCAATCCAGATCAAGATTGAAACCTGCATCCATAGTGTTAAGAGGTGATCATGCTAACCACTGAGCTACCGTTGTTGTTATTATTATTATTATTATTATTATTATTATTATTTTTAGTAATAATTTATTAACATTATAATGACAAAACAGATTACTTACCAATTACTTACAAACCAATTACTTACAATTACAAGTTTTTGTAATGAATCCTTATTGACTGGGTTACTTTTTTTGTTGTGAAGGACTATTAGTTAAAAGAATGTTGGGAAACCCTGTTATATCAAATCATTCATTATGAAAAATAATAGTTATACCATCTCACAATGAAATGTGATTGTTGCAGGTTTAAGGAGGCTTTAGGAGTCTTTCAGTGAACTTGTATCTGACCAGAGAAGCTGAAAGCCATGTATTTAAAGCTTTATTACACTAACTGAAAAAGAGGTCAATGTGGTGTTGTTTATTATAAAATGGGTAGTTCTGGTCCTTAAATTTGATTGGCTGAGCTGTTTGTCCAGCTGTGACATTTTTGACAATAAATGCACACCTCTGACTGCTACACATTCTTAATAATGTGCCAGGTTATGTTTAGTAATAGAATAATGGAAGCAAGTTATCTGTAACTGTCCACTAAAGAGAATCATCTATGCATAATAATTCATCCTAACTGGAAAAATACAGATGAATGTAAACACAGAGCCAGTTCCCGATCAGCACTAAGCCAGTGTCTTTTTACTCAGCAATCAATGTTCACCTTAAAAACTGGACAAGATTTAGGCTCTATGAATAATTATTAAATTCAATCACATTTTTCCTTTAAAAAAATAATAAAATGAAAATAAATAAATTAAAAAAAATATATATGGGCTGCACGGTGGCTTAGTGGTTAGCACGTTCGCCTCTCAGCGCTAGGGATTCCTGGTTCGAATCCCCATCTGGGTGGAGTTTCCATGTTCTCCCCGTGTCTGTGTGGGTTTCCTCCGGGTTCTCCGGTTTCCTCCCACAGTCCAAAAACATGGATCAAGTCAATTGAATTCTCCAAATTGCTCCATATAGAGTGTGTGTGTGCGTGTCTGTGTGAGTGAGTGTGTGCCCAGCGATGGATTGGCGCCCTGTCCTGGGTCTATCTGCCCAGCGCCCGAGACATTCTCCCCTGGATGGGCATGGGGAACCCCACCGCGACCCTAATAGAGGATAAAGCGGGAGATAATGAATGAATATATATATATATATATATATATATATATATATATATATATATATATATCCTCTCCATATGGGGGCAGAAGCTCTGTCGCTGCAGCCAGGAAGTGTGAGCACAGCGTACAGCACCTGGCTTATGCAGGCGGTCAGCAATCTAGCAGCTTACAGCATGTGGTACGGCTCATGGTGCTTTGCTGCCCTTAGATCTGCTAAGTTACTTTGTGCAGCCCCAGCTCCTTAAGTCCAAAAGGTAGCATTGCCCGGAAAAAACACCCATGAGTGTCTGAATCAAAATTAAAAGTCTCACAACCTGGAATCAGTGCTGTGTGCTACAAATGGCAAAAGTAAACACAACATGCCACCCCCATAAAAACACTTGCCAATGTGACGTTCTCTGCATGTGAGCCTAAACATGTGCTACGACACTAGGGAGAACCCCTGACCTCCCCAGTCAGAGCGAGCATGGCTTACCCATACAGTGCAGCAGTGCGACTCACGGTGCTTTGCTGTCAGCAAATCAACCAAAAAAACCCAAAACTGGACTTTATCTCATTACATCTCATTATCTTTCACTTAATACTATACCTGGGACTCAAGTTCTCTATGCCCATCAAAGGGAGAATGTATTTGGGACTGGGCAGATACTCCCAGGACAGGGTGCCAATAGATCACTGGGCAAATACTAAGTACATACACACTATATAGGGGTAATTTAGCTAGAAGCAATTTGGAGCAGCCAAATTACCTTGAATACATGTTTTTGTACTCTTGAAGTTGTTCAATCTGTAGCAGATTTGTACAGTAACTCGTGGCTGTCTGAATCTCTGCAGTCAACCTGGACTAACAAGGGCTCGAAGTGCCTTCTCTGGTGCTGCTTTTACTTCTGTCTTCACAGGTAAGTGTGAGAGAACATAAAGATTCAACAGTGCTCTACACATAGAGTCTAAAATCCCTTCAGTCAAAGCAGTCATGGCTGAAAAGCAGTATTGTATTCTCACAATATAATTCATTTTCAGGAGAGACGATGTCGTTGGTTGATGTAGATATCTCCCAGAGAGGAAGGAACTCTCCTCATCCCCCGACCCCCCCGCCTCCCCCACGCAGGAGTCTCAGTCTGCTTGGTACACACGACTCACAATTCACTCCTGACCACCTTTAACTTTTACTTTGCTTCTGTTTATTATTGGTCTTTGTTGAATTCTGTCTCTGTCAGAAACATATTTCTACACGATGCAGTCAAGTTCCAAAGGAATTGGAACCAGCAGAAACCCAAGTGATTGTATAGTAATTGCAGCAACCGGTGTTTATAAGGGATTCTAACAGTTGTGGCAATCCTTCATAAGTGATTTTTGTGGAAGTGGCAACTGTTGGTTACAGGATTAAAATAGTTGTGGCAACCATTGTTTATAAAAGATTGTAGTGGCAGTGGCAACCATTATTTATAAGGGATTATAGTAGCTGTACCAACTGTTGTGTATGAGGGATTATAGTAGTTGTTGCAACAATGTGAATAAGGAATTATAGTGGTTGTGGCAAGTGTTGTTTATAAGGGATAAACACATACACACATATCTGAAATATTCTTAAATAACATAAGGAGGTCAGCAGCATTATTCTCATTTAAATTGTTATATATTTAACATTTCTTATTAAATTACATATATCTCACATTTATTGCAAAATAAAGGCCTCAATGGTCTTACTTGTTCTCCTCTGTGGAATGATAGGTGGTTTGTCAGAGTAACTGTAGACTTTTGTAATTTGTACTGTGTCCGTTTAAGCACCTGCACTGCACTGCACAGATTAACAGATTACTCCAGGAGTTCAGCGATTCTGCTCATGGTTTATTTATATCACAGCTTAGTTACAGCTGTTAAGATTAAGTCATTTTTAGACCGGAGCATAAAAGTGTATTAAGACTAACCTGGCATCGTACCTGTTAGAAGCAGTGGTGTTGATTTACCTCACTTATAATGTCATTTCATTGTCACTATAATGAGTATGACCACTAGTCACTATTCCTCCCTAGCGCCACCTCATCAAGTGTGGAAATAGTGGGGGTAGGTAACAAATTGCCTGTGAGTGATAATGGATGTGAGTGGGTGAGACTAGATGTCTGTGTTTGTGGGTGTGTATAAAGTGGGCTACTCACGCGGTGTGGTACAGGTGATGTAAACTGACAGTATGACAGTTGATTGGTTAATAATATGGTTAAAGGTTTACTTTCTACTTTTTTATTTATTTTTTATTTGACTTGTTGTTTTAACTGCATGTGTCTTTCATCCCCAACTGCATCTTCAGCTTCTGACTCCCTCCCCTCTGTTCTAGATGACATTGGTGGGCCACAACCTGGGCCTTTCCTAGTAAATGTCATGGGGGCATCCCTCCAGTCTCTCCCCCTGCCTCTTCCTCCTCCTCCCCCCTTCCATGCCACTATCCAGCATAGCCTCAGCCTCAATGGTAAGGGTATGTTCAATGGTGGCAAAGCATGTTTTGGTGTTTTGTGGAGATTTAACAACCCTAAGCTCAAACCTTCTCTTCTTTTTACCCTCTGTCAGTCGGACACATTCAGCTTCCCACTTGCTACATTTATAAAACTGATGAACAAAATCTGCTGGAATGTTTTTTTGATTTAATAAAAATAGCCAATACAATGATGGAGAGGTTTCTCTGTGGGACCCACAGCTCTTAGAAATTGATAGAGGAACTCATCCTAAACATATATTCTGCATATACTATGCTCTCACTGGCCACTTTACTAGATACAATTACTTGTTGCTACACTCACTGTCCATTGTTTCAGTTCCAATTTGTAGTTCTAAAATCTGTTTAGCCACACAGATCAGGTGTCATTGGGTGATGGATGATTTGCAGCACTGCAGTGACTCTAACATGGTGGTGGTTTGTTAGTGTGTTTTTTGCATGTACAACTGGATCAGACATAGCAGTGCTGTCCGGTATCCACTCACTACACTTTATTAGACATATCCACCTTGTTGCTTATTATTGTGTTCGTCGTCCTCTAATCCTTCATCTTCGAAAGTAACTTGTTTATAAAAATCAGTAGGGGAAATCATTTCTTAAACTTTACTCTCTGATCAGAGAAATCAAGTTCAAAAGCAGAAAATACTTTAATTTAATTTTATTTCTAAGAATGTCTTGGGGTGGGGAGTAATTCTCACTCCCTGGGGTGGGGAGTAATTCTCACTCCGTGGCGTTCACCACTGCAAACTGGTGGAACGATCTTCCCAACTCTGTCCGTAAGGCAGAGTCACTTAAGACTACTGAAGACATCTTTTTACAAACTACATCTTTTTACAAACACCTGTTGTAGGGAAAAAAAAAAGGGGGGGGGGTGCAGGATCAGATAATGATTCGGTTTGATAATTCTAGTGTAGCTGCTTTTCTTCATAACAACTGACTTGTGGTGTTCTCATTTGTAAGTCGCTTTGGATAAAAGCATCTGCTAAATGATAAATGTAATTTATTTGATAGACACTGTATGAATCTTTAAACATATGTATTACAGACACTTTCTTACGAGCACTCCCACATTCAGCCCTGTCACCGATTGAGACACCTTTTCCACCGAGAGTGTCTCCAGCTCCAGGTGTGTGTCCACTGAGGGGAGTGGACTCCAACAGTTTTACAGCCAGCCTCAGAGAACTTGAGCGGGTGAGAGTATTTTTCTCTGTGCGGGTGAGAGTTTTTATCTCTCCCATGAATGTATTGACATATGACATATTTGCGTTCAGCATCTTCATAAGCATCATGAACCTGGTTGATTCAGCCAGTCACTGGTCCATCTGTTTATTAAATGGCCAACATGGTTCTCTGTCTCTACGTTGCTTTCATCCTGTCCTCATACAGTGTGGCTGGTACTGGGGGCCGATGAACTGGGAGGATGCAGAACTGAAACTCAAAGGAAAGCCTGACGGTTCTTTTCTGGTGCGAGACAGTTCTGACCCACGCTACATTCTCAGTCTCAGCTTTCGCTCACAGGGTGTGACACATCACACACGTATGGAGCATTACAGAGGTGAGCGAGACTCATAACCCTTCATAACGTCTTACTACCTTTAGGTAACTGCACACATATAGACTGAGTTGTTATGTCTCTTTTAGGAACTTTCAGCTTATGGTGCCATCCCAAATTTGAGGACCGCTGTCATTCCGTGGTGGAGTTTATTGAGCGTGCCATCATGCATTCCAAAAATGGGAAATTCCTTTACTTCCTGAGGTCACGTGTACCAGGTAGCACTAATTTAATCAGATTTAATCTAATGACGATGCACTGACCTGTTATCTGCACTCCACACTAATGTCACTTTTAATCCCTGACCCTCAGGTGTAATAGTCTTCTGTCAAATTTTCCTCCACTGTTGCCAACTTGAATTGAATTGTTGCTAAATTTAGCGACATTTCAGTGCCTCTAGCAATTTATTATTTTAAAACGTGACTAGTGACAAATCTACTTTTTCTGGTGTTAATGGAGACTTTTGGAGAAAGTGAAGCTGCCACTGATCCCCGCTCCCTAATTACAGAGCGGGATGTAAATATAAAGGCATTTATCTTACTCAGTATCAGTCACTTACCATATCCATGGTGTAGCTCAGGGGTTAGTAGCTCAAGTCACTGTAGTTGAAAACGTCTACTAAATTACCAACTGTAAAAAGTAATGTAAATGTAAACCTTGATAGAACCGAGACTAAAAGAACCATGTTTATTAAGAACAGGAACCGTTGTTTATAAAGAACATTATAAGTTCAATAACTTATTACATCACATTTACATTTGGTCATTTAGCAGATGCTTTTATCCAAAGCGACTTCATGGTGAGCACAGGGTTCATCACAACATCCCTGGAGCAATGAAGGTTAAGGGTCTTGCTCAGGAAGCCACTCTGGTAACTGCAATGGACCTGGGATTTGAACCCCCAACCTTCATATTGATATCCCAACGCCCTGACCACTGAGCTACCACGCCCACAGAAGCCTGATGTTAATGCAGTTCATGCAATCATGGTCAGGGGAGAAAGTAGCACGAAAATCACAGCTTACGATGTGGAGTTTGTAATGTTATGATGGCATCAGCATGTCATCATGCACACTTTGGTGGAAGACTGTGAAAGAGCTGTATGGTCTTTGTCCCACAGGACTGCCACCCACCCCAGTGCAGCTGCTGTATCCTGTCTCTCGCTTCTGTAATGTCAAATCTCTACAGCACCTCTGCCGTTTCTGCATTCGACAGCTCGTCCGGATAGATCACATTCAGGAGCTCCCTCTCCCAAAGTACGTCCAACTGCCGGGTTTATCAAACTATCTGTCATGTTTAATGCTGACCTCATTACTGACAGTTCTCTGTTCTTCTCCAATCCAGACCCCTAATTGCTTATCTGAAAAAGTTCTACTACTATGACCCAGAGGAAGAAATGTACCTGTCAGTCAAGGACATGCAGCAATTGGCAGGTGTAGAACAAGAGTCGGAGACGTAGCCTAAAGAGCCTCATGGACCGTAAGAGAATTTTAAAAGTAGAAGATACTACTACATGAAGAAGCAAATATGTCTTTAAATAAATGTCTTTTTACAGGTTTTTAATGGATATACACTCCTGGTGCACATCTTCACATATCCACTTCGGTCTTCCAGCAAAAGCTCATGTACGTCATCCGAATGCCACACTTCAAAATAAAAGGCAGATCAGGCGGTGAGATGCTGAAGTCTGTGGAATAGACCAGCATCAAACGAGACGTACATTAGACTGGAATAAATGATTAAACATATGGAGATCTGACATGAATCTCCATCTGTAGCTCACATCAGACTTTTATATTCGGATGCATCTGTGTTTTGCCTTGTCCTTTCTCGTTGTTACTTTACAGTCCACTTGATTTGTACACGACATGAACTGTAACATCCTCTATCTGACAGAAAGACTGACCATCTTTTCAGTAAAACAGTGAAACTTCAAAAAAACTAATCAAAATGTTTTATGTTGCACTTCTCTAAATATATCCTTATTCTGCTGTGTATTTCATATTTTGCTTCATCGCTGGTACTGTAGACTCTGATACTGTAGAACACATCACTGTTAATGATGATTTATTTAAGTATTTTAGGTCTTATCTCAATATCCAGTTAATCCCATACTAGGGACTGGGGGGGGGGGGGTTCCCCCCCATACCCATCCAGGGGAGCACACTTCGGGCACTGGGTAGATACACCTAGGATAGGGGCTATTTCTATCAGTCAATTAACCTTAAATCCATGTTTTTGGACTGTGGAAGGAAACCAGAGAACCTGGAGGAAACCGGACACAGGGAGAACATAGAAATTCCGCTCTGATCAGTATTTAAAACCGCGACTTCTCTGGGCCGCCCAGTATTTTAGACAAATACGGTTAAAGTTTGCAGCAAAAACTGCTGCTACTTATTTTACAGGACTCGACAAGTTGCAGTCAGAAGCAGAGCGATTAAACAGTGATATGATGCTTAGAATCCCATGACCACCAGGGAAAATAATTCTGTAATTTCATGAAATGTTTTAATAAAGACCAATGTGAAGACCAAAGAAGATGATGACTTTTATCAACGTCAACAATTATGTGATTCAAACATTTGGTATTCAAGTCATTTTGCTGAAGCTTATTTTCAAAATGACTTGCAAGTATCTCACCCTATGGGGGACTACATCGTCAGCCATATAGTACCCCTGGAGCAATAAGACCTTATTTAAGGGCTCATGTTGGCAACTTTTTGGTGGACGCCTGGATCAAACCTCCAATCTTTGGATTGCTAGCCTAACAACTCAACCACTGAGCTACCACCACACCTGATGTTACACTTCAAGACTTGCTGCATTGTGACATCACAACATGTTCTTTGTCATGTTGACCATGGTGCTGAATCCTACGATCATAAGATTTCAGGCAAACTTGTGTCAATGGAGCTCAAAGTCATGTTGACATTACAGAATACGGAGAACGTACCAAAGTACCAAACCTTTCTGAAAATCATAATGTGGTAGCAGAGACATTTTCTTTTGTATACATTTTTCTTCAGTCCAGCACTGGACTTATCAGAGGATTTAAGAGTGTAAATATTGCTACATGCAAACTAATACTAATATACATCTTATTAATATCAGTAAGCTACACCACAGGGAAATGAGAGTGAACCACCATATTTGAGCTCATCTCACCAGAGAACCAGTGTAAAAATGTTACTCATTTAAAAAAAAATGCAATCCAATTGTTGATTTTTTTTTCTATTGTAATTGTTACTGCTCCAAGCTCTGTGTCTGCTGCAGATTTACTTAAACGTTTTCTGATTTGGGCTCAGTTTGCTTTGGGTTAAGGGGTGTGCTGAGCCATTGGTCATGTGGCAGTCCAACACTTTGGGGAGGTTTTCGGTCCAATCTACAGCACACCTGTTGATTCATTGAAAACTGTTTTTTATACACATCAGACCTTTCTGCAATGGAGCAACTCCATATTCATAAAGCCTATGAATACAGGATGGACTATCACATAGGTTCTTAATACTTGTCCATACAGTTGATCTGAAGGGAACGAGGGCAGAATATTTTGTATATACTTTGTAACGAAAACAGCTTTGAATCTAAGGTATATTATTTAATATGGCCGGAGTGATGTAATATTCGGTAGAACGTTCGTTAAACTCTTCGGCAGACATCGTGCTCAGGACCTCAGCCTCATTTATTCAGAGGCATGTTAGATTAGATGCGCTTTACTTTTGATTGATGTGTTCCAGCACGTTCTAATTGGTGGTTGACATTGTCAATTAAACGCACCGCTCATTGTGATTGGTTTGTTTAGTTTGGCTTTCCCCCCCCATGTGTTCCCGCCCTCTTTTTGAAATGCCGCCAGCGATTGGTTCCCTTCCTGCACATCATGCGCCGATGCACCAATGAAATCTCCCTGTGGCCAAATTCACGCGCAAACCCAAATGTTGTATACAGCAGTTGGACAAACTTGCAGTCAGTCAGGAGAGCTTCGTGAATCTGATTGGTCGGAGCGCCTGGGCGGTCTTTAGTTGCGGGCTTCGCTGTTGAGGACTTCACGGAGAGCGAATGTCGTCATGAGCGGTGGGTAGGAATTATAACTGATGTTTATATTTTACTATCGCGTTGCTTTTTAAATAAACGTTGCGCTTCGTTTACACGCACGTGCTCCCCGCTTACCGCCGCAAACGCGCGGTCAAAGAAAGAATTCAGTACATGTTTATCTGTGAAGCCCACTTCCTGAAGGAGCCGCTGCCCCGTATCAAAGACTTTATCTCGTTAGCTCGGTTAGCAGGTAGCATGCAGTTAGCATGCAGCCTCTCCGTTGCACACATTCAGTCGTTCTGGGTTCAGCGGACTCGCGGTGTGCGGGGTGCTGCTCCGGGTCTGTGCTGAGGAGAAACACCCGAGCGGAGCAGGCGGCGCGCTGTGTGGCTCAGTCCGCCCGCCCGCCCGCAGCGCGTTAGCTGTGATGCTAGCTTCAGAGGCTCGCGGACTCGGCTTGTTCCTATGTGCTGAGTTCGCACTCTGCCGCCGCGGTTATTGTGTCCGTTTGAAACGCCACACGGGTCTGATCTCAGTGCCGCTGCTGCTTAAGCATGCTCCCTGCAGACCAAATAAACACAAGTTCGGTTAGCAGCCTTTCAGCAGCTGTTTGGGGAGGTCCCCCTCAAAACATCAGGGTTCCAGTTTGAATTCACGCTCAGAAAACTGAACTGACAGGATGCTAAACCTGATTTCTGAGATCAGCCGACAATACACGTTTACGTCTTACACGATGCTGCTGTGTTTTGTTCTCGTTCCTGCAAAAACCTTCACTGCATCTCCGGCTGTTCAGAACGAGGCTGTGGGCTGTAGTTCTGCTGATTGATTTAAAGTAGCATCATTGACAAGAACGTATTTAGTAGGTTAGTGCATGCCTTCGACTCTAAAGAATTACAAATATTTGACATTGGGTTCAAAAACACAGAGCTGCTGTATTTGAAAGGTCCCTGCGTGATATACAACCCTGAGAAAAGTTTCAAAGTTTGTCCTTCCCACATAACTTCATATGTAAATGAAGTTCACATTAGGAAATTACATTAGGAAATTATTACTGATCTAACGCAGCTGGCAGATCTGCAGGATCGTGGCATAAAAGCTGATCAGTAATAACTGTTGTGTTAGTGATTCATATGTGTCTGTGTAGATTATTATGACATTATGTTTGGTTCATGTTGTACTAACAGACTAAAGCAAGAAAGTAGCTCAGTTGGAGTGGTAGCTCAGTGGGTAGGGCATTGGGCTGTCAATCTGAAGGTTGTGGGTTCATATCCCAGGTCCCTTGAAGTTACCAATGTGGGTCCTTGAGCAAGACCCTTAACCCTCATTGCTCCAGGGTTGTTGTGATGAACCCTGTGCTCACCTTCTAAGTCGCTTTGGATAAAAGCGTCCAATAAATGACCAAATGTTAATGTTAAAGAAAAGTCATGGATTTTATTAATTCTTGTGGATATGGAATAATAAAGTTACTCGAGTATAAAATTTGTGCACCATGATTCATTAGAGCTCAAATAAACCAGAGTCTAAAAAACTTCCTCCTCACAGCACGAATGTATCACCATAATCATCTCTTTTGAGACATGGGTCCTGCTGTTTAGACCAGCCGGTCCATAACCTTTTGTTTTTAAACAGCCCAATGTGTATCTAAAAATGCCTCACCCCCCATTAACCACATGGTACACAAATGAAAGTGCAAATTTAAACACCGTAGTGTACTGTGTACTCTATTAATCCATTGTTGGAGGCATAATGAAAAGGAAGCATATTTTTTTTTTTACAATCGAAGGTCAATTACTTATATCGATGTTGGGGAGGGGGGCAGGACAGTAAAGAACAGGGATGTGGCTTGATGGCAGTTTCATCCAGCAGCTTTAATTTATTATTTATAATTAATTAAATCCACTATGTTATTGAAGATCCTGTGCGTGAGAATTCCTGTCTCTGGTCCTCATTGTTTCCCACCCTGTCCCTGTGTTATAAAACTCATTGGAACACAATGAGGACTGATGACAGTTGTTATGAGACACAGCAAAAAGTTTTAATAACACATTGCATTAAATACAACATGCTGTTTGGTGTAACTCTCGGATGTGTCATTCCTGTTATCACTGTTTCCTCTCCGTTCCGCTTCGTTCTCTCTTTAAATACAAGCATAGAGATCAGAGAGGAACGTTCAGCAGGTGCATTAATTACCATTCCCACAACCATGGCACCATTTGTCCTCACCACTGCCACAGACACCACTGCCACAGACATACTGCATTAAATTGTATCTTGTATCTGTATCTTGAATCGTTATTCGAAGACAAACACCTTTAAAATTCATCTGGAAGTTCTTGTAATGATTGTAACTGTGTATAAACATAAGTGTGTATTTAGTGAGTTCAAAATCACAGATTACTAAACACAAGCCATGAGTGTATGCTCTCTGGAGTTGAAAAGTAGAAGGTTATTTAAAACAGCACATGTATGAAAGCTTTGCTCAGAAGAGAGTATTTGTTGAGCGTTCTTAGCACTTTGCATTTGCTCGAAATAAAATTTTACAATATACACCTCAGAACAGATCCCAGTGATGTTTGTTGGAAAACACTGGTCTAGATGTTAAAAGTCTGCATAAACAAATATCATCTAAAATATTTTTCAAAAACACATTATGGGCCTGGTGCTCATTTGGAAACTCAAAGATCTATATATGTCTATATTGTGCAGCTGTGACCCTGTGCTAATAGATGAACATATGCCTGTTTAAAGCAGGCTAAAACTATTATTATGTACCATATTTAAAGAGACTGCATGTCAAAGGTCATTTAATTTTGTTATTAAGAGGACTTTACTGAATCTCTAATTAGCAAACCGGTTTAGTGCTCTGGTATCTGTTGAGACACATGATTGGATGAGTCTGGTGTGGAAGAACTGACCCACACAGAGCTGTGACATCAACACACTTTGGATAATTAAGAATGCAGTTTGAGAGCCAGGTCCCTCTCTATTATCAGTGTGTGAACACCTTACAGATGTTCCTGTGGAGGAATGATTTTAAATGCCCAGAGACACACACACCAAGTGTTCTGAAAAGCCTTCCTAGACTCCTAGAATTTAGAGCTGCAAAAGCATCATATTTGAATGAGATGCCATAAAAGCTCCAGTGGCTATCCATATATTATTCTTAGTTGTCCTTGTAGATTGTTATGGCTGTCGAACTGGAGTAGGTCATTGCATTCAGGAGTGACTTCCATTTCCTGAAGTTTGTATCGTAATCCTTTTCTTTATGTAGCTTCTGTTCATCTTTTTTAGATACAAGGAACAGTATGGCCACCACTGTTGCTGTCAGTCCCAGTGAATATCTCCAGCCCTCAACCACCACCTCTCAAGTAAGAGCCCCATCATTACATATTAATCCGTTTACAGTGAGAGACTCTTTATTTGCAGCCACAGTGATCATTTTAAGTGGTTAACATACACCTGTTCGCGTACTTATTATTTGCACAACTATTTGCTCTTAAATATAAGAAATATTTGTTACTTAAATGTTTCAGATTATTGAGAAATTTGAATATTTTCTCAGTTTTAAAAACACTGCTATATGGTGCACATAACTGTACATATATGTATGCACACACATCTATACAAAAACATTCATGTTCATGTACACACACTTACACATTAAATTTAAATTTGTCCTGTTGCACAGTTCCATCTAGGAGTAAGGCACAACAAGTGCAAATTGATATTTGAAAACTGATTACTGATTTTGTATTTGCTGTAATGATACATATTAGTAATAAATATATAAAGAAGAAGAGGTGTGTGAGAGGTTGGAGTTGGAACTGTGTGTTTTAATTAGAATGATGTCATGCAATATTTGTTGCATGTGTGGTCGATCAGATATAATACAGGTATGTTCAGGACTCATCACCTGACTCACTGAGGACCTCACAGCATTAATAAAAATAACTTGTTCTGTTTGTACTCTACTCTGGTTTGCAGGATTCTCAGCCTTCACCGTTGGCTCTTCTGGCTGCAACTTGCAGCAAGATCGGACCACCAGCGGCTCAGGCTCCAGCCAGCGCTCCACCCACTCAACCGACCACACGTCGCCTTCACCCCATCAAACCTGCCCCTATTGCTCCAGCACCACCAAAAAACCTTGGCTTTCTGTCAGGCAAAGGAAACATCATCCAGCTCCCTGCAGGTTTGGGTTCTTCAGGAAATAACCCCATCCTCCTTACCATTCAGACGCCGACTCGTCCTGCGCCGGCCAATACCGCCAATATTCAGTACCAGGTGGTACCTCAGATTCAAGGAGCCCAGACCATTCAGATGGTTCCCCAAAGTGGACAGTTCCAGATCATCCCCGGGACCAACCAGGCCATCATCACATCACCTGTTACTGTACAGTCTGCCACTCCCACTCCTGCCCAAAAGACAGTACCCATCAAACCACTGACACACAAGAGAAGACTGAACAGTGCTAACGTTAGCACCAACGCTAATGTCGTCCATCTGTCAGGTGGACTCACACTGCCCCTTAATGTTGCTGCAGGTGAAATGGGTGCAACCCAGGTTGTTTCAGAGTCCCTGACTGCATCTGCTCGGCCCGCTAAAGGAAAAAGGGGGAGGAAGAGGCAGCTGGCTGTGGCGCCGGCCGCCCCCGCACCTCCTCCAGCATCACCACCACCTGTTGCGGAACACGTGGAGACAGTGCTGATTGAAACCACAGCAGATAATATTATTCAGGTATGTATATTCTAATCCATCTGCTTCTTTAAATCCACACTGAGCATGTGCAGGACTGGAATGAAGTTATTGAGACGCATAGGAACCAGAGATCCACAGTATCAGCTGGCCCCAGAACCACTTTGACAGCTACATTTTTAGGGTATTTATCTTACATGAAGATGGTATGGATATGTCAATGTTACATTAATTCATACTTGAACATTAAAGTAAAGAAGCATGTTTTAAGCCTTGTAGAAAACTGCTCTTGTACCAGCAGTAATTTTATTGATTCTAGGAGCTAAAAGTAAACCAACCCCTTAAGAGCAGACCTTTATGTGTTGGGTTCCACAATTATAAGATAAGATGCACCTTTATATGTCCCACAATGGGGAAATTCACACTCTGACCAGCAAGTTACAATAGATGTAATAGGAGATATTTAGCTATTAAAAGGAAATAAGTTTTAAAAAAACGAACAAAAAAATTTAATCGAAACAGATCTATATATATACAAGATAAATTGTAATTCACAGTTATGTACATGACATATAACACAGAGGAACCAAATCAGATTACACAGCAGAAAAGTATTGCACATAGAAGATTAAAATATTAATTCATTTATTGAAATCCATCAATGATAAATTTTATTGCAGAATGTTATTTTAGTTTGGTTGCTGAGAGCAGTGCTGATTGGTTGTCTAACGGCAGCAGGAATTAAGGACCTGCTGTAACGCTCCCTAACACACTTTTGAATTATACACATCTTGAAAATGCAATTCATTCAATTTGTGCTTGCTGGATTTTAATAAATTCTTTGTGGTGATAGTGTTTTAAATAGTGTAGCTGTAACTACAGTATCATACATATCATTTTGCTGCTGATAACTAAAGATTTTTAAGGTTCAGATTCTGTCACTGCAACGTCTTTGTTGTTTCAGGCTGGAAACAACCTCCTGATTGTACAGAGTTCGGGGGGGAGTCAGCCCGTTGTACAACAGCTACAGCTAGTTCAGCAGAAATCGGAGCAACAGATGGTGCAGATACCCTCACAGGCTCTAAAGGTGGTACAGGCTGCCTCTGCTACTCTGCCTCCTGTACCTCAGAGGGTGCCTCCCACCCAGAGCATGCAGGTGGCACCTTCAGAACCAACACAGGTACCACAGCCCTTTTCTTGCTCATGCTATATACACACACCCATCGGTCACTTTATTAGGTACAAATTCTTAGTATATTTCACTTTCTCTGTTCCACCATATAGATTGGCAGAGTATGTAAGCCTGTAGTGCACCTGTTTTTGTATTGTATTGGCCTCATTTATGCTCTCATTTACTCTGCTGTCTTGTTTCTTAGTTAATAATCAAATATACTATATATCGTTAAGGTCGTTTAGTTTGTCTGATGTTTCTCTGGATTTACAGGTACTAATTAAAACAGCTTCAGGTGAGTGGCAGGCCGTGCAGCTACAGGAGACTATCGTGACCACTCCAACCACGCCCCCAGCCACTCCCGTCCCCCATGCCACGGGCAGCAGGAAAGCACAGACGGGGGTACGGAAGGAGCGAACCCTTGCCAAGATCGCTCCGGCTGGTGGAGGTCTGATAACACTGAACACAGCTCAGCTCTCCACAGCAGCACAAGCTGTGCAGACCATCAGTATCAACGGTGTGCAAGTACAGGGAGTTCCTGTAACCATCACCAACTCTGGAGGTGAGGGGAGTGTGTCTGTCCCTGTTGGACATGTCTGGATCTTTGATTAAAGCTGCTTTAATGTAAAAATATAATCTTTTACATTTTCTCCGTTTTTTTTTTCCTGCTCTTTGTCTCCCAGGGCAGCAGCACCTGACAGTTCAGACATTGCAGGGTGGAGGACTTCAGCTGAGCGGCGTGCAGACGCAGGAGCAGCAGCTGAAGATGGAGCCCACACTTACACTGGAACTGCAGGGTCAACCTGGAGAAAAGAAACGGCGCATGGCCTGTACCTGTCCCAACTGCAAAGATGCAGAGAAGAGGTGAGCCCACGGACGTGATGCTGTGGAGAACTCAACACCCTGTTCTAGATTTATAATTAAACCTGGATGCTGTAGAGATTGAACATTGCTCCTTCTTTTACGTCTAACAGGCCGGGTGAGGTTGGGAAGAGGAAGCACATTTGTCATATACCAGGCTGTGGAAAGACCTTCAGGAAGACATCTCTGCTGCGAGCGCATGTGCGTCTGCATACGGGGGAGCGACCCTTCACCTGTAGCTGGGTCTTCTGTGGGAAAAGCTTCACCCGCAGTGATGAACTGCAGCGACATGCCAGAACACATACAGGTACTGTACTCTACATTCCAGAACCTTTTTATTGCTTGTGCTGGAACAGGACCACAGTAGATCCAGAATCGGTACAGATCAGCTCTCTCACTTATCTACTCATGTCAAAAGCCATGGTACCATAGGGTCCAGGATGTGATTGGATCCGTGTGATCTGCGGCCCCATCCACCACTGTCTGTTCTGAGGTGCAGGCTGCAGCATCCTCATGCTGTCTGACACGTCTTCGTGTCACTGGAAAAAATATTGGGACACTCACACATGATGCCTCCATATATTAGGTCTGTAGGAGTTTCAGTCCATTCATCCTGAAGAGCATATGTGATGTTTGGTGGGGTTGAGTTCAGGCATCAAGTTCTTCCACACCAAACCCAATCATCTCTTTATGGGTCTTGCTTTGATAGACAGTCTTGCTGAAATGGACTTTTTCTAAGGTGTCAGGAGCTTACTGGTGTGCAGAACATAGGTTAGGTTCCTGATTTTCTAGACCAGTGACCATAGAACTAATGAACCTCTCTCAGATCTATGTTGGGGCACTAGTACTGAATTTTGATGTTCCTTATCACATGAACCAGCACTTTTACTTTCAGTTCACGAGTGGTTTGCTTGTTTTTGCTGAAGGTTCTCTAACTTTGTGGTTGGTTCTCTTCAGTTATCTTGCTTAGATTGTTCATTTAACCTGTTTTTTTTTTTTTTTTTTTTTTTTTCCCCCCCCCCCCCCCCCCCCCCCCCCCCCCCCCCCCCCCCCCCCCCCCCCCCCCCCCCCCCCCCCCCCCCCCCCCCCCCCCCCCCCCCCCCCCCCCCCCCACTATCAGGAGAGTATAGTTTTGGGACCGAGCTGGGCCCTGGGCGTGTGAAATATCCCGGTTCTCTTGGACAAGCCTGCACCCGTCTCACTGCGTCTTCTTTTCCATGTTATTCGTAGTAGCAGTGCTGCGGCGCGTTCAGGTACGAACGTTCTAGTTCCTGTAATGTATGCTGCATAAAGAGTCTCTGCGACTGTGTAATACAAGAGTCCTTCAACTATGGATCCTTATTTAACGTGGAAGAATAAGAGCAGCAAGCCGGCATCACCGAAATACTCCAGCCAGGACCGTTTCTCCAGATACACTTTTAAAATCTATTTTATTGTTTTTTTTTATTTTTATTTAAGCTTCCGACTGTTGTGACTTTTATTGTGTAAACCTTTACTTTCTACAACATGTGTACATATATGCTCTGAAACAGCTCGGACCGGCTCCGTACCCCAGGTTCATTACAGGATCCTAAATCTGTTTGTCTGCTTAAACAGAGATGTGAACAGCGTGCTGATGGCGTTGGTCTGACGTCACTCACTGGAGAAGAATGAAATATCCAGATGGTCGTTTTAATTCTCATGAAGCATTTCCAACATGTTCAGCTTTTTAAAACCCGCTTTAAGGAGAAAAGTTTGTCTGTACATATGTATGTTTATATGTATCTTATAAACCTCAAATTCTAAGATATGTCAAACGGATGCATCGGCTGCTCCAGGGTGGTGTACATTGTAAATGAGGAAGAACTATAACGGTGTATAGTTTTGTTTTGGAAACCTGATAGCCATCCCCTTTATGGAGTAGAATGTTTAACCCCTTATTTAAAGAGATTATTGTCTAATTAAATTGAACTGCATTTGTACAGGTCAGCGTTTTTCCTTCTGTGTAAGTAATTGTGCACCGATTAACCACCATGTTCTCTTTTTTTTGACTAAAAGTTCCTCTGTGACCTCACAGACTACTTCCACATCTTTTACTTTGAGTGATATTTGTCACCAATTCTCACTCCTGTGTAGAACATGATCCTGAACTGTAGATCAGAGTCTAACCTCAACCCAGCTCTACCTGATGAACTCTCATGCTGACGTTCTACTTTCATGCCCCCCTCTCCCCCACCTGCCTGTCCCTGGTTTCCTCCCACAGGCTAAGAATATGGATTTAAGGTGAATCCATAAATTTCCTGGAGGGGCATGGGGAGCCCCCTCCCTGTGACCCTAGGCCCTAGTTTTGAATTGAGAGGAGGATGATATGGCAGGAGTCCCATTATTAAAGATAGAGGAGGAGCATAAGTAGAAAAACCACATTCTATATATTTGGGCGGCACGGTGGCTTAGTGGTTAGCACATTTGCCTCTCAGCACTCCTAGATTCCCTGTTTGAATCCCCATCTGGGTGGAGTTTCCATGTTTTCCCCGTGTCCTCGTGGGGTTCCTCTGGTTTTCTCCCACAGTCCAAAAACATGGTTCAAGCGCAATTGAATTCTCCAAATTGCCCCATATAGAGTGTGTCTGTGTGAGTAAGTGTGTGCCCAGCAATAGATCGGCGCCCTGTCCTGGATGTATCTGCCCAGCGCCTGAAATGTTCTCCCCTGGGTGGACCCCCCCCCCGACCCTAATAGAGGATAAAGCGGAAGATGATGGATGGATGGATTTTATTTATTCAATCATCGCTTGATCAGAGGAGGGCGGGGTTCTACATTCGTTAGAACAGGTTTGTGAGTGAGGGACTTTTATTATGACAGTTGATACTGCTTCCTTATGCCGCTGTTGACTGTTTAAATACACTGATGGTCTGGCTGAATCGGAGGGATTCGGTTCCTGTGCTTGGTTCAGGTTCAGGTTCTGGTTCTGGTTCTGGTTCAGGTTCAGGTTCTGGTTCTGGTTCTGGTTCTGGGTGATGAGTCCTGCAGGGCGGAACCTGTCTCTGGGCCTGCTGTCGGAGCTCTGCGCGGCGGAGGCGTTCATCGTGTGGCGCGACGGCAGCGTCGGCTCGTGTTTTAATCAGCTCGTGTGTGGAGCTGGTGTTCATGGCGCTGCGGCAGTCCTGGCCTCCTGTTACCTCAGTGTTCCCACGTAAGAACCACCCGCCCCTCTGATACACTGCAACCTCACAGACAGAACGGCCCAGGTTCGAATCCGTCCAGCGAAGAACGTTTCAGATACACCCAGGAGAGGGCGCCAATGTACCACTGGGCACACATACACACTCTACAGAGGTCTGCCTCTCAGCGCTGGGGTCCAGGTTCGAATCCCGATCTGGGTGGATTCTTCCCGTGTCCACGTGGGTGTCCTCTGGGTTCTCAGATTTCCTCGCAGAGTCCAAAACCATGGATTCAAGGTGATTTGGCTGGTCTAAACTGCTCCCATCTGAAACATTGTTCTCTGGATGGGTATGGGAGGACACCCCAGCCCCTAGAGAGAGGATTAAACCTCTTTTGATACGACCTCCATAGCTCCACCTTACTCTGGTGTAGCTACCTGACATTGATTCATTGAGAAGAGCTACAATATGAGCATCGTTATTAAAAAACAAACTTGTAATTTAGAGAATTCAGGAAAAACATGTGCACAGAAGAAACTGTTTTGGGCTCTACAAATATTAATTCACAACAGAACCCGATAAAGGAAATTTAATCCGATTTTTCCAATTGAAATGAAATTGTGTTAAATATGAGCATAACGATGACTTTAGAACAACAAGGACTTCAGTGGCCTTCTCCTCTTCAGTAGGCACTTAATTGGATTCTGTACTTACTGTGTGACTGGTGGAGCTGCAGGCCTCTTTGCTATGTGAACATTTAGTATCCACACAACCTGAAAAGCACTACGTCCTTTATATTACTTCCATCACTGTCATAGTTTCATAAACACATTGACAACACTTTAGTATCTTCAGATCACCAACATGTTTGGATTTAAGGTAGAACATTTAAATTCTACACAGACATGAGGAGAACTCGAGGACCTTCCTGTTGTAGGGCGAGAGCATGGAGTTCTGTAGCATTTAGATTGACTGAGTTATGTTCACCTCTGTGTTTCTGGAGCTGAAGTCTGTGTGTTGATGTTTGCAGGTGGAGTCACACAGTGTCGTTGGTGTCTGTGGGCTGGATCCTCAGAACGTTGTCCTCACTTCTACTGCTTCTAATTTTCATTGTGGATTTGGGTTTGGTACTTACACTCCAGTCAGAAGACCTTTACCTGGAAATCCTGGCTGATGGATGTGCTATAATATCATGGATGGTCCACGTTGCCGCTGTTGTTGTTCTGCAGCGATCTGTTTACAGAAGGACTCGAGGACCCCCCCTTGTGGTGATGCTGGTTGTGATCACTATACCTAACTCGGCTTTCACTCTCCTTAGCTACATCCAAGATGGACGTCATTGCAGTGTTGCAGATGCTCTGCTGCTCAGCCGTTTCATTTTAGCTGTTACCAGGGCTGCACTGATTCTTCTCTATTTATTAGGAGTTGCCTTTCCCTGTTACTCAGTGCGGGGAGACTCTGCTTCTGTAAATTCTGACCTTGTAACTCCTCTCATATTATCGGAGCCTGATGGGAGACCACTGGTGGCAGAGGAAGGCTGCGGCTGGTTATCCAGACTCCTGTACCTGTGGTTAAATTTTCAGTTGAGGCAAGGACAAAGAGGTGAGCTACGAAGACCAGACGATATTTTACAGCTGCCCCACAGGTTGCGGACAAAAGCTGTGAACCAGCGCTTCTGTGAGAGGTGGGCACAGTGCCAGGCTAAAACAGGGTCCAGAAGATTGGAACACAAGCAAGAAGATTCATACTCTGAAATTCGGTCAGAATTCGACCATCATGAGGTTAGTCTCTTTAAGGTGCTACACAAGACCTTTGGCCTACACTACTGTCTTTTAGGTGGACTCAAACTCTTGTCTAGTCTGTTAGCATTTGCAGGACCACTGCTCCTCGGCTGGTTGGTGAACTTTCTGGAGACTACGGGTGCACCTCTGAGCACCGGCGTTTGGTGCGCTGTGGGACTATTCTTTAGCACGTTTTTGGCGGCATTTCTGCGCAACATCTTTGTGTTTCAAGTCTGTAAGGTGGCACTACAGGTGCGAGCTGCTGTGGTTTCCACCATCTACGCTAAAGCTCTGCGGGTCAGTGGTTCGGCTCTAGTACAGTTTAACACCGGTGAGGTGGTTAACTTCATGAGCACCGACACGGACAGAGTAGTAAACTTTTTCAACAGCTTTCATGAAGTGTGGAGTCTTCCGTTCCAGTTCGCTCTTGCCCTTTACCTGCTGTACCTGCAGGTGGGCGTGGCCTTCCTGGGAGGGCTGGCAGTGGCACTCCTGCTTGTGCCACTCAATAAGGTCTTGGCATCCCGCATTCTGTACAACAATAAAGAAATGCTCACCCACAAGGACAGCAGAGTTAAGGTAGAAATCACTGCATCATTCTTATAATTAATTAATTTTTATAAATTATATGATCAGATAGCGGGCGGCTTAGTGGTTAGCATGTTCACCCCTCAGCGCTTCGAATTCCCTGTTCGAATCCCAATCTGGGTGGAGTTTCCATGTACTCCCCGTGTCCCTGTGGGTCCCATATAGAGTGTGTCTGTGTGAGTGAGTGTGTCCCAAGCGAAAGATTGACGCCCTGTCCTGTGTGTATCTGACCAGCGCTCAAAACATTCTCCCCTGGGCTCGGGGAACCCCCCCCCCGAGGATGAAGTGGAAAATAATGGATGGATGATCAGATAGCATTCCTTGTGCATTCAGTTATCTGCTAAAGTAATGTAAACGTTCGAATCCAGATCTGGTGGAGTTTCCATTCTCTCCCCGTGTCCACGTGGGTTTCCTCTGGGTTCTCCGGTTTCCTCCCACAGTCCCAAAAACATGGATTCAAGGTAAATTGGCTGCTCTAAATTGCTTCTATCTAAATAGCCCCTGTGTCTATGTGACGGAATGTGTGAGAGGATAATGAGATTTTCAAGCAAACACAAAACACAGCAGAGGGGTGCAGGTAGGGTAGATATTTTCATGAATCATCTGAAGTCTGATATTCTGATACTTTTTTTTTCTTAAGCTTATGACCGAAGTCCTTTTTGGAATTCGAGTTCTGAAGTTCTATAACTGGGAGCTGCACATTGCTGAGAAGATCAATCAGAGTCGCAAAAAAGAGCTTAGTCATCTTAAGGCGCTCAAGTACCTGGATGCAGTGTGTGTTTACACCTGGGCAGCTCTACCCGTCGTCATCTCCATCCTGACTTTCCTCACATACGTGTTGCTTGGAAACAATCTGACTGCTGCCAAAGTAAGAACAGAAAACCATTCTGTTGTATGAAAGCCCTTTGCCCTTTGCTGTTAGATTCTGTAACTCTGGGCTGGATCTCCTGCAGGTTTTCACGACCCTGGCTTTAGTGGGCATGCTGATTCTACCACTGAATGCCTTCCCCTGGGTTCTTAATGGCACCTTGGAAGCAAAAGTGTCTCTGGATCGCATTCAGCATTTTCTCAGTCTGCAGAATCAAGACTTCAATATGTATTACAGTCAAGGTACCAAACTCATCTGTACCCTTGAAATAAATACAGTAGAATTAGGTACACGTACAGCTGTTTGTGTGTGTTTGTGTATATTTATGTAATATTAGTGGCAGGCCGTGCAACTGTTTTATGGCTATAAAAACATCTTATTAAACATCTGATTATGCAGAACTGCATATATATATATATATATATACATATATATATAAAATATATACACACACAAAAATTTTTTTTATGAGCCTTATGATTACTTTCTGTTTCCACTGATTCTTTTGAATCCAGGTTCTCCTGCAGATCCTCTATGTGCTGTTCAGCTCAACCTAGCCAGTTTCTCCTGGAGAAGAGAAGATGAGCCAGATAACCTTCATCTGCAAAATCTATGTTTAAATATCAGAAAAGTAAGTAGTGATCCAAGAACCGGAAAGTTCCGTACATTCAATGTGGAACAAATTGAATACAATACCTATACGTACACCCTCAATATCCATCCATCCATTATCTTCCGCTTTATCCTCTATTAGGGTCGGGGTGGGGTTCCCCATGCCCATCCAGGGGAGAACGTCTCAGGCGCTGGGCAGATAGACCCAGGACAGGGTGCCAATCTATCGCTGGGCACACACTCACTCACACATACACACTCTACATGGGGCAATTTGGAGAACTCAATTGACTTGATCCATGTTTTTGGACTGTGGGAGGAAACCGGAGAACCCGGAAAACCCACGCAGACATGGGGAGAACATGGAAACTCCACCCAGATGGGGATTCGAACCGGGAATCACCCTCAATATCACTGATCATTTTTATAAATTAGATTTAGTATTTAAATTAAATATTTGTTTCTTTTAAAAGTTACAGTGGTTCTCTTTCAGTGTAGTCATGATTAACATGCTTGAAAATGCAACACACACATACTAATTAGTGATCAATTTATTATAAAATTTATTGACAGTAATGTCTGTACTTTTATCTAAACACCACTCCTTGTTGTTCATTCATTTAAAGTGAACCTTTATAATATTGATGATTTTGATCGTTTCAGGGCTCTCTGGTTGTCGTTGTTGGGAAAGTTGGCTGTGGAAAAAGTTCACTCTTATCTGCAATCACTGGAGAGATGAACAGGTCTAATATTGTTTTTTTTTTTTTTAACATTGATATTTTGTTTGCATTCTGATCAAACTTTGATTACAGAAAGTGTTATTATTCTGTGCTCGGTACAATGTTAGTTACACCTGCATGCAGTGTTCCTGATGCACTGTAAAGATTTGCCCTCATAATGAATGAGGTTTTTCAGAAATCACCTCCTTTTTTGCCATCACTGTGAGAAAAGTGTGCGTTATTATATGAAAACATATCAGCTTTATCATATCATATTTATTTACTGCAGAATTATTTTTTTTAAACCCCATATATTTGTCCTTTTAAAAATCCTGAACTACAGAATGACCCATGGCTTCACCAGGTCTCTGTGTTACAGACATGGAGGTACAGTTTACGTGCAGGGTCGAGAGCAGGGCTTTGGGCTGGTAGCTCAGGAACCGTGGATCCAGCATGCAACAGTGAGAGAAAACATCCTGTTTGGAAAAGACTTTGACAGCAATTTGTACCATGCCGTGTTGGAGGCATGTGCTCTCACTGAGGACCTGAATGTGAGTGTAACAACACACATGATCTCATACACACACTCACACACACCATTCCTAACCCAGCCTCTGCCTTTTAGCTCCAAGCACCGACATGCCCTTTGACATCCTCCTTTTCCCAGGTTTCAGCATCAAATGTTGCGTCCTGGGTCAGAAGGAGCTCGGACAGACTCAAAAATACATCTTACCTCTCGTTAACATCTGGATCGGATAATTAATTTAAAGGCAATTAAAATTCTAATATTGTACAGTGACATTACCTTCGTACTCAGCCTGAAAAAAAGGAAGACAATGTCTGGTGTAGCCCAATCTCAGCACACTTCTCTCTCATTCAGTCCACTTATCGCAACTTTAATTATATAAACTCATCTCATTAGCCTTCTCTTAATTATATATTAGGGTCACAGTGGTTCCCTATGCCCATCTAGAGAAGAACGTTTCGGGTGCTGGGCAGATACACCCAGGACAGGGCACCAAGACTATTGCTGTCTACACTCTCTCTCTTGCTCACACACACTATATAGGGGCAATTTAGAGCACTCAGTTCACCTTAAATCCAGGTTTTTGGACAGTGGGATGAAACCAGAGGACCTGGAGAAAACCCACAACTCCACCCAGATCACGATCCAAACCCGGATCTCCATCGCTGAGATCTGAATGTGCACTGAGCCACCGTGCCGCTCCCTTTAATGATTACTGGGAATAAAAAAATACTAAATAATGAAACAAACATGTAAACACCTTGTGAATATGTACAGATTTTGGCAGACGGTGACCGAACAGAGGTAGGCGAGAACGGTGTGACACTCAGCGGAGGGCAGAAGAGTCGACTCGCTCTGGCTCGAGCCGTTTATATGGTAAGAGTTTGTAGTTCCACATCAGAACCAAGTCCAGTCCAAAGTCTTTAGTGAAGCAAATTGGGACCATCCTGATGAACTGTGACCTGTTTAATAACAGGACAAGGACATCTATCTGATGGATGACCCTTTAGCAGCTGTAGATGCAGATGTTGCACACCATCTAATGGAGAAATGCATTTTGGGAATGCTTCGAGACAAGACCAGAATCCTCTGCACTCATCGAACAGAGTTTGTAGAGAAAGCTGATGTGGTGCTTCTGATGGAGAGTGGCACGATTCTAAAAACAGGTATCTGTGGTTGTGGTGGGCGGTTTTGTTTGAGTTTGTGTGGATGGGTGGGTTGGATTCTATCTACTTATCATGTTTGAGGTGGTAATTAACACTCTGGAGAGGTCACCAGTTTGTCACACATACACAAACATAAAAACTTCACACCACAACTTCACAATCTTGTCCACTCTGCCTGGCAAAACTTATGCTTAGGTTGTTTTTCTGCAGCATATGGGAGAGTTTAAGTACAAGTCTTTTGATGTATTTTATGGTGGTTGATTGGTTGATACAGGAACCCCATCTGAAGTTCTCACTCTGGTGATGGATGGACCAACAGAAAGTAAAAATGAGGGTGACACGAAGGAGAAAGGTCTCTTTTCTCTCTCTCTAATGCATACGGCCCAAACCGTGACCCAGTCAGAGCTGATGGTTCATTACGCTTCTCTTTGCATTTTCAGGCGTTGCTCATGATAAAGACGTGAGTGAGGAGTTCGTTCCAGATGAGGAGGTAACCACCATGAGTGAGGAGCACAAGCAGATGGGTGGACTGACCTGGACGGTCTATCAGTCTTATTGGAGAGCTGTTGGCGGGTGTATGGCTGTCTTAATTCTTCTATCCCTGTTCCTAATGCAAGGTTTGGCTGAATCAATTACAGTAACAGTAACAGTAACAATCACTTCTGATCTTTAACATGGCTCTTTACCACAGGCTCTAAGAACGCTTCTGATTGGTGGCTGTCTTACTGGATCTCCAGCCGGAAGGAGAATGGATCTGAATCGATGTGTGGAATATCAGATCATCTCTCCAGCGTGCTGTTCTTTGACTCTCGTGTACCCGTGTGAGTATAAGACTTCCAACCAGCTGAAGTGCAGAATAAAGAAATACTGACATTTTACTGCACAGGCCCCCCCCCCCACCACCAAGATGAAGGATAAGAGCAAGTGCTTGTTGGTGGGATGGTTCATTTTGCACCCAATTTTACACCCTTATTGATTAGCATGTTCTCCTCTCAGCATTGGGGATTCAGATTTGGCTGGTAATGAATTGAGGTTCCTGCTTAATTGAGGGTCTTAACTGAAGGTGACCTTCTCTGGTGTAGCTGCTAATGACCATTCCATGCACATGATGTTAATTAATATCCAAATTTGCAGGTTATGCTTACCCTGTGGTGAGGAAGAACATGCGGGTCAGAATTATTCAGAGAACAAAAACTCTCCATACAGAGACTCAGAATTGATCTATACATGTAAATAATATATTGTGTGGCTCCATTTTTATTATGGCGCCTGTTCGTATGCACTTGTGTGTTGTTTGCTTTTAGCTTTCTGTTCAGTTGGGTTGGGTTTAAGTCTGTACAGAACGTTGCTTTATTATAAACCCACCACTTAGTTCTTTGTTGGATGGAAGCTCTGAGATAACCTTTAAGTATGTTTTGTTGCTATTATATGAACTTTTAACCACTAGGTGTAGACCAGGGGTATTTCATTTTTGTACAGGGGACAGACCAAGTTACCAACTCTGGATCCAGCAGAACATCAGGGTTCCTTCCTCCTTTTGGAACACTGATGCTTTACTTTGAGGATTGTGTCATTTTAGGTTTTCTCTGCATCTGGGACATTTGAATGGGTTTGCCAACATGAGCTCAGAGCTGAAGTTCTACTTGACTGTATATGGTTCTCTGGCTGCAGCCAATACCCTCTTTACTGCGGCTCGGGCTTTTCTCTTTGCTTATGGAGCAATCAATGCTGCGACGGTTATTCACAGAAGACTGCTGGACCGCGTACTGAAGGTACTCTGATGGATTTCCTAATTGCATTTATACATCTCATGGATTCTCATAATAGAATGTTCTTTTAATGTGTTTATGTGTTTATAATAGAATGCTCATTTCTCCTTAACTGTAGGCGACGATGACATTTTTTGATACCACGCCCCTGGGCCGTGTCCTAAATCGTTTCTCCTCTGACATATACAGCATAGATGACTCATTACCGTTTGTGCTTAACATCCTCCTGGCTAATATTTTTGGGTTGCTGGGTATGGTGGTGGTGATGAGTTTTGGACTGCCCTGGGTTCTCATCCCTCTGCTCCCACTAGGGGTGTTGTACTACCAAACCCAGCGCTATTATCGTCACTCTTCTCGTGAGCTCAAGCGGCTCTGCAGCCTCAGTCTCTCTCCCATCTACTCTCATTTCTCTGAGACTCTGACCGGCTTGGGGACGGTGCGAGCCAGTGGACACGCCCCAAGGTAAAGACAAATGTTACAATGATTCCAAACCAATTTGGTTTTTCCTCTTCTTAAACTTGAGCTGGTCCATGTGTAGGTTCGAGCAGGAGAATGAGCGGCGGCTAGACCAGAACCAGTGCTGTGTGTTCATCAGTAACGCCGCCATGCAGTGGCTGGACATTCGGCTCCAGATGATTGGTGTCACCGTAGTGACTGTGATTAGCATCATCACCATCATTCAACACCATATCAGATCCATCGATCCAGGTTTTCTTTAATTTTGACTTTTTTTTGGGGACAGTGCATTTGGACGGGATGGTTTCACTCATAACATTCAAATAACAGTAGCCAAGAAATCCAAGAAATCTAAAAATGTAATAATGCGTCAATATCATAAAACTGCAATCAGATGTACAAGTGACTGGATTCTAATTCACTTTATGGTGAAAGCATTCATTTCAGAGTCAGTTTGGATTTGTTAAATGTATCCATTTTTAAAAATGTGAACATGGGTCGCTGAGTCACAGGATCAAACAGCTCAGCCAATCATATTTAAGGATCGGAAACTACCCATTTATAAAGCTCATCAGCCGTACTACTGCAGCTGATGCACCAATACCAAAACCTGCTTCACACCCACAGCACACACACAATTTGCCAGAGTACTGTCATTATTGTGTGGAGATAGATCCAACACCCTGATGACAGTGTGCCCAGGCCCACTGCAAACCCATAATGCCATGCTCCCAATTTCATCATCGTGCTGTTAATTTAAATACCATCTTGAAAAAATACACATTTTCGAAATAGGATTAAACATTTTAATTCAGAATAAAACATAAATTAAAACCCCACACAGAGCCTGATGGGGAGTTACTAGTGTTTGTCTCTAGAGTGGGTTGGGTAAATAAAACAATATGAAGATGATTGTTAAGTCATTTGGAATGGATCATCATTTGAATTGATAAACAATGAGAGGTGTACAACATGCGTGAAGGACGGATACCAAACGAGCAGCTTCAGTTCTGACGCCGTCTGGATTGTGGCTCATTATTGAGGGTGTGTCATGTACAGACTATATGTTTACCAGAGTCACTATTGTTTCCAGATTATACATAATTCATAACTTCATAATTTGAAGTTCTTATTGTAGAATCTATAGAACCTTTTTTAGGAACCTGGTTCTGTTTTGCATTGATTTATTTGGGAGTTTAAGACCTGGACAGCTTATAGGCAATGTTCCTTAAGTGATTCCAAAACAATCAGTGAGTCTGATTCATTAGATATCAAAGTCACGCTCACCCACACAGGCAATTAAGTGTCTCTAATTAACTCACCATGATGTCTTTGGACTATGACAGCAAAGCAGAGTTTCTTTAGGAAACATGCACTGTCATGTGTGGTGGGCAGTCCTGTACGTGGTGTCCGGACCGCAATTAGGTGTAGGTGCCTTGCCCAAGGGCACTTTATCCATGGTACCTGCTGGGACTGGGAATCGAACTGGGTCCCTTCAGTTCTCAAGGCTGGTTCCTTAACCACAAGCTTACACCTTCCCCTGTTGAGACTGTTTATTTAAGGCTGTGGATCCAGATCCAAAGTCTACTAAACTTGCCAGTGTGGGCTCCTGAGCAAAGGCCCTAACCCTCATTGTTCCCGGGGTGCTTTATCATGGCTAACTGTGTTCTGACCCCAACAATCAAGTTAAGTTTGTTGAGGTCCTTTGTAAATGTATGTCTGCAAAATAAAGTAATATACTGACCTTCTGGTGCAGGTTTGATTCCCAGGTGGGGTAAACACAATATTTTCTCGGTGGAGTCTGCATATCCACTCCACAACTGTGTGTGTTTTCTCTTGGGTCTCTGATTTCCTTCCATATCTAAAGATGAATAAATCAGAGACACTAATATGTTCTGCTCATCCAAATCCATGTGCTACTTGGAGCCCCTTGCTTTCAGGATAAGGCCCTGATTCTGGCCTACAGCACAATCTTGGTATCAGATTCCTCTTACCTGCATTTTCCAAAAATATACCATGGGCTCACTCACTGTGCTCTAGGGACTCATGCTTGGTTTTTCATCTCACATCTCATCGCTTTCACCACTGAGAAAGGGTGGCATTATCTCCCTAACAAGAAACACCTCAACACACATCACTTCCAAAGTACTTGCTGGGAATTCCACTGCTGAGTTCTCGTGAGCTTACTGTCCTGTTTTCTCACTTCTTGTTAAACAAATCATCTACAGAATGACTGAACGTCAGTGTAAATCTGATTTTTCAAAATCTGATCAGTGTCTCTGATCTCTGGTCAGGTATGGTTGGTCTGGCTCTGTCCTATGCCCTGTCCATCACTAACCTGCTGTCAGGTTTAATCTTCAGTTTTGCTCAAACTGAAATGCAGCTAGTAAGTGTGGAGCGAACTGAGGAGTATTCCACCGGCATTCCTGTGGAACCGCAGGGCAGCAGAACTGAGGTAAGATTACAACTCAAGTTTTCCATGCAGTGCTGTAACAAATCTAACTCTAGTGCTTTCTTAGGTGTCCCCGTCTTGGCCTGAGTATGGCAGGGTGGAGTTCGATGGAGCTGTGCTGGCGTATCGGCCTGGCTTGCCCAATGCCCTGGATGGCGTGAGCTTCACTGTGATGCCGAATGAGAAGGTGGGCGTGGTTGGGCGCACCGGCTCTGGGAAGTCCACCTTATTTCTGGCGTTGTTTCGTCTGGTGGAACTGAAGCAGGGCCGCATACTGCTGGACGGAGAAGACCTCAGTCAGGTGGAACTCTGTCAGCTAAGGTGAGCCATGCTATGAAATCATTGTTCAGTGGGTTCAACAAAAGTTGTCTGTTTGGGTTAAAATGTCTGTAAAATATATTGCATTCCAACAAGAAATTCTACTAAAGCAATAAGATACAAGAGGCCGTGCAGTATTGTGAGTAAATCATAGAAAAGAGGTGTTATGAGGCACGGTGCATTATAGAGAACAGTTACACATCTTTCCCATGATTTATTCACAATAATACACATATGATTTATTTACAATAATACACAACCTCATGTGCCTTATACAGTGCTTATACATGTGCATATACAGTGTGTTCTCGAATGACAATCCAATTTCAAATTAAGGCTCTTCTCCATCTTCTAGGTCCAAACTGGCCATTATTCCCCAAGAACCCTTTCTGTTCTCCAGCTCAGTACGGGAGAACCTTGACCCGTGTGGTTGTCATCTGGATCAGCAGCTACTAGATGCTCTAGAGCAGTGTCACCTGGGAGATGTGGTCAGAAGAATAGGTAAGCGCTGATGCGAGAGCACTGCTATTTATGTAGAGACAGAGGAAAGCTGGACAGAGGTTGCATTCCTGTGCTGTTGTGTTATTTTTAGGAGGCTTGGATGCTACAGTGGGCGAGAGAGGCAGATCTCTTTCTGTTGGACAGAGACAGCTACTGTGTCTTGCTCGTGCACTTCTAACTGAAGCTAATGTAAGTAAATTACAGCGTTAGGTATATGATATTTCATATAAACATTAATCGATGTACTTTAACTGGTTCTGTATCATGTGACTGCGGCAGGTGATTCAGCTTGTTTCCCTTACCTAAGTTTAAGGATCTTGCTTAATAGCTCACATTGGCACTCACTTTGGTGCAGTCGGGGTTCGAACCCCCAGATTGATGGTCGAACACCATAATCACTGTGCCACACTCAGTCAGGGGGTAAGCTATAATGGTGCGATCACATTCCTTAAACAGGAGTGCAGTGGGAGTCATGCATGTTGATGTTACGTCTGTGCTGTGATGGGTGTAATGTATGGTGTATGGGTGTATGTTAGGTTTGGCACTCGTGGGTCACTTTCACTTTTGATTTCTGTGGTAGAGCAGCATGGTGGTGACCCTAGTAGAGGCTTAAACGAAAGATATTGAATGACTGTTTTTTTTTTGTGGTAAACCCCACTTAACTCCAGTGCCATGTTTTTCTACATTATAAAATGTAAAACTAAACCTGATGAAGTTGTTATAAAGGTTAATGATGAGAAATGGTTTGTACAAATGCTTTTCTATAGTATTCTATTGTAGTATGCACTGTGAGTATTTAAGCAGAATAAGTTGGTATCACACGCCGGCCCCATGTTCCTGGTGAACGTGGTGAAGGGGGAGCTCGGGTGAAGCTAATAAAGTGGACAGTGAGATCTTACATCATGACTTTTTGAGGCTGACACTTTTCTTTTTCTCAGATTTTATGTATTGATGAAGCCACAGCAAGTGTTGATGTAAAGACTGACCAGCTGCTGCAAAAAACTATCCGGCAGAGGTTTAAAGACAAGACGGTGCTCACCATCGCACACCGGTCAGTCCCGTTGTATTTATTACATGGAAAATATTCAGTACTATCACAGTATCCTTACACTCGCGCATCCTCTTTCCAACAGAATAAACACTATACTGGACTCAGACAGAGTGCTGGTGATGAATGCTGGGAAGGTGCTGGAGTTTGACAGTCCTACTGCTTTGTGCCAAAGAGATTCTGTCTTTCAGAAACTTCTAAATGGAAGGGACAGTGATGCTTTTGTTTCCATTTGACGGTTTTGAAATGTCGAGTTTGTTTACTTCAACTGAACACTAAAGACATTTAGTTTTGAGATGATTTCAAGATTTAGGTTTTACTTTCTCATATTTACATCTAGATATGAAAACAGGAAGGTTTGTAGATACTGTTAAGTTTGCTATATTTTTAAAATAAATTTTACATAAAAATTCATCAGCTTTTCCAAAAGAAACTTGGCTTGTGACGACACTTTAGCAAAAGTTTGTGGACCTGGAAGTTTACTTGCAGCTCACATATGTAAGTGATAAGTGTTTTGAGACATGTGGGACATTCATGTTGTAATACAAAGTTCACTTTTGCTTGACATGCAGGCTCTTAGCAGTACCAAAGTTCTGTCAGGAGTGGATCACAGCTGTGACTTCTGTAAACAGACAGATGTAAATGTCATGTGCTTTAATATGTTGAAATATATTGTTTAAATATATTTGTGGTGTGAGGGCATGATGGATGGAGCCTGTTGCCAGGATGCAGCTTAGGTAAATGACAGCACCTGCTTGAGAAACACACTGCTAATTACTCTCTAACGCTCTCTCATGATCATCTCTCTGACATATCTGAAGCATTAGTTGGTGCGTTCATTCGACACGCCTATTACTTGTTTAATATTCATACTAAGCATAGTGTTAAACTCTCTGTATAAGCTATGTGTTCTTTCACATACAAAAGGGTGTGGAACACTAAAATAACCTACCCCACCTGGATCATGTGTACTGCGAGAGTGAATAGACTGGAGTTTTCACACCTGAGTCATACAGGAGGATACAGGCGTGGCAGCAATGGAAACTGAATTTTAATTTCTTGTGTGGTTGGAGTTTTTCTTATTCTGGATGGTTGAGGTTTGGTTGTGTGGCCGGGGCGGTAATCTGAAGGTTGAACCTGTTTGAGGACTTCTGGGTACTGCCTTAAAGAGGCTTCCCATAAACACTGAGCGGATGACAGAGGTAAACATTAGTCCGTGTGAGGAAGCATTACTGTCAACATGACTCCAAGATCCCGATTCTGAGCGCGAATTAGAATTTCATCATCATCTTTTACCAAAGCCAGGTAATGTCATTCATACTATTTCTGTCTAACCTTAAGAAAGTTTAACTTATTTTAAGACTAGTGTGTGTGTGTAGTGTGTAGTTTTCTGACTTTTTATTTTGGAATAAAAATTAATATGATCTAGTTTGAGCTTTAAACTAAAAGTACATAAGTCACTGATAGAAAGGAAAAAGATACCTAATCAGGCACCGGGGTCCTGAGTGAAACGCTTATTAGTACAGAGTCATCATGCAGTCATTCAGAGAGGCACACACCGTGGTTTAAGATTGAACTTAAACTGAGCTTTTCAACCTTATTATATATATATGGTTATTAGGAACAAGTCTGAAGAATCCTGCTCTGGATCTAGTCCACAAATATGTAGACAGGGTGAATTCTATATAAAGGCTGCACTGTGAGTGAAAGGGTGTGGTGAGGAACTTTGTTTCTGGTTGAACCCGTTTCAAAACAAATGACATACTTTATAGTTTCAGCTATTCAGGTTTTTCGTCCATGTTAGTTCTGTGAGAATGCAGAGCCACGAGGAGAGCTTTTCACAGCATGACTAACATCCGCAGGTCTGAACGATGCTGCTTTAAACGTGTGACTGCAGTCCTTACAAGACTGTGAAGAGAGATGTTAGGTGTGAGATATGGTTTATAAGAGAATGCAATCAGAAGACAGGTTCATTTTAAGAGAACCTACTTTAAAATAAACCCTGCAATTCCTTCCCACTGTAAAACAAAGTGCTGTGATACTACAACTACAGCCTTCGAACGATCACATTCAAAAGATATATTCATATTCAATGTTGTATACTGATGACAGGAGAGTAGAACTGTTCTGTAATATCTATAGAACATTCCAAAGTTTAGAAAACAGGACTCTGTGTTCATGGATGAAGTTTGTTGCGTTCCTAAAGGGAACTACTTGGCTATAATTCCTCTTAATGATCAGAACTGCGGTCATTTATATTTTACTTACTATTTTGATGCCAAAATGCTGATGTAGAACATTGCATAGGATGCCATTTAAATACCATATAATATAATACAATACATTATTTTATCACTTCCCCAAAATACATTAGGAAAAAAGAATAATATGCAAATCTATCTGCATCTAAATATTAAACAATCCCAGTTTTTCTTTTTTAAATGCTTCTAATTCTTGATTTATGTTGATTTACTTTAATAGAAAGCAAACAGTCATAAGAACTGTTTTTAAAATAACATTGTCATCTTAAATAAGTTGAAGAAACTTCGTACTGTGGCTCGGTATGTTGAAAATTTGGACATCACCGAACCCATGCAGGGTTCGTTTTAATAGTTATATAATAATAGTTTATAAAATGTATTAAAACAACCCTGTACCATACATAACATCTAACAATACCTCAGATACACATGTGACCGCTACAGTCCAGACCATACCTCATGAGGCACTGCTACAATGTTAATGTCCCGGTGCTGAACCACAGCTGAAGGAAATATGGACGCTGCACTTGTATCTAATCATTACCAATCAAAGCACAGAGCTATTATTGTTTTTGTAGCTGGAGAAGAAAATCTACTATCCACAGATGTTCTATTACAAATGTGATGACTATTTTTGTCATTCATGATAAAAATAAGAATAGTAGAATAAATCATTCTTGTGTATAATTCTATAAATTTACATATTTACTATTCTGTTTATTTCCTGACTTGACTTTAATATTAATATAATCACTTTAAAACAGAATATCTTCTTGTGTTCTAAAATGTCCAGTTTGAACCTAAGAGTAAACACGGAGTTCAGTGTCTGGGATTAATTACAACCAGAAATCAACAGTTTTTTCCCCCCTTACATTATAAAAATATAAATTCCATAAAAGATTGATTGATCAGCTCTGTTTTCTCAACAGGGTGCTTGGACATTTCTTATAAAACATGGTAAGTTGTTTTAAATTATTAAATTTATTATATATCCAGCAAACATATAGAAAACTTTTAAATTCTGCCTCAGGATATATTGTAACAGATATAGTGTACAGATGTGCACCACTTCTGGCCGAGTTATGGATTTACTGTCCCAGTAGGGTGGCCTTCATATCCCAAAACAGTCCACGTTTGAAAGATGTAAAAAAAAAAAAGGACTGATCATCCAGACAGAGGAACAAGAATAAGAATGATGTGCATAGCTGCACGAACAACTAAGGAATAAAGTTGATCACTCGCCACGTGAAGATCTGAGAGTGAGAGAGGGCAGTAGAAAAGACAGAAGTAGAGGTGGTGAGCGTGAAGGATCAACTCTGAGTCCTTTATTGTTTGTGATGCCGATGGTCACCATCACAGAGAAGACTGAGTTTATTAGAGAGAGACAGTACAGATAGAATGTTTTTTAGACACGGTCAGGGAGGGAGGGAAATTTAAGGTGGTTTGGTCTTGTACAGTCATAATGTGTATATTGGCAAAGGGATGCTAAGAATGGAGCCAGCAGGCAGGAGGAGGAGAGAAATGCCAAAGAGGTTTATGAATGCAGTGAGGGAGGACATGAAGGAGGTTGGGGTGACAGAGGAAGATGCTGAGGGCAGGGTGAGATGGAGAATAATGATCTGCTGTGGTGCCACCTAACAAGTGAAAGAAGAAGATATGCACAAAAATATATCTACTATTCAGTTCAATATATTTTCATTCATTTATATAACCTTCTTTATACTGCCACTTTACTTTTACTTTATTTTGTAGTTTAAATTTACTGCACTTACAGTTACTTGTCTTTTACTCTTTACTCTTCTTTTGTATATAATAACACAACAAATGAAGCATCTGTGATAACTACTCCCTGAAATTTAATACAGTATTCTGCTTCTGACTCTGTTTTTTTAGTCTGGTCACAGAAGGAGCTTTTCTGAAGGACTTATACTTGAGGACAATGACACTGGAGGGGTCCGTGTTTCAGGGATAAATTCCGATTTAACAGTCAGTCAGGGACTGCACAAGGGTGAGTACAGAAGATGCTGCAGAAAAGTTGTAATACAGTTCCAATTGATATTTTATTCTTGCACTGCTATACACATGTGGAATGTACAACCGAATTAAACTTAAAGTAAAAGCATGCTTTTGTGACTTCAATAACTCTTATAGGAGATGAACTTCTTGGTGCTACTATTCATTTTGAAGACCTAAAGAAGAACGAGGTCATTGAAATATTGAAGCTAATTGAGCCATACAATGATAAAGTACAAGTCCTGACAAAGAAAAGCTTGACAGCCTCTCAAAGCTTGGAAAATTTAGATTTAAAGCCCCAGATTCCAAGAATCAAGGCCCCAGATGAGGTGTGTTTTCAATCTTTTTACATTCATTTTTCACATTGTGAATGCAATAAATAATCAAAGAACTGGGTTACGTAATACACTGACCAGGTTAGCAGGTGATTATAATATAATAGACAGATTGCAGAAGAAGTTAATGCTGGTTATGATAGAAAGGCGTCAGATCCACAATGCATTACAGAAGGCTTCATCTTGCAACCTAAAGGACATAATGGATCTGCTCCCAACATCTTGATTTCAAATACCACAGCATACTTTCAGGGGCAAACACAATATCAGGAAGGTGCTCATAATGTTCTACCTGGCTGGTGTGTATTTGCATTGATGCAGCTATAAAACTAATCGTGTGATTTTCGCAGATGCTAAAAGATTCTTACAACAAGATGTACAATGGCAAAATCAAGAAGTTTCTAAAGGAAGCCCCACATGGAGATCTTGGAAATCGATCAACTGCTATAAGTGGTGCCCAAGGTTATGGGCAGGCAGGAAGTGACATTGGTGATCTGTCTATAAATGGCTTGCCATCAGTGGATTCCACACTAAAGAAGGTGGACATGACAACTTTTCTTCAAAAGGTGGAACAAAGACAGACACCCTCAAACGCATCATTGTCAGCTGATCAACTTCTTGTACTTCCAGGCAATCTGTCTAAGGGACTAGATCTCAATGATAGCAGTCTGAGGGGGAGAATTAATTCTCCAGACACTAATCTATCGCTTCTTAAACCTGATATTAATTCTAAAGGTATTAATAGTCCTGATATTGATCTTAAAGGCAACGTGGGTTATGATTCTAAAGGAATATCTATTGAGAGCAGCTCAATTAAAAGAAACATTGACTCACCAGATATAGACATGACCATGTCAAGACAAGATGTTCAAATACCACAAGTGAACGTAAAATCTCCTGACTTTGACATTGACGGTCCTTCGGGGAACCTCAAGTTTCCAAAATTAAAAGTACCAAACTTTGGTCTTTCCAGTTTTAAAGGACCTGAGGCAAATTTTAAAGGAAATTTAGAAGGACCTGATTTAAACTTGTCCGCTCCGAAATTTGATGCAGATGTCAATGTTCCGGACTTAAACATTAAAGGACCAAAAGCTGATGTTAAAGGTATGACAATGCCTGATGTCAACCTGCCCTCGGTTAAATCAAAAATGCCAAAATTCAAGATGCCTGATCTTGGACTATCAGAAAATAAGATGGACATTTCAGTTCCTAAAGTAAAGGGCGGGATCAATACACCAAACCTAACAACCCCACAGCTAAATCTTGATGCACCTTCAGGTAAAATTAAGGGACCAAATCTTGACATTGCATCCCCTGACTTTGATGTTAATGCTCCCTCAGGAAATCTGAACCTGTCTAAAGGTCTAGACCTCAAAAGCCCAAAGATTAAAGGAGGGATCGATGCACCAGATGTGAATTTGTCTTTGCCTGATGCTAATCTTAAAGGACCAAAACTAGATTTAAAATCTCCTGACTTTGACATTGACAGTCCCTCAGGGAATCTCAAACTGCCCAAGATAAAAGGACCAAAATTTAGCTTTCCTGGTTTTAAAGGACCTGAGGCAAATTTGAAAGGAAACTTAGAAGGACCTGATTTAAACTTGTCCGCTCCGAAATTCGATGCAGATGTCAATGTTCCGGACTTAAACATTAAAGCACCAAAAGCTGATGTTAAAGGTATGACAATGCCTGATGTCAACCTGCCCTCAGTAAACTCAAAAACACCAAAATTTACAATGCCTGACTTTGGTTTCTCAGGTCCAAAGGTAAAATCACCAGAGATGGACGTTTCACTTCCTAAAGTAAAGGGCGGGATCAATACACCAAACCTGACAACCCCAAAGCTAAACCTGAATGCACCTTCAGGTAAAATTAAGGGACCAAATCTTGACATTGCATCACCTGACTTTGATGTTAATGCTCCCTCAGGAAATCTGAACCTGTCTAAAGGTCTAGACCTCAAAAGTCCAAAGATTAAAGGAGGGATTGATGCACCAGATGTGAATTTGTCTTTGCCTGATGCAAACCTTAAAGGACCAAAACTAGATTTGAAATCTCCTGACTTTGACATTGACAGTCCCTCAGGGAATCTCAAACTGCCCAAGATAAAAGGACCAAAATTTAGCCTTCCTGGTTTTAAAGGACCTGAGGCAAATTTGAAAGGAAATTTAGAAAGACCTGATTTAAACTTGTCCGCTCCGAAATTTGATGCAGATGTCAATGTTCCGGACTTAAACATTAGAGCACCAAAAGCTGATGTTAAAGGTATGACAATGCCTGATGTCAACCTGCCCTCAGTTAAATCAAAAACACCCAAATTTAAGATTCCTGGTTTTGGTTTCTCAGGTCCAAAGGTAAAATCACCAGAGATGGACGTTTCAGTTCCTAAAGTAAAGGGCGGGATCAATACACCAAACCTAACAACCCCACAGCTAAATCTTGATGCACCTTCAGGTAAAATTAAGGGACCAAATCTTGACATTGCATCACCTGACTTTGATGTTAATGCTCCCTCAGGAAATCTAAACCTGTCTAAAAGTCTAGACCTCAAAAGTCCAAAGATTAAAGGAGGGATCGATGCACCAGATGTGAATTTGTCTTTGCCTGATGCTAATCTTAAAGGACCAAAACTAGATTTAAAATCTCCTGACTTTGACATTGACAGTCCCTCAGGGAATCTCAAACTGCCCAAGATGAAAGGACCAAAATTTAGCTTTCCTGGTTTTAAAGGACCTGAGGCAAATTTGAAAGGAAACTTAGAAGGACCTGATTTAAACTTGTCCGCTCCGAAATTTGATGCAGATGTCAATGTTCCGGACTTAAACATTAAAGCACCAAAAGCTGATGTTAAAGGTATGACAATGCCTGATGTGAACCTTCCCTCAGTTAAATCAAAAACACCCAAATTTAAGATTCCTGGTTTTGGTTTCTCAGGTCCAAAGGTAAAATCACCAGAGATGGACGTTTCAGTTCCTAAAGTAAAGGGTGGGATCAATACACCAAACCTAACAACCCCACAGCTAAATCTTGATGCACCTTCAGGTAAAATTAGGGGACCAAATCTTGACATTGCATCACCTGACTTTGATGTTAATGCTCCCTCAGGAAATCTGAACCTGTCTAAAAGTCTAGACCTCAAAAGTCCAAAGATTAAAGGGGGGATCGATGCACCAGATGTGAATTTGTCTTTGCCTGATGCTAATCTTAAAGGACCAAAACTAGATTTAAAATCTCCTGACTTTGACATTGACAGTCCCTCTGGAAACCTCAAGCTGCCCAAGATGAAAGGACCAAAATTTAGCTTTCCTGGTTTTAAGGGACCTGAGGCAAATTTGAAAGGAAACTTAGAAGGACCTGATTTAAACTTGTCCGCTCCAAAATTTGATGCAGATGTCAATGTTCCGGACTTAAACATTAAAGCACCAAAAGCTGATGTTAAAGGTATGACAATGCCTGATGTCAACCTGCCCTCAGTAAACTCAAAAACACCCAAATTTAAGATTCCTGGTTTTGGTTTCTCAGGTTCAAAGGTAAAATCACCAGAGATGGACGTTTCACTTCCTAAAGTAAAGGGCGGGATCAATACACCAAACCTGACAACCCCACAGCTAAATCTTAATGCAGCTTCAGGTAAAATTAGGGGACCAAATCTTGACATTGCATCACCAGACTTTGACGTTAATGCTCCCTCAGGAAATCTGAACCTGTCTAAAAGTCTAGACCTCAAAAGTCCAAAGATTAAAGGAGGGATTGATGCACCAGATGTGAATTTGTCTTTGCCTGATGCTAATCTTAAAGGACCAAAACTAGATTTAAAATCTCCTGACTTTGACATTGACAGTCCCTCAGGGAATCTCAAAATGCCCAAGATAAAAGGACCAAAATTTAGCCTTCCTGGTTTTAAAGGACCTGAGGCAAATTTGAAAGGAAACTTAGAAGGACCTGATTTAAACTTGTCCGCTCCGAAATTTGATGCAGATGTCAATGTTCCGGACTTAAACATTAAAGCACCAAAAGCTGATGTTAAAGGTATGACAATGCCTGATGTCAACCTGCCCTCTGTAAACTCAAAAACACCCAAATTTAAGATTCCTGGTTTTGGTTTCTCAGGTCCAAAGGTAAAATCACCAGAGATGGACGTTTCAGTTCCTAAAGTAAAGGGTGGGATCAATACACCAAACCTAACAACCCCACAGCTAAATCTTGATGCACCTTCAGGTAAAATTAGGGGACCAAATCTTGACATTGCATCACCAGACTTTGACGTTAATGCTCCCTCAGGAAATCTGAACCTGTCTAAAAGTCTAGACCTCAAAAGTCCAAAGATTAAAGGAGGGATCAATGCACCAGATGTGAATTTGTCTTTGCCTGATGCTAATCTTAAAGGACCAAAACTAGATTTAAAATCTCCTGACTTTGACATTGACAGTCCCTCAGGGAATCTCAAACTGCCCAAGATGAAAGGACCAAAATTTAGCCTTCCTGGTTTTAAAGGACCTGAGGCAAATTTGAAAGGAAACTTAGAAGGACCTGATTTAAACTTGTCCGCTCCGAAATTTGATGCAGATGTCAATGTTCCTGACTTAAACATTAAAGCACCAAAAGCTGATGTTAAAGGTATGACAATGCCTGATGTCAACCTGCCCTCGGTAAACTCAAAAACACCAAAATTTAAGATTCCTGGTTTTGGTTTCTCAGGTCCAAAGGTAAAATCACCAGAGATGGACGTTTCAGTTCCTAAAGTAAAGGGTGGGATCAATACACCAAACCTAACAACCCCACAGCTAAATCTTGATGCACCTTCAGGTAAAATTAAGGGACCAAATCTTGACATTGCATCACCAGACTTTGACGTTAATGCTCCCTCAGGAAATCTGAACCTGTCTAAAGGTCTAGACCTTAAAAGTCCAAAGATTAAAGGAGGGATCGATGCACCAGATGTGAATTTGTCTTTGCCTGATGCTAACCTTAAAGGACCAAAACTAGATTTAAAATCTCCTGACTTTGACATTGACAGTCCCTCAGGGAATCTCAAACTGCCCAAGATAAAAGGACCAAAATTTAGCCTTCCTGGTTTTAAAGGACCTGAGGCAAATTTGAAAGGAAATTTAGAAGGACCTGATTTAAACTTGTCCGCTCCGAAATTTGATGCAGATGTCAATGTTCCGGACTTAAACATTAAAGCACCAAAAGCTGATGTTAAAGGTATGACAATGCCTGATGTCAACCTGCCCTCAGTAAAGGGGGGGTTTCATATACCTGATATTGGTTTCTCTAGACCAAATGTAAAGGCTTCTGAAATATCTTTTCCAGATGCCCAGTTAAAAGGTCCAGGCCTAGACATGAAGTCACCTGATTTTGACATTGACAGTTCATCAGGAAAACTTGTGATCCCTAATTTAAAAACTCCAAAAGTTAGCCTCCAAGGTCTTAAAGCAGACAACCCAGGTCTGACATTGGCGTCCCAAAAATTGGATCCTACATTTAATGGACCTGATCTTTCAATTAATGCAGAGGGGTCTAATCTAAGTCTCCCCAAAATTGGCCTTTCACATCCAGAAGTTGACTTGTCTTCAGGCACAGTTAATAAACCAGGACTTAAATTTCCTGATGTAGCACTGCCATCAACCAAACTAAAGTTACCTGAACTAGACCTTTCGATTCCTAGGATTAAAAATGAAATCAGTTCATCTGATCTGTTGGAACCAGATGTAAATCTAAGTTCTCAAGACATCAATTTCAGTGGTCCTTCTGAGAAATTCAAAATGCCGAAAATTGGATTCTCAAGTACACCTCTAAAGAATCCTATTGGAGACGTTGAAGTTTCCAGCATAGCATTAAACACCAACAAATCTGAAGTACTGAATCCAAAGAGTTATGTCAAATCTCATAATCTAGAGGGTGAATTCAGAATGCCTGAATTAAGAACTTCAAAACTAAATGTTGGAGCTAAGGGAGACTTGGAATCACAAATGAACCTTGATACAGAGAATTGGTTTCCAAGCAGTAGTACATATGAACCAAAAACTGATTATAAAGATTTTTCCATTCCAGACATTGGCCTGCCCTCATCCAAAGTTAACATGACTAACTGGAATAGAACCACCCCAAATGGAAGTATTAAAGTAATAAAAGACCTTGAGCCATTTGCTTCAGATATAGAACTCGAAGTGCCAAAGCAGAGCTTGAAGTCCAAGTTGAAGCTTTTAACGATGGTGTGATAAAAAGTAAATCATGTTCATTTACCTCATTTAAAAATGGTGGGGGTGTTGCAATGTTATATGTAAAGATTGAATGTCTGTTACAAAATGTCTTTCGTCTTCTATGAATGTTTGTAAACATGGTTAACACCAGCTTTTTAAGAAGGTTCTGCAGTTTTGAACCTACCAGCTCTGATAAAGGTTATAACTTGAATGTGTAATTTCAATATTGTAGTCCTATTTGTAAATCTCCTGTTAAAATGTAATTTTAGTAATATTTTTATGACAAATATTAGTCATGTGTATTACACAAAATCAACCACATGTTTCATTTTCTTTATTACATGTATTATATACATGACCATCTGTTATTACTTTTGGTTGACTTGAAATGTTATTTTTGTATTAAAGAAATTAAATATTTTCATTCCGGTTAACGTCATATTTATGCAACAGCTGACTGCCCTGTGAGTGTTGTGCTGACTGTGCTTATATATATATTTACATATCCACATATCTACTAAGATCACGGGGGGGGGGCGTGATTGGGATTCGAACCGGGAATCCCTAGTGCTGAGAGGATAACATGCTAACCAGCCTTATTTGAGGGAATTTAAATTTTTTTAATTGAGCGTGGCTGGTTTATTAAAATCTATTAAATGTAACTCACATATGGACATATACTAAAAAATAATAACTTACCTTAAAATTAATAGAAAAATATGAGAAATATGGGAATTAATATTAAATTGTAACTTAACTTAACTGACTCTTTCTTAAATAATTAAGTCACCAATACTGATTTGATATTTACCTTGTGGTTGTCTCTTCAAAACAGTGTCTCCTGATTTCTGAAATGTAAAAAAATATTTGGAATTATAAATTAATTTTGGAAAAGGGTTCTAACAGAAAGGAATGATTAAAACTTAATCGTTGGCAGCACAAATGTATAGTTATAACTCTCTGAAGATAAAAACTTTCCTAACCTAACCCTATAATGTATAGTCATTCTACAAAGCACAATGAACATGCAAAAATCTAACCAAAGCAAAGCAAAATCTAACCAAAAATTGATCCAAAGCTATTCTATACACAAACTTTAACACTTGTTTAGGTAAAGGGCCACCCTTTAAACATCACTCCTGCCATTTAACCAAAGTATTTGTATGCACATTAATAAAACAAAGGAAACTGAACAATAGAGGTAAAATTTGAATTTACCCTAAAAAAAAAACACTCACCTGAATATAAATTTATAACAAAAAAAAACGATAACATGATACATGGCTCTTTCTTAAGGGAACAATTTTATCGAATATATTTTTAAGAGGGGTTGTCCGCGTGACTCTCGTGATTAGCAGGTAATGTAAACAGTCTTCTTTTACTGCTGGGATTAGACTTTACAAGCAGTGTAACCTGCACCTTCTGGCCTTTAGCTGTAGTTAAATCATTGAAGTATTTATAGCTAGAGATCAGCAAAATGAACTTTAATACACTCGACTGATATATAATTAAATATCAAACAAGAATAAAGCTAAATTAAAAATCTTAAAAAAAAAGAAAAAGATATGCCCAATAAATTAACAGATTTAAAACAAGTTTTAATTTAATTTCAGGAAGCATTGTAATAATATACACATTACCTAAGAATCATACAAAAGAAATTTACTAAACAAACTTGGCATGTTAAAAAGACAAAGTGTCTCCCATTGATATCGAGTTTCTGTAAAGCACATATTCATGTGCATTAAGCAAAAATGCTTGTAAACTGTAGAGTGCACAGGATGAAGTTTTAGAAAGGCTCAGAAGTGACCATCTGGGTGTGACTGAGATTTCACCACCACCAATGTTGTGACCATCATAGCCGATGAAGTATGTCACCCAGTATAAGTCTTAGCTCACTTTAAGGTATATGATAAAGTGATGTCTGTATCTACTGGACATACTGGTTACTGTATACAGTAGTTATTGCTATCTTTGCTGAATTAGACTCATGATAATTCTGTATGGATTCACAGAAAATAAACTGATTAACTAGGACTGATTCAGACATTAACTAGGCAATAAGATGATCACACATATATTAAAAAAGTGTTCTTGATGCTCATTACATGTTTGTTTTCAGAAAAAAAAGTCAAGTTTAAATAAACCACTCTTTCTTGCTTTCCTCGATGGTTTCTGTGAAGCTGGACTCAGCACAATGGACTACTGCACCCGTAGATTCAGAGATTCCCGTCTGTTTTGACTTATTTGTGTGCAATGATCTTGTGCCCTTGTGCTGAAACAAGTACCACATCAGGAAAATCAGAGTGCACAGAATTGTGAACACCACTGAAATGATACCTACTATAATGCAGAAAAAAAGAAATAATTAATTGCAATGCACTTTTAGTATATAGCTGTAAAATCCATGTTAATTAACAGCATGTTAATATGAACAAAATGTCACAGCATACATTACCTACAGCCATAGCAGAGTTCCTATTTGTGTCAGCAAGAATGACACTTTCATTAAAAGGTAAACCAGCACCTATTAACACAAAATCAGATAACGGATCAACTTTAAAAAAAAAAAAAGAAAAGAAACTGACAACACAGGTTTTTTGGACAACAATTCTTGGGGGAAGGTTTTACCCCATATTTGTTTATATGGAACATTTTGGTTTAAATGACCAATTTTGTTGGACTCCACCCATTTCTACCTGTATTTGGTTGCCAGGGATCAGTGGTCATCAACATTGGAGACACAGTAAAAGGGGAAGCATCGCAGTTGGACTCCAACAGTTTTCCTTGATTTAAGACCAATGAAGGCAGCTGAAATCGAAGAGCAGCCTTCAGTGGGAAAATGTTGTTAAATCGCACTTGGGAAAGACAACCTATAAAGCCAGGAGTGTTGTACTTCTCGATTAGTGCTGGGTTGATGTGACCAGTCTCTGCAAAAAAAGAAACTAAGGTATGCGGAAGCAATAGAATCATGAAGTCCTTGGTGGGACTGGGAATCAAACCAGTCTTAAGGCTGGTTTCTTAACCACAGGCCTAAGATTGTCCCATATCTAGGGTTGTATGTATATTTTTGTCTTTGTATATCTTTTATTCTTTTTTGATTAGTTTTTTGTTAAGTGCTGCATTAATAAATGCATTAGGTCAGACTGCCATGCAGACATCTGCAGAAAGTCAACTGGAACAAAGCACACTTACCAATCACCTTTCCCAGAAAAAGAGTCTTAACCAGATCAAATTGAGTGTCTGAGTCTTTAGGTAGTTTGTAACCGACCAAAGGATAGTGATCCAACTACAGGAAACAAACAATAACTATTAAACATAACAACCTATATGAAGCCAAAAAAAGTTATTATGAAATACTATGCATGCCAAAGTGACTAATGCAGCAGAAAAAAAAGAAACTCAACCTTTTATTCAAGTTTATGTGAGCCTGAGCTAACGCAATGATACTATTATCGTTAAAAGACAGTCAGTCAGATAGTGATACCTCATCAAAAGTATTTCTATTGTAACTATTTGATTATTGTATTTTCTAAAATGTTTTTACATTATTGGAAACAGGGTAGCACGTCTATTTATTAAAGCCAGTGGAAACCAGCGTTGTATACATGATCAATGTTGTATACATGATCAGTTTTGCCAGCTTATAGGTCAGCTCCATGTTCTAAAGATGATTGTATCACGTCTGACCTGATTGTTTAAGTAAAAAGTGAGATAAAAAAGGTTCAGCAGATGGTAATGAAAATTGATTCAAATTATTTTGGTGAACAGACATTACAAAGAAAATGCACTTCCCTGAGCTTTATGGCCATCCACACCATAATGACATATCTTAAAACATTACAAAGCATGATGATGGACTTCATAATATCTTACTCTATTAAGATTATTAGTTTATTTATATTTGTTCATTACACTAATAATTATAAATAGACCAGTGTGTTTTCATCTTATTTTAAGGGTATTCTTTGATACAATTGAATAGACAAGGAGGCGTGAAAATGTGAAGCATTTTGTTTACATTGTACAAACAATTAGGGAAGGTACTAACCCTAACCCTTTTTCTCACCTGGACATAAATGTCCTGTTTGATGCGAGTGATGTCGACCCTGTGTGTGAGTCCATTAGAAAGGTTTCTTTGATCCAGATTGATGGCAAACGGTTGCCAGAGACCACCAAGGTCATACTGCAGCTGTAATGTACCTGAGATTAAAAGAGGAAAGTGGCTAAGTAAATAAGAATAAGACATAACAACCAAAATGAAAAAAATAACTAATATTTTCTCATTATATTATAATTATTAAGTTTATAAATTTAGTTCTAATATACAATAGCCAAACAGGATTTTAGGATAAGCACCCAAAAATAAAAAATAAAGTAAAAGTTCGTTTAAATACCACCATCTTACCATTGTGGCTAAGCACTACAGCCATGTAGTCGTGACTCCTTGAGCCAATATACAGGAGGATAGAGGGAGCGCTGGTTGTGCTGAAACTAAATGTTACAAACTCTTGGGTCAGGTTTGTCTCGATGAACGTCAGACTAGGTTCCACCTCTGGCACCAGATTATACTGAACAAGCGTTCCTGCCTCAAAGTAAGCTCCCACATCTGCAAAACTCAGAACAATCATCACAAACACACACAGAACACACACAGAACACAGATTTGTAACTCTGCAAGTTTACAAAAAATTATTTAAATACTTAAATGTATTAATGAATATCTGTGTAGGCATTCTCAAGATTACAAGCATCATACTCATTTGGAACATTTGAGGATATGTATATTTATGATTTATTCTGCCAAATCTATATTTGAGGTTTACTAATACCTAGGCTAGGCTCACAAATCATTATGCCAAAGATATTTAGGTAGGTTGTGTTGAACATCTGAGCAGATCACTGTAGCACAGTCGACCCATGACCTAATAAAATAGATTTCATTTCTCCGTAATATAATGAGGTAAAAATGTATAAGTAAGATAGGTAGCTGACCTTTATTGCAAAAGGCTCCTTCAAAAGCAGTCTGGCTGCAGTCACACAAGTAGCCATTGGATTTCTCTATACATTTGCCTCCATTGAGGCAAAATTTTCCAAAACTAGTGCAATGTCCCAAACATCCAGGTTTAACCCCAGGAGTGACCTTTGCCCTATCCTCCAGATCAAGTACCATACCATTCATCTTTAGTGAGCGGATACATCCAAGAAAGCCTCTCTGCCCTCCTGCAACGATAATGGACATTTTTGTTTAATTAGCGGTTATAGAAGTCCCCCTAGAAGTACTGACTTACACAGCTATGAAATATCTATAGCTTATTTAAATCAAATTACTGTACATAAACGTATAATTGATAATCATGCAGTACTTACATATAAAATATACAAATAAAAAAGTACACGTTACAGAAAACATACAATGCAGTCATAACTAAAAAACAATGAGTAACAGTGTGCAGCTATTGTTTCAGCAGAACTCCACACATGATGGTACAGAAAGCAAAAACAGAGCAGTAGCACTTAAGGGTTTGTTCTAAAAAATGTATTTATTATGGCACACTATTTTAAAAGAATAAGCACATTTTGTCTGTAGTCATTGAAACTAAATTTAGTAGTTTTAGGAATTTGTCAATTGTCTGGTTTAGATGTTCACTTAACAGATAACTAACCATAGATTTCATTTTTCAGTGGCTGACATTTACAAGCTTCCTAATCCATAACACGGTTTCATGAAACCTTCCAATCTTTAAGGCAAACAGCCGTAACAAAATTAAACAATGTATTATTTTAAAAAATGGTTTGAATTATTCTTTCTTTCAATGCTCTTTAACTGAATATACTAAACATGCCCTAGTACAGCAAGCATGGTCCATTCAGGCATGGATAGGTGGGTTTCATGTAGAAGAATTTGACTGATCTTAAAGGCCAGATACATTTGGGATGAATTTGAATAACTGCCATACCAGGGCTACTGTTGGGATCCTAATAATTGTCCATATTGATTAGTTACAGTATATCATTCATTCATTCATTATCTCCCACCTTATCCTCTAGTAGGGTCGCAGTGCCCATCCAGGGGATAACGTCTTGGGCGCTGGGCAGATAGACCCAGGACAGGGCGCCAATCCACCGCTGGGCTACAGTATATCATTCATTCATTTCATTATCTCCCGCTTATCCTCTACTAGGGTCGCGGTGGGGTTCCCCATGTCCATCCAGAGTAGAACGTCTCGGGCGCTGGGCAGATAGACCCAGGACAGGGCGCCAATCCATCGCTGGGCACACACTCACTCACACAGACACACTCTATAGGGGGCAATTTTGAAAATTCAATTAACTTGTTCCATGTTTTTGGACTGTGGGAGGAAACCGGAGAACCCGGAGGAAACCCACGCAGACACGGGGAGAACATGGAAACTCCACCCAGATGGGGATTCGAACCGGGAATCCCTAGCGCTGAGCCCCCCCCCCCCCCCCCCCCCCCCCCCCCCCCCCCCCCCCCCCCCCCCCCCCCCCCCCCCCCCCCCCCCCCCCCCCCCCCCCCCCCCCCCCCCCCCCCCCCAGTATATCAGTTACATAAATTGTTTAATCAGAATGGTCCTTACAACTTGGGTTATTTCCATCTGGTGGTGGTTTACACGTGTATCTTACCTACATACAGCTGGCCGTACTGCTTCAGATGTGTGAGTCCTTGAGGAGCTGCAGATTGCACCTTTTTGTAACAATAATCCAGCTGAAGCATGGACTCTTTGACATTTCTTTCAACACTGACATGATGCCACTGGTCATCATTTAGTGGTGTTAGTGAGTGAACATTCAGCTCCACTGGCTCATTTCCAACATTGAAGGAGAAGGAAACCACATTGATTGCTTAAGTAAATATAAAAACATATTTTAGTTTAGCATTATTATTTTTATCCAATTTTATAAATAATTAAATTTAATTTATTAAACTTTGTCTTAAATAATTTAAAAAAATTTTTTTAAATAAAATTATATTCACAGAAACCTAATATTTACACATGAATTCAAAATACATTGATTTTAGTAAAGTCACATTTAAAATCATAAGGTGTCACAAACCCAAGAGTTAAATGATTCATTATTTATGAGATTAAAATTGTATTTCTCACAGTTGTGTGTATATGTTACATTTTAACTCCAGTCGTATGAAGTCTGTGTTTCCCAGGTTCTCCAAAAAGACACCCTGAGGTGCAGATGTCTTGAAGTAAAAGGAAATATCAGCAGTTGTTTCTCCTTGAAAGGTGGAAAAGTGCAGGTAGGAAGACAGTCTAAAGAACGATGCAGAGTTCCAGTAATTACCTGCACAATAGAACCAGAAACCAGAAGTTTAAAACTTAGTTGGCTATGGTTACATAATATAGTAAAAATGTGGCGCTTTCAACAGAAGATCAAAATGAGCACTACATCTTTTAAATAAATGATTTTCAACATGATCATGTATCTGAAAGAACAAATTCAAACGTCTCATGCACCACACTTACTGAATCGTGAAGATCTCTTAGTGTTGTATATTTAGTTATAGTAAAAGCTATTTATTTAAAGTTAAAATGTGTGTCTTAATATACTGTACAATTTCCTCTCTTTATACATTTAAGTTATTTATTGTGAAAAAAAAATTGCTTACGATCTCCATGACAGCGTAGTGGTCCTACTGTGAGCTTGGCTTCTGACCCTGTTCGATTTGTATCTCCAACAGCTATCTGCCTTACAGGCAGGTGGTCTTTGTAGCTCAGAAGACCAGTGTCCTCTTGCCTGCCAAAAAAAAATTGCTTACATAAACAAAATTACCAAAAAATGTTGGCAAAGACATTTAACGATACATTAGTTAAAAACAGAAAAAGCAATGGCATCACTACATTCTTGTCTAATTTTATGCTGGACAAGGAAATAAAAATGACTTTGTCTGCAATTACAACTTCAGCGACATTAAGTCTCAACAGTTCAGTGAACATGTGTATATTTATTTCTTATTTGTGCACTTTTTGTAAAAACTAAATTAATACAGAGAGCTAAGTTAAGCACCTTACAGCCCCATTAATAATTTTAAAAGAAATAAAACTCTTAAAATTCTTCAACAAAGCAAAAATATTTTTTGTATTATTACATAATTATCAGCAGAGTAGCAGATTTGCAGCATATACAACATGTTCCTCACATTAAGAAGGTCCTGAGTTTGACTAACCATTAAAAGCTCTCCCAAGTTTTTTGTACACCATATAAATCAAATCAATGACCATGCATATGCAGTTAGTTAGCAGATGACTAGCTATTAATTATACTCACCACTGTTTGTGATCAGAATCACAGTTGCAGTGGAACTTGGGGTCAGTGCAGTTGTGTTCAATACCACAGGCACATTTCTGAATGCCTGGTCCAGAACCACCCCAGTAAAAATGCTTTTCATTTCCACGACCAATCCACCATGTGTATGGAGTCCCTCCTGTAACACATTAAGTCTAAGAATCAAAATCAGATTTATTTTGCCAAGTTTGTTAGTTTGTTATACACACACAAGGAATTTGGTTGCAGATTGAAGGTGTTTCTCTAATTTACATTTCAATTTACAGTACAGTGTACATATTAAATAAAGGTGCAGTGTGCGCTGTAGTGCAGAGCAATAAAATGCAACATCAGGCAATGATTTTTAGTTTTTACACAGTTGTGTATGTACAGAGTGTTGATCAGCAATTAACATGTTTAAAGTAGAATTCTTAATTAAAATAATATAATATAATTAAAAAACAAAACTAAAAAAGAAAGAAAAACTTAAAAGTTATGTTTCAAGCCCTCTCACAAAATTAACCATGACCAAAATGCTGTTCATTACTAGAATGTATGTCTCTGAAAACAGCTCGTTTTAGTTTATACTTAGTTATATTTATAGTATAATTTAGTGAATTTGTTGGATTGGGACTAGAGTAAAGTTAAAAAATGCCTTACTGTTTATGTAGCCTTAGTATCTGCATTAAATGAATAAACGGTTGTTTTGAACTGAGGAGGGGGAGCAGATTAAATTCAAAATACCACAGTAAAAATTGGTAAAACTAATTAAGGTAAAAAAATAAAATAAAATAAATAAAATAGACCACAATCACACAACAACAAAAAACATTTCCCCTTTCATTCTGCACCTTTAAATCATTCCTTTGTACCTGGAGTGTTGAGAAGACGTGAGAAGCGGCAGGCGTAAGACACTTGCTGTTCACAATGCTCAGCTGCTGATGTAATGACATGTATCTGCTCCATGGTGGCGCTGTAGTTCAGCTGCAGCACGGTGCGTCTTTCCCTGCTCGAACCGGACACCTTTGTCTGAGGAGGCAGATTATTAAGCACTGTAGTCCACACCTTGTCCTCTGAAACACACAGTGTGTGTGCAATAAACAAATGTAATAAATACAGCCACAAATCGTAATTAGTGTGATTTAGTAATTGAGATATCGAATATATAAATTTATATATAAACATTAAATATCTTGACTAAAAATTAAAATATTAAGTGTGAGACAATTAGTTAGTGCTTCAATTGAGCACTAACATATTTCACATGTAAAGTTATTGTATATATTTTTTTGTCTATTTAGGAATTTATTAACTTGAAACATCAACTTTATATCAGTGGTTGTTACAGTTACAGTTTTAGAGGAACAAGTATTAAATATACAAATTAAAGTTTAAAAAATGCTCTTTTTTATGAAAACAATTTTAAAAAAGAATCATGACTTTCTTGTACATGTCCTGTTTAATTTAAGACTGCACAACTGCTGGACTTTATACAGTGCTTTGTGCTTCATGCATCAGAAGAATAAGAGTGTAAGAGATGTGAGATTCTTTTCTATCAATTAAAGTTTTAAGAATAATATAATACAATACTACAATAATCAAAAATTACCGGTCATGTTGCAAATGACTCTGAATGGGCGTTGTGTTCCGCTTCCATCAGGATCGATCCAATAGGTGTCTGAAGGCTTTCCCAGGTGCTTATAAGCCTCACATGACTGTTCATACAGAGCTAAAAAGACAAAACCAATTAAAAGTGAATTATTCATATTATATTTTAATATATTTTTTTAATTCATTCATTCATCCATTATCTCCCGCTTTATCCTATATTAGGGTTGCGGTTGGGTTCCCCATGCCCATCCAGGGGAGAATAGACCCAGGACAGGGCGCCAATCCATCGCTGGGCACACACTCACACACTCACACTCACACTCACACTCTATATGGGGCAATTTGGAGAATTCCATTGACTTGATCCATGTTTTTGGACTGTGGGAGGAAACCGGAGAACCCAGAGGAAAGCCACGCGAACACGGGGAGAACATGGAAACTCCACCCAGATGGGGATACGAACCGGGAATCCCTAGTGCTGAGAGGCGAACGTGCTAACCACTAAGCCACCGTGCCGCCTTTTTTTTTTTTTTTAATTGTTTAAGTTATTTTGTTTTAAATAAGAGATTACTGAGGGATGGATCTCAAATGAGTAAAAGCTGTTGAGCTGTTTGGAAGTGGAACACATCAAACTTTAAAACCTTATTGTTTTTCTGAACAAGTTCAGATTTTACTGATGATTAAAAATGTTCTAAGCAGAGTTTTACAGCTTCATAAATATGATGTTTAGAAAGTGGTTCCTTTTATTGTGGTTCCAAAAGCAAGTGATTAAATGATGTAATGAGGTTTTTCTCTGCTGGCGGTCATTCATTTCACATCTAAATATTAATTAATTCATTCATTATCTTCCTCTCGTTGGTTGCTGGGTGGGGGGTTCTCCATGTCCATCCAGCAGAAAACGTTTCGGGTGCTGGGTAGATACACCCAGGACAGGGCGCCAATCCACCCCCCCCCACACACACACACAAACAGACACACAAACAAAACCACAAACACACATAGGGACAATTTAGAGCAGCCAATTCATCTTGAATCCATGCTTTTGGACAGTGGGAGGACATTGAAGAAGCCAGAGGAAGCCCAAGCAAACTCAGGGAGGACATGGAAACTCCACCTAGTACTGAGGGGCAAACATGCTAACCACTAAACCACTTAAATCTACAACAAACAAGTGAAAATACGTCCGGGCTGATGTAAGGTTTCCACAGACTGGAATCAAAAAATACAAATTGAAGCAGAAATCTGATAAACACACATGAGGAAAAGACTCTGCACAACAACCTCTCAGCACAGTTGTCAGGAGTATTAGGAGTAAAAAAGCTTCAGAATCACAAAGTGAAACCATTCTGGACCTAGTGTACTTACAAGTGTGACAGATAGCTCCAGTGTAGCCGGTGCCATCGCAGGAGCAGCTGAAACTGTCAAAAGTCTGAGCACATATTCCACCATGTTCACAGGGATTGGGCATGCACCTGAAAACAGATCAATGCATTATTAACCTAGTGAAAATGTATAAACCTTCAAGAGAAAATCTGTACATCCATCCTCCATCAACTGCGGTACATCATTTCTTTAACAAAATATGGCAAATAATTTTTAATTTACGGCAAAACTGAAAAAAACCTTCCTGTTTCAATAATTACTACAAACTTTCAGATGATCTTAAAGATTGTTTTTAGTGGATTTTACTATATTTTAAACTTTTTTTTTTTATCACTTCAGAGTAACAACATCTTTGTTTTGGACAGTGTGACATCCTGATAAGAACTTAAATCTATAATTCTGATTGTTGTTTGTCTTATTCTTATCTTTTGAACGAACACATTTTAAACCTGTAGCAGAGGTACCTGAAGTTCTTACTTACCGGTCCACAATGGCACACATGTCCAAGCTGATGTTTTCAAAAGTTCCCAGTACGCCCTGCTCCACAGCTGTCAGGTCGACCATTTGATTATCAACCTGAATTAACTGCATGCAGCCCTGAAACGCATTCTGTAAGACATAACGAGTCTTCTGGAAAAAACCTGTATTCCAGATAACAGAAAAAGGTCACGTATTTAAATAAAAAATATGTATATTTATTATATGTATATTTATATCCAAAAACATGGATCAAGGTAAATTGACTGCTCTGTATTGTTACTATATAAAGTGTGTGTGTGTGTGTGTGTGTGTGTGTGTGTGTGTGTGTGTGTTCAAATCCTCATAAAAGACATATACTCTTTGGATAGCTGGGTAAATTAACAAGTAAAAAGTATTGAATTATTTTATACAAAGAAACAGATGTTATAGTATGTAATTATTTAAAGAAATTCAGTTTAACAAACAGTAAATAAATGTGTGTATTCTTATTTTTATCATTATTAAAAGTACACTTGCCTCCAAAGTAGTAAGTCCCTCCAGTTATGATCTGGAGTGGAGTGCTGATGCTGACTGCAGAAGCCTCGTCTCCATCAATTGCTAACATCGTGTAGTTCTCTTTAGCCAGGAAACGAACGGCATGCCATTCTCCATCGTTCAGTTTCGAACCTGTAAAGGAAATATATTAGCAAATAATCATAAATAATATAGCAAATAAATAATGCTATATATCAATTTTTTTTAAAAAAGAAATCATGTAGGTGTTAGGAGAACATGCAAATTCAGAAATACAAAAACGACCTTGTCCACCCTGCCCAGAAATCCAATCGAGAACCTTTTTGCTGTGAGCAAAGAATCTTTACCACACTGCCACATCGTTTGATTTATATACCTACATGTATAACTCTACAATATAAAAACACTAAATATACATTTTTTGATAAACAACAAGTTTTGCTGCATATAATTTACTTTAATAATGCTCTAAACCGTGAATTTAACTGCAGAATGTCCCCAAATGCAACAGGAAGCCCATATACCTGTTGAAATGTCCACAGATGAGTTTTTCTGAGTAACGCTGATATGTGCTATGACCTTTCCTTTATTTAGTGTGAGTGCCAGCATTCCATCAAACAGTGAGCTAAACAGAAGCAACCCATCAGCGTTCCATGTGCGGAACTGAAAGCTTAGGAACACCATGCTGTGCTTCCTCCTTCCAGGCAGTTGCAGGAAACTTGAGGCATTAAAGAAAACTGAGAAACTGGGCACATCCACACAGGAGAACGTCAGGTTACGCTGTAAAAGTAAAAAAAAAGTATTAAAAAAGCCTGTAATTTACAGCTTATTCATTAACATTTGTATTATTTATTTAACCATGGGTTCAGACTTCAGTTCATTTAAATCAGCAGTAGTTTAGTGAGACAATTGAAGTCATTCATCAGTCTCTTTATTTGCTTTCTACATAGTAAATTTGGATGTCATGGTATTACAATTCATTACATCAGCTAAACAACTGAGTGGACAGTATTGTTTTATAAAGAGGGTATATAGTTAATATCTGTTTAAAAGCCTAATATTTTATTAAGTTCTTTGCAAAATACAAAAGGAACTTTGAATTAATGTGCGGTAACTTACAAAGTTGGAGGTGTTAACTTTCTTTCTTCTTGCCAGGTCGGTAATGTTTTCTCCATTGTAAATAATGTCCTCCATGCAGCCTTTGAAATTCCTCTGACCTCTTGACAATGGTTTAACTGAGTAGGGCAGTCCTCCGAAATTCAGCTAAGGAAAAAAAAAAATTTTATGCTCTGTAAATATAACAGTGCATGTCTGTATTATTTTGAGGCCTGTAAACAGATGATATACCACAGACGATGTTCAAGACCCTTCACCAGTGCTTCACCAGTAAGAATTTAATACCTGTTGAAAAGTTGAAACGGAATTAAAGTGATAAAGTCCAGAGTAAAGCCAAAGGTCTTGCCTCATAGTCCAGGTCAAGCTGATCAAACTCTCCATTGGTGAGAAAGTGCTGCTTGTGCTGATCCACAGTAAAGTTAACATTTCTTCGGTAGCGCTCAATCACCACAGAGTGCCAGTGATGGTCATCCAGCAGGCTACCACCAACTGCAGACGTGTGACCCAGCTCAGAGCCATAGATATTATTCCCTGCAATTCAGAAAAATACATAAAGTAATAGTAAGTGGTGTACAGGTCATCCCTAATGATTTAAATAAGTTCAAAAGTAGATATTCACTTCTTCTTATTTAAAACAATAAATCACCTTAACATCATGTAAATATTCATATTTCACTCAGACTTCATAGCCTTCATTAATCACTATCTATCTATACTGTACACACATATACATATATATGTATGTGTGTGTGTATAAACACATGAGCTCAATATCTGACGGATTTCAAGTGCTGGTTCTACCCAGGTTTATTTGGAGCTGTAGTCTTCCACGTCTCAGTTCTAGTGTGATGTAATCACCCTGCTGACCCTCGCCATGGAGGATAACACCATCACTCTCACCAGTCCTAAACTTTAGAGCGATCATGTCTTTGAGTATCTTCATCTTCTTTATTTTGAAGCGGTAGGAAATCACACCCCGACCATCAAAGCTAATCACATTGGTCCCTGCCAAAAAAGTAGACACACGCTGAGGTTAAATTATAGACTTATTTAAATTATAGAAATATGTAGTTTATGAGAGGGCGTGCATTATTGTAGATAACAACCTCAAGTGCCTCATTGCTTTTATAAAACAGTTATTATACTCACAGTATAATATACTCACAGTGAAAACAGCCATAGATCTCCATCCTCAGACCGATCCGACCCTCTTTACTCCACTCCAGGGGAATTATGCGTATGTATTGAGTCACAATGGAGTACTGCAGGTCATGGCGCACCACACTTTCAGAATTAGAATTTCCTGCAAAAGCCTGTAAACCATGATACAGTTATTTATAGGTATAATATTATTATTTTAATGTGACCTTCATCAGCAGTGAAAGAACTATTATCTGGAAAACAGTGAAGCCGCTCAGTGCTACTGTTAGCTGAATGGTTTCATTAAGCATACCGAAAGTTTTAGAAATGCTGAGAAGAGATAGATCAGCTTTAAGAGCTGAGGAAAATTAATGGGAGTGAAATTTAAGAGCAAACAATACCAGAGGTTACATGTAGTACACAGTTGTATTTCAGTTGTTGCAACATAAAGTAACACTATAATCAGATGCAAAGCAATCAAATACTGAAGGTCATTTATGAAGTCATTTAGCATCCCAGCTTGAGGTTTGGAGTTAGCAAGGATACAGCACCCTGGAACTATGAGGGTTAAGGGCCTTACTCAAACAAAAAACAAATGTATAACAAAAAAGCATTTTAAGTATTTGTGTAAAAAAAACAAATAAAAATTAAAAGTACGAGAATAAAATGAGAATAACAAATGTAAGCGTGCCAGAATAATGAACTAAAGATAAGTTAAGAAACTTATAAGCGTATAATCTTAAGATGTCTCTTAAAAACAGCTTTCTTTGGAAACCTGCACTATAATTTCCAGATATGTATTTTATACATACATCTTTCTTTGAGAAATATCTGGTATTTATTGGAAATCAACTGTGTTATAGATTTTAGACAAAGATGAGTTTACATTAACTTTTGCATAATTGGAGCATAAATAACACAGTGTCTAACTTACCCAGATGTTTCCATCTTGATGGTAAGGTCTCCAGTTCCTACCAGAATCACTGTAGAGCAGCCGATAGTGAGTGATCCAGTCAGAGCTGCCGTGTCGACCCTGAGTAGCTATGGCCATCACCAGCTTTCTGCTGCCTAAATCCACTTGGAGCCACGGGTTATGATCAATGTCGAGAGGAGACCAGCCTCCAGCACCTAAAACACATTATCCATCAACCAACATATTTAACTCACTGATTCTGGATCTGTATCCCCTCTTATTTTCACTCCCTCTTTCCAAAATACACTCTGACTCATTCACTGTGCTCTAGTGATGAATGTCACCTAGTGATTCAACCTCACCATGGCTAATTCTCACTCCGCATTGTTCACCACTGATCAATGGTGGATTGATCTAACCAACTCTGTCCGTGAGTCCAAGTCATTTATCATTTTTAAAAAACATGTCTCTTCCACAAGCTCTTGCCATGTAAATATAAAGTAATAATAATAATAATAATAATAATAATAATAACAATTAGAAGCCAGATTGGATAATATTCAAGTAACTGACTTGTGTTGTTATCTCATTTGTTAGTCACCTTCAATAAAATCATCTGCTAAGTGTCTAAATGCAAATGAATGTAATACAGAAATTAACATAATCAGGTCTGTACACATCAACAACCGCAAAAGGCATTTATGATTAGTCAAGAACTACAGAACCTCAAAATAAACCAAAACCAGAGAAGGTAGAAGGTAAGAATTTGAATGAACTTGAATTTGAACTACTTTGTTTAGTGCATCATACTATTGCATTTTAACTGAACATTTACCATCGAAATATTGTAATAATTATAAATTATAATAACCTAATATAATAATCAGTTAGGCAAGAACATTTTTTGATCTATGATTTTAAATGTAAGCATATGCTGTCACTGTGGTTATTCCTGCTGCTGTAACCTTATGTCACCCTTAAGTTCTGTGTGTGGAAAACAGATCATGGTATCATCAATAACATATATAGATATTAAAGTCTTAAGGCTCTTACCTTCTTTTCTATTCAGTTTGGCATGTCCAGAATTGTAGCCAGTATTGAAAACAGAAGAACTACTAAAAGCACTGTGAGGAAGTGGAGTACATAGAGCGTCCTCACATTTCTCTAAAGAAAAATAATAATAATAATAAAGTTACAACCACATTAATTAATTAATAACAGTGGAAACACCCTGAAGTAGTTTCCATCCTATGAAAGACAATTATATAGTGTTTGCATGAAATAGAAATGTTTAAAAGAACTCTTATTCAATTAAAACTGGTCCCCTACATGCACAAAATTCTTCAAATGGCATTTTAAGGACCCAGTCTCTCTATACCTACTGTACTCATTTGGTTTTATTTTTCCTTTATCCTTCATGTAAAAATACAATTAAAAAGCAAGCAAAGCAAGAAAACACCAATTGTTGATCTGGCAAATAGTGTGTACAGGAATCAGGCAGATGAAGCATCCGTGAGAGAGTGATGGAAGAGGACAGGAAGAATGTGAAGCAGATGAGTAAAAGATGGGAGATGAGCTGAGGGCTGAGCTGAGAGTTCCTCATACCTGATTTAAAGCTCATTAGCTTTTCAAAATTAAGTCCACAGCTCTCAGGAAACACACAAAAGCTGGATATTTCAGAAATAACAAGGGTTCCACTTACATTATTTTAGCCTTATTAAACTCCTAAAGCATAATGGTTTAAAGGACAGAAGCATGCTGTGTGATTACGGAGCTGGGTTTTAATGATGAAAAAACAAAAAAGGAATTCAGTGGTGATTTGTTTGACACCTTCCTGGCACAAATACATGTTATTACAAGCTGTTGGTTGCCCCTGCCCAAATTGCCCCATATAGAGTGTGTATATGTGCGTGTCTGTGTGAGTGAGTGTGTGCCCAGCTATAGATTGGCGCCCTGTCCTGGGTGTATCTGCCCAGCGCCCGAAACGTTCTCCCCTGGATGGGCATGGGGAACCCCACCGCGACCCTAATCGAGGATAAAGCGGGAGAATGAATGAAAGGATACAAGCTGTTGGTTGCCATTTGTTGTTTTTCAACAAAAAGACTTGAGTTACTCAGGGATCAGGTGTTGATGCGATGACAGTAGACTAAAAGAACAAGGCTGACTGTGCTCTGATTGGTTGGATATATTAATCAGCTCTTTAACAGCTCAACATACCCAATATTTATTTATTCTCCCACTTTATTTAAAGTAGACACTTTTGCCTGCTGAAATTGCAATACAGGCAATAATAACAGATCAGGATGTAGATCATCATTAACACTGCTCCTGCGAACCTAGTACATAGCATTAAATTAAGCAGAAGATGAGATAATGATTACATTACAGTATTATACATTTGTGTAAAGATGCACTAAGGTCCATTCTCTGTCCACTTTTAGTGCTCTTTTCCACAGAAGAATGAGGGATAATGTTTTATTCTGTATTATAAAATAAAATGATTTTTGGTGGGGTTAATGAACCCAATAATAAGATGTGAGACTGTTAGGAAAAGAATGACAGGAACAAATTGCAAGTCATGATATTCTGTGCATCAGGAGGTTAAAATAACTTCCACACAAGTCTCTGCTTAAGATGAACTCAGCACTAATCTCAGATTAGTTGAGAAAGACTCTGACAGGCCAACGCAGCATCTCTCGCTGTTCTGCCTGAGGAATAAAGGAATCAGAGCGAGAAGAGAAGTCTGATCACAACTGAGCTGATTCTGTGTGACTTATATTTTACATTTTAAATTTATATATGTTTTTATCAATTTCTGAAAGCTCCTGACAATCAGTCAAATAATCACACCCACCTAACAGCAACACCTACACCCACTGCGTTACCCATTCGCTTTAATAACCACACACACACACACCAATGCATAGTTTATACACATGCATCATCACCAGGCAAAAAAAAAGGTTGTGTGAAAATAAATTTTATAAATTAAACCTACATTTGAATGTACATATCTATTAAAGGTGATTATTCATTAGAGTTACGTAAAAACTGTTTTACTGACTGAAGTAAATGCAGCTCAGTACCTGCTTATTGACTCTAACCAGTCTAAAGCTTAAGGGTGGATAAAACTGGATTTGAATAATCTAAAAGACAAACAAAATGCATCTCAATAAACGCTTATTAAAGCCTCATTTACAAAATAATATCCTGAGCTCAAGTTTTAAAAACCAGCGACGGATTGGCGCCCTGTCCTGGGTCTATCTGCCCAGCGCCCGAGATGTTCTCCCCTGGGACGGAAGATAATGAATGAATGAAAGTTTTAAAAACAAGCCACATCTCATGTGGGTTTTCCTTCAGGAGTTCAGATTTCCTTTCCTGTTTTTCTGCCTTTAGCACCTAAACCTCCAGACTGCCACATCATCAGAAATTAGACTGTTAGAGTTTGAATCTCATAAATGAAGTGATGCATCCCTGAGTGGTTTCCTTTATGTGTTGAACTGACAGCGAGGTCACTGTGGACGAAAGTGTCACTGCACATTTACATGGCTGCTGGCACTGATGCAGTGTACTGTTAATTCCATCTCTGTATCTGGCAGGAGTGACAGGAGTGATCGCTTTCATCAGATATTCAGAAATGTTAACGGTTTTTATGTCTTTTATCCAAATAACCTGAATTAAAGGTCTGAAACTCAACAGCCTTCAGGTGGAAGACTACAATCAGATCAGAACCTTTCACACCATTCTTATGTTTTTATTTTCATGCTGCGAAAAAAAGATAATGAAAGAAAAATTAAAACAAATTATTACAAAGCCAGGATTTTTACTTTAGTCCCAATTTACTTTTACAGAAACCACAGAGATTTCGAATAATGTTCCTCGTGTGACCTAAAATCAGCATGTTTGCTTTAAAGTGGCAGCGATCAACAGTTTTCAGTCCTGTAGCTTTCATCATGTTCTTTGATTTCTCCGCTGCTTTCAACACCATCCAACCTGGACTTCTGAGAAACTGGATTTAATAGGCGTGGACTGTCACATGATGAATTGGATTATGGACTACTTCACAGATCGACCACAATATGTGAGGGCACAGGACTGAGTGTCTGACTGAGTGGTCAGTAGTGTGGGGGCGCAATTTCTCCACACCCAGTACACTGCAGAATTTAAGTACAGTTCACTGAACTGTCACAGAGCAAGAACACAGGCAGGTGAGAATGGCCAAACATCAACATGGTGGACACTTACAGCACTGCACTTAAAAATAATTAAGGTCGTTTGGGGTGCAGATGTCTAAAACATACATCAGCGCTGGGGACTAAACGCAAAGCATGACTGGAGGTAGACAAGCCTGGAGCCTGGAGCCTGGAGCCTGGAGCCAGCCTGGAACAAAGTCAATTGAATTCTCCAAATTGCCCCATATAGAGTGTGTTTGTTTGTTTGTGTGTGTGTGTGTGAGAGAGTGATTGTGTGCCCAGCAATAGAGTGCCCTGTCCTGGGTGTATCTGCCCAGCACCCGAAACGTTCTTCCCTGGATGGGCATGGGGAACCCCCTCTGCAACACTTGTAGAGGATTAAGCGGAAAATATATACGTATATAACAAACATTCGATAGTATTTAATAAAATGGTTAACATGGAACAAATATAAAAAATATTTGTACTTATCAACATTAAGGTCAGATTTGTTTCATAGTTCTTAAAAATCTTCCATAACTTGGTGCTTTATGCTAAACCCTCCCTCCAACCAAATTTCCAAATTCTACTTCAATTTAACGATCTTTTAATAAAGACCTCAGTACAGTTTCAACACTCTGCATCCCAGCCGCTCCAAAGTAGTAAATGTGGAACTTACGGGTTGAAGAAGATGCACTATACCGTCTGATGCTGCTGATGATCCAGAAGAGCTGAGTGAAGCCGAACCGTGTCATGCACCTCATCTTCCTCCTAACGCTGTTGATGCTTATTTTGAAGATAAAAGTACAAAGGATAACTGTGGACCAACCTCTGCTCTCACAGGAATTAACAGTCTCAAGAGTGAAACGTGCAGCAGTGACCCACTGTCTGTTCTGCTCAGAAATGTTCTAACTACAGCCCCCTACCTCCCCATCTGCTTTGGTACAGTCCATCCATCACAAATCAACTCCCTACTGTTTATTACGATTGGTTCACCTTCACAAAACAGAACTTGTTTGCAGAAACTAAATGTGCAGTTTATTGTTCACTCCTTCACTTACGTCAACCACATTTCACACAGACTGAACACCTGCTGAACATCGCCAAAGTTAAATATGGTGTCCCACAAGGGTCAGTCCTGGGTCCACTCCTATTTGCATTGTATATGCTTCCACTGGGATCAATTATTCGTAAACATGGAATCAGTTTCCACTCATATGCAGATGATACACAGTTATATGTTTCAGCTAACCCTAATGATGGTCGTTCAGTCAGTAAGCTCGAGGACTGCATCCAAGATATTAAAATGTGGATGTCAAA
>JAFMOD010000823.1:0-11757 GCA_019802435.1 Corydoras maculifer | reverse complement strand
GGGGGGGGGGGGGGGGGGGGGGGGGGCAAACACTGCATTTTCGGAATGTCCCCAAAACAGCAGCACATACTTCAGTCAGATTTTTAAAAGTCTGGGAAATCAGTCCATAATCCAGATCCCTCCTCCACTCCTCCATCTACACACGTCATCACTGCATCATGTGCTGAGCTTCATCCGTCCTGAATAGAAAAAAAACAAACAGCAAAAAGAATTAATGACCACCTGAAAAGCCACACGACAAGACAGGTAACAACCATACAGAAATAAACCTTTCATTTAAACTGACGCTATCATTTTTATTCTTAACCCGTTAAGCATCTGTTCATGAACTTTAGTATCTGTGGTAGTTTAGTGTCCTTAACATAGTATTTATAACTGTAGTGACAGATTTCACTCATATTCAGCAGTGATACAAAATTCAGATGTTCTGAATGACTGAATGCCATTTTGAATGTCAGCATAGAGACAGGTGGCATTAATAAACTAACCAATCAGAGTACACAAGGTCAACAAACAGGAAAGGATCATTACAACAGAAGCAGATTAAGCTAAAAGAAGTGAACAGAAGTATGGAAGGTGTATGTAAGTGCACACAGTTTATATACCTGCCGACAAAAACGGTATATAAACAGTAAAAGCAACACAAGCAGAAGAAAAAGAAGTGAGAACATATAATTAAAACATAAAGCACAAGAAGAAAGTCTGCTGAATTCTCTCTCTCTCTCTTCACATTCTTCTCACCCCCTTACTTTAGCCAACAAGTTTAGTGCTTTGCTCGTTCCGATATTCTGCCCCCCAGTTTCTCAGGGTTAGGGGTGAATGCAGTGTTAGATGGACATGATGCCATGCTGAGCTTGTCCATGCCAAGACATCAGATTAAAACCTCACCTACCTGCCCACTGTCCACAACCAATGGACTGCTTCTGTCTACCTGTCTGTAAACCAACCAATCAGAAGAGACCAATGCATTACAAAAAAGTGACTAAACTTCTTGATGTTTAGTTTAAAGGTTAAATTTATAATGTAATCTGATTTTAAATGTCATGGAGGACATGGTGTTGCCCTTTCCAAAACTGATGCTCCATTAGAGGACAGAACTGTGTGTATTTTCATGCTTTATCATAAAAAAAAGAACTGACTCAAAATGTAAACAGCCCCTGCAGGACCACAGGGAAAAGGTCTTACCGGCCGCTTGCTGGCTCTGAGATCTCCTGCGTGTGCTGGAGGACCTGGACGTGGAGGAGAGGGAGGAGCCCACGCTGCTGGCTCTGGAGATAGGCAACAGTACAGGGGTCACAGGAGGAGAGTCCAACTGAGGGATGAGAGTCCGACAGAAAAACACAGTGAGCAAACAGAACGAGAAAAACAAGAGAAAGGAAATTAAAGAATCAGACAGGAAGAGAGAAAAAAAAGAGACAGAGACAAAGAAAAAGAGAGAACGAGAAAGTACTTAATTATGTAATTATCATTATAACAAATATTTAAATTGTTATATTTTGGAATGTCGGTGGTTTCAATGATCAGAAGAATCAGGTTCACATAAAACAGACAGATAAACAAATGGCTGAAGGACATCCTTTCGATTTTTATAAGCTTCTGACGTAAAAGTGGGTGTGTACCTCCACACTGTCATGGGTGGGCGAGGAGGAAGCAGAGGAGTTCTCGGCGTGTCGTCGTGAGGAAGAGGAGAGGCCGAGCTCCACTGTACGAACGCGCTGGGCGAACTTCAGCGAGCATACAGATTCTGTGATGTTACTGTCTATAGGAGAGACCTGAGAGAGACGGAGGTAAATTCACAAACATGATTCAGTCTCACGCTGAACTAAATTCAAACCATGTACCGTTCAGACACAATTGTCTTATTTCCATTTATTTAATGAAAAGAAGTACCAAGGTTAACAGCACATTGGTACTTTATTTCTCCATAAATTAAAGAAAAACTTGTGTACCTGCACCAGCATCAGGGTCTTGCTGTCTCCACTCAGCGAGTCCTGCAGCAGGTACGTAAGGCGTGAATTCCTGAAGGGAACGTGCGAATGGCGGGAACGTAGCGCGCTGATGACATCACCCAGTGCAGACAGAGACTTGTTGATGCACTGAGCCTCACGTAGTCGACTTCCCTCAGCACCCGATTTAGAGATTCTCTCAGAACCGGCCAGATCCACCAGATTTAACTTACCTACACACACAAACACACCACACCTTCATCTACAATTTATCTTTTTTAAATCAGACAAAGATCAAACTAAATATCTAGGTCTGGTGTTAAGCTTTTAAACTCAATTTCTGTCTTTTTAATAATCAAAAAAAGTAAGGCCATTTATTTTGTGTGTACCTGTGGTCCGATGTCCAGTAGAGGAGTTGAAACCAGCCACAGTGATGATGAGGAGAGCATGAGAACGGGAGCTGTGCTCATTCAGATTGGTGCAGGCAGTTGCACGGTTCATGTGACCCAAATCAAGCACCTACAGATCAGAACCGAACAGAAATTTAACCAGAATATCCAGTAATATTCACACATCCAGTAATATTTCATCATAAAGCCACTTTCAGAACGATATGCCTTCACAAAAAGAGGTGGCTTCACTTCTCTTAAGGTTTAGATAGTGTCTCACCTTGTTAATGTCTTCTACATTCTCCACAGAGAACTCCGTGAGCCCAGGTACATACAGCTGACCGCTGCCGTCAGGACACATCTTTATATCCAGCTTCTCATTCAGGTTCTCCCCCAACAGATTTCTAATGATAATAAAGCTCAGCTTTTCAGAACAGGACTTCCATCAATATTAAAACATACATTTAAATGACCATTAGTAATCTGTATAGATATCGGTTTGCACATTAATTCTAATCTAGAATATTGTTAACTCTGGGGCTGCAACAACATATTAATAACAATCAATTATAAAAAGAGTTAACAACTAATTTCATTAGCGATGCGTCGCACAGTTTTTGTCTTGTTTGTTATATTCGCTTACATCACATGCAGCACTTGGGGGAAAAAAAATGTATAAAAGTGATTTGAACAGAGCAAAGGTGGCGTCTGAGCGGGCACTGAATCTTTAAAACACAATGAAAAAACATGTTGGCGTCACAGTTGAGGATGAAGGGAGCTCAACAGCAGGCCCACTCAGACGATCAAGCTGTGTTTACTTTTTATTTCAGTTTAATTAGCTTAAGCAGTGTTTAAATGTGCTTTATAAATACATGTAAATTTTGCACAATGCTTGTAATAAATGATTACATTTCAAGTTAAAATTTTCTGACAAAGTATTAGTGAAGTCACTGCACTGTGAGGAGTGAGGCAGGATGAATAGCATTTACACAGCAATTAAGGTAACGTTAAATCTACTCAGATTTGAGTAACGTATTGTGCCAACATGTGTGTACCTTGTTTTGAAATTGCTCTATGGTCAATGTATATGAATTAACCTATTACTGTAAATAAAACCAGACATCTGCTGACATGTGCTATGACATACTCTATACTGTCGTTTTTCTTATTCTAGAAACAAATAGCAACAGATGACAGGTTTTTATGATGTGAAATACATCTTTTATAGTCCAGGCTAGCCAGCCAGGCTGGTCCTTCAACACGGTATGAGCAGCAGTTTTGTGCAGCAGGAGAGCCAGCCTGGGTCAGGAGCATGATGACATGCTAACATATTCACACTGCAGTGCAAAGTTTCTAATAAAAGAGTTTGCATCAGCAAGTTGGATGTAGTGTGTGCACCAGTGTAGCACTTATTTTTCTTTGTATTAAAAATATCTATAACACTTTTTAAGTGCATTGAACTACAGTGAAATGACGTTTTAGGTCACGTGCTTTCTGTTCATAAAGCGGGTTAATACAGTTTTACTGCGTGACACTAGACGGCGCTAGCGCTAGGATCTCAGATTCTGGAGGATTTTTTAATAATTTTTGGTTATATAAAACAGTAAAAACTATTAATTATTTTTAGTATTTGTAATTAATTAAACTTTAATAATTGATTTTAAATTAAACAAGAATTATTAAAACATAAATTTGATGAAGTCACTTCAGTTTATTACTAACTTCTGCAGTTCTCTGCTTATTCCTCTCTGTGTGTGTGTGTGTGTGTGTGTGTGTGTGTGTGTGTGTGTTTTCACCTTAGGGTCTCGTTGTAGATCTCAACCATGCTGACAGTGATGCTGTAGTCCCAATCTGTTTTTTTTTCTGAGACTTCAGAGAAGAGCAGACGAAGAGCTCGCTGGTTAATTCCTGGGTTCTCAGAAACACCCTGTAAACACACACAAGTCTTGATTGGTTTCTGTACCTCTGACCGAACTGATGACATTACATATGAACACAACCGTTCAAAGGTTTGGGGTCACTTAGAAATTTTCTTATTTTGGAAAGAAAAGCACATTTTTATTTATTTTTTTTAAATGAAGCTAACATCAAATGAATCAGAAATACACTCTAGACATTGTTAATGTGCTAAACGACTATTCTAGCTGCAAACGTCTGGTTTTTCATGCAATATCTATAGGTGTATAGAGGCCCAACAAGACAAGTACATAGGAGTCTCTAGTTTAAGAAATCGATGCCTTACAGGTCCTCATCTGACAGCTTCATTAAATAGTACCCGCAAAAAAAAACTGTCAACATCTACGGTGAAGAAGCGACTCCGGGATGCTTGATTGGAGCCAATTTGATGCTACAACAGGACAAAGACCTAAAGCACACCTCGAAATTAGGCAAGAATTATTTAAAGAGAAGCAGGCAGCTGGTATTTTATTGGTAATGGAGTCTCCAGCACAGTCACCAGATCTCAACCCCATTGAGCTGTTGTGGGAGCAGCTTGACAGTATGGTACGCATAAGGTGCCCATCAAGCCAATCAAACTTGTGGGAGGGGCTTCTGAATGCAGAGAGTAAATCTTCTCCAGATTACCTCAGTAAATGAACAGCTAGAATGCCAAAGGTCTGCACTGCTGTAACAGCAGCAAAGAGAGCATTTTTTGACGAAAGCAAAATTATTATTCATTCATTCATTCATTATCTTCCGCTTCATCCTATCTTAGGGTCGCCCATCCAGTGGAGAATGTTTCGGGCGCTGGGCAGATACACCCAGGACAGGGCGCCAATCTATAGCTGGGCACACACTCACTCACACAGACACGCATGCATACACACTCTACATGGGGCAATTTTGAGAACTCAATTGACTTGATCCATATTTTTGGACTGTGGGAGGAAACCGGAGAACCCAGAGGAAACCCATGCAGACACGGGGAGAACATGGAAACTCCACCCAGATGGGGATTTAAACCGGGAATCCCTAGTGCTGAGAGGCGAACGTGCTAACCACTAAGCCACCGTGCCTCCGCAAAATTATTATTTCAAAATAAAAATATTATTTCTAACCATGTCAATGTCTGGACTATATTTCTATTTATTTTTTTAACTCATTTGATAAATAAAAGTATGACATTTCAGGGATAACACGAAATTGTCTGGGTGACCCCAAACTTTTGAACGGTAGTGTAATGATGCCTAATTATTAAGAGCATCTTTAGTTGGAGGTGTGTATTTACAGTATTTTTAAATGTTATATATGACTCCTCGATCATTTACCTCCATAGTATAGGTCTTTCCCGATCCTGTCTGTCCGTAAGCAAAGATGCAGACGTTATAACCATCTATACAGGATATGATGAGGGACTGCACTTCCTGAAACACCTGTCCAATCAAATATATACACCATCAGTTCCACTGAGGTCTGAGAACTTAAACCTCAGCTCAGATCCAGCTCAGTGAGCACTGACCTCCTCCTGCATGGCCTGAGGACGGAAGACCTTGTCCAGTTCAAAAGTCATGAGCTTGCCCTTATTGGAAAGGTAAAGCAAGGCATCATCATCTGGGTCAAAGGTCACCACAGTCTTGTCCATATCTGCCTCCTCCTGAGACAGTGGACGCACCCGACAGAACACCCTGATGTTCCCTGAAATGCAGGAGTGACGTAGGACAGAGCAGATACAGGTTACAGAATAGACGTGTGTTAATACAAGCAGCTTTTATAACAAAGATTTAACTTTGTGTTCATTTGATTTGTTAATAAGAACCCATGTTGATACCTTTAAGGCGCACCAGTTCATTGTGGCACTTTTTCCGTAGATTCATCTCTCTCTTGTACTTTCGCAGGAGCTCCTGGTTGGCACTACTCACTTTTTCAATCATGTGACAGATCTACAAACACACAGGGTTTAGTAACGGTCTCATCAGCTTCAACTAAGGTAGTGTGTGTATGTGTGTGTGTGTGACAGACCTCTTGTTTAGCCTCAGCTATCGCCTTCTCCAGCATGTAAGGGAAGTCCTGCACTTGTCTCTTCAGGCAGTTGTAGTCGGAGGTGAGGGTTCTGAGAGCAGGCTGGAGGGTCAGCAGGTTCATCCTCACCCCCGCCAGGTTTTCATGAACGGCCTTCATCTCACTCTCCGCCCTGATGAACGCCTCCTCAATCATACGGTTCTTCTCCTCCTCTAAGTTTTGGATCTCCATTTCCAGCCGACCTTGTGCTCGCTCCACCTCACCCTCATACGCTAGTAACTGTCAAACACACACACACAGGTGGTCTTAACACAGCGAGGGTGTGAAAATAGAGGAGATCAAAATGAGGAACACCATCATGTAACACGTGTTTGTACCTGCTGGCGCAGCTCACTGTTTGTTCTCTGACTGTCATGAAGCTGCTGCTGGAGTTCCTGTAGGCGCCTCCTCTGAATATCCAACTGTTCCTGAAGAACATGGTTCTGCCCCTGTGCCTCCATCAGAGCCTGCGTCCATTGGGATGGCTCTGTCTCCACCGGTTTACTCGCCAGCTGCAGGAAGCACCCACACAGTTAACTTTACACAGTACATACAGTACAAGTACTGAAGTGAATGTGAACACAGTTCTTACAGTGGCCTTTAGGGGTGCTGCTGTGTGTTTGCATTGAATTTCTTCAGTATTTTTAAGCAATTCCTCTTTCTCAGTTCCGCACCCCAGAGCCATCCCCAGCTGATCCTGTAAATCTTCTGCCACTTTAACTCTGGCCTTAAGCTCTTGCTCCAGGGCAGCCACATGCTGCTTACAGTCCCTACAGCGTTCCTCACATAGAGAGAGCGCCCCCCGCAGGGCTGATGCCTCCTGACATATACAAAGAACATTAAACAGACTCGATTGGGAACTAGAGTTATACAGACATTATACAGGTAACAGGAAGGGCCAAAAACAGACAAACCTGGATCGGGACATTTTTAAAGACTCCCAAATTATAAAGGTGTGCATTTGATTTGGATATAGGTGAACATACCTGGCTGTGGGGACAGTTAGAGGCGGGGCATGTGAGTATTGGAGGGTCATGGCTGTAGCTGGTGGCCTTCAGTTCCTGTTTAAGCCGCTGGTTCTCACTCTCCAACAATTCCAGCTGCTTTTCCAGGTCTGTCGCCCCCTGCAGGTGTCCACACAATGTGTAATGTGTGTTCATGTGTAAACTAGGTCAGATTTGTATTCCCAGCCCCTGAGAAATGTGTACTTTCAATTCATTGTTTAATGAGCTGCTAATAAACATAACCATTTTAACCATTTAAACTTTTAACCCAGTTCTTAAGGTGCCTGATGAACACTTGCTGATATGGAAAATGCTGATATTCTACATGACATTTAAAGCAGTTTTTGTCAGGGCTGTATCTAAGAGCCAGAGCAGCAACTACAGGAACCACACTAAACAAATGACAAAAGATTCTGGTCCCAGAAAAGTGAAATAAATAAGTTTTTTATATGACTTTTTCTTCTCACCAGTTCAGAGCGCAGTCTCTCCACCTCCTGAGTTCGGTCCAACAGTTTCTTCTCCAGCTCCTCAATCTGTGACGGACAAGAAATCTATAGTAAACCATGTTCTTCAGGAACCAGAGAGCCTGAAGTTACACTACAATACTGCTACAGCATTAGGACTGTAATCCTAATCTATTCTTTAAATCAAAGCTCAGGATGAACTAACAGAGTTTAAACTATTATTCTGAACATGAACAGGTAACATTTGTACAGTGTGGAGTAAATTTATATTTTATGTTTTATACTAACCACATATTCAGCACTCAATCCCCGATACGTGAACCCAGTTAGCCACTTTATTATGATTCTGATTATATATTTTAAAATGTTTACTACAGACATAAACTGAGCAAGTTTTTTGTTAGTAAGTGTAAATGTGTTAATATAGAAATGATCTGATGAATCTAATATGTAGAATTATTTTATTCTAAATGAAATACCTGAGTGTGCAGCCCTGTGACGAGAGCCAACTGGTAAGCCTCCTTTTTATACAGAGCTCCCTGCGTGTGAGGTCCTGCACTTAATCTCCGTTCACCTACACACACACACACACACACACAAAAGAACTTTCAACTGTGCATCATGGTAAAGGAAGCTTTATAAACCTGTCTTTTGACGTACTGGTACTGAAGCCAGCTTGGATAGGTTGCCTTTGATGCTCTAGAGGTTCCTGACTGGAGGGTAAGGACTCTTGGCTGGGTCCTGCCTGCTTGTGGTGGTCCCGAGTGACCTGCTGAGTGTGCAATCGCTTTAGGAGGGGCCTGGTTGAGGGTTCCTCACCATGCAATCGAGCCTGGAATGCACACACTTTCTCCTGCAGTGCCTGCAACACCAACCACACACAATATTTAATAACTCAGAGGTGGGCCACTGAACTATTTAGATCCTTCACAGGAGATGTGGCCTCTGTACTACTATATATATATATATATATATATATATATATATATATATATATATATATATATATATATATATATATATATACACACACACACACACACACATACACACATACATATATACATACATACATTTTTCTAATAATAAGATCACATGAATGGTTAACTGGATTAAATTTTATTCATTTTACTTCAAAAATTCCAGTGAATTGTGAAATGTGGAGAGCCAAATGAAAAAAAAAATTCTGAGATCACATTTACTGTTGATTTTAACATGGCATCAGAACTAAAACCTGAGTGTCCACTCTCACACTGCCCCAGTTAACAGCTAAAAACAAAAAAAAAAAAAAAACCACTGCGGAGAAGGTATTCTGTGGAGAACGTTCCGTATGTAACAGCATGCAAAAAGAACAAAAGCAGCTCACATAGAAAGAAGGAGAATAAGTGAGGAATTACATGAGTGGACGACCAGGAAGCACACCACATGACCTGTTCACATGAGCCAGCGTGGTGGTGGAGGTGGACATGGAGAGAGGAGAACGGAGATGAGAAGAGAAAGAGATGAAATGAACAACAGCAGGTACAAATGTTCATGACCTATGACCCACATCTGTACGAGTACTGGATTCCTAAATGAGGTATTACACCAGTAAATGTTTTTTCTAAGTCTGATTAATCGAGCTTCATGTGAAAGCATGTGAATGAAGTTACAACTGATTCCATAAACAGCGGTGACAATGGCATTCTTCAAACAGCAATGAGAAATGGAAAAAATATATCATTTAACCTGTTAGTTTTAATAGTTAGTTTAGCAGATATTACAAATCTACAGCAACAAAATTAACAACCCAGATCTCTTCAAATTAACCTGAATTCTACAGATTAGAAAAAGGTTCCAAAACTTACATGAATCGTCAGTAATTAGGCTTAACAGTGACAAGTGAGCCAGAGAGAGCTCAGAGTGAGAGGTCTTGTTGTTTAATCCTGTTCTGATTAGTGTTAACACTACACTGTGCTGGATCTTTCAGTGTAAACACACTCTATAACCCAGGTATGTTGTTATGAGACACACACACACACAAACACACACACACACGTCAGAGCTATTGTCTGCAATTACAAAGTCACTGTGCATTCAAAAGAAATTCACAGAGAAATGACCACAGCCTGCAGACCATGTGACCACTGACCAAACACAAACACAACCCTCTCTGATTCTTCTCCTCCCTTTGATTCTGCTCCTCCAGTCTCTTTTGATTGTGCTCATCTCCTCCCAACATCTCTTAAGGTTCCTCCTTTCTCTTCTGTTCCAAACTCCTCTATTTCTTCCATAGGTTTTCATTTTGTCCTCATTTTCTTCTCTTCTCTCCTCGTGCCCCTCACATACTTTATCAATGTTTTAAACCTTCTTCATATTATTCCCCATCTTTTAAACCTGATATCTGATGATGTTACTTGGGACATATCTGGATGATGTCCTGGATCACCAGCACAGGGTGGTTCTTTGTTTTTAGTGGTTTTATTCAAATCCCACACGCCACATTACAAACATAAAGCAAACACTGATGATGTGTGTTATGATGTACCGGGCCTTTACTCCACCCAGAACTCTACCACTATGGATTTAATATATGGGACAGCATTTAGAAGACTTTATAACCCCTTATGATAATTATTATTGTTGAGACGTCTCAGTAAGTACTGAATACTGTACTAGTATTCTGTATTTATTTTCATTATTAAAAGTATAAATTCTACTTTATTTGCAATGCCTTCTGATACATTACGCTTTAATTTCCCTGTTTTCTCTTTGCTCTCGGCGTCTTCACTGCACAACTTTGCGTTATTTGGTTCTCTTTTGCCTGACTTTATAACCCCTTATGATAATTATTATTGTTGAGACGTCTTAGTAAGTACTGAATACTGTACTAGTATTCTGTAATTATTTTCATTATTAAAAGTATAAATTCTACTTTATTTGCAATGCCTTCTGATACATTACGCTTTAATTTCCCTGTTTTCTCTTTGCTCTCAGCGTCTTCACTGCACAACTTCGCGTCATTTGGTTCTCTTTTGCCTGACACACCCTGGCCTGTGAGGTCACGCCTTCCATGATGTGTTCTTACATGATGTGGTTACTCACTTTAACGTCCACAACAGACAGGAAGGATGAAGTAGTGAATGCGATTAGTGATTCAGATGAGGTGAGGCTTCAGACAAGTATAAAGTAATCACATGATTACTAAAGGGTGATTTAAACCTTTCTATGTTTAAGGGCACAGTAATTAAGAACTTGTTGAAGTGGCTCTTTGTTTAACTTTATAGCTGCATGTGCTTCCTTTAGTTTCTTACAGACAGTTATCAAGCTGTACAAGCAGCCAGAGAAATGTGCTTAATCAGCATGTTTATACCTGTATGAGCAGCCGGGGGTCAGAGGACGCAGGTTCTGAGAGGTCAGTGGTCAAGCGACGGCGCTGGTGCACTGAATTGGGCAGCGTCAGGAAGGAGTTCTCCTCCTCACCATCACTGATCAGGAAGTCCACTGAACTGGCTGCACACACAAACACATGGATTAAAGCTCTTCTACAAACACAGATCTGTTCTGGTCTCTAAATGTTTGACTTAACATTTCAGTTGCCTTCTCAAGCCCTATTACAGAAACTCTAGCAGTGTTCTGTTTATTGCATTACATTACAGCAGTAAGATTCAGCTCTGAACAACTCAACTGACTGCCTGCTCTCAGTTTGGAGGGTTGGCATGTTCTTTTTCCTGTCAATCACATGTCTGCGAGCTCACATGTCCAGAAAAATGCAGGAACGCATCTTCTGCGTGCAGAGGTTCAGTCTTAAACGTTGCATGTGCAGCAGTCCCTTATGTGCCTTACCCCCATCCCTTTAGGACAATAGATAACAGGTCAGTGGGACTCTGACCTGTTAAAACAGGGAGAAGAATTTAAAATAAGAGCTAGAGAGCCTGAGAGGACGTTCTCTCCCCTGGTTGTCAGCAGCAGGTGCATG
>JAFMOD010000822.1:423925-440926 GCA_019802435.1 Corydoras maculifer | reverse complement strand
ACCTTAACCTTAAAACCATAACCTTACAGACTATTTAAGGTGTATTATAACGTCACTTGGACTGAGCTGCATTGCTTCTGTTAGTTCTATCAGATTTACATAACTAAACCTGCTGGAGCCTTCTGCTTCTGAGATTCTTTAAAGTGGATGAGCTGGGCATCAGACGAGGTTTAACTTCCATGTTGTCATCTATTATACATTCTACTGAACATATGTCTGCAAGCAGCACAAAGCATATTGGATTGTCTGTGAGTCAGGGGTGTGTGTGTGTGAGGTGCTGAAGCATTTCTAATGTTTTAATTAGTCATGTGTCTCTGGACGTGCACTGAGCTGTGTGTAAATAAATATATATTCATGACAGGGAGAGAAACAGAATCATTCTGAAGCAGGAGTCTGTATTATTAAATAACATTTGGGGACAACGTTTGCAAAAGAAGAGGCAACACTAGTTCCATGCCACCAGCCTAAAACAGAATTGCTTCAGAATATTCGCTAGTGTTCAGTTATACACATAGAAAAGAGGAACAGACGCTGCAGCTTTAGCACAAAGAGAGAGACAGACAGCGAGAGAGAGAGAGAGAGAGACAGAGACAGAGACAGACAGACAGCAATAACAGAACAACAAAGTGATCATTATGCCATGCCACTAACCCAAAGCCCACCAGGGTTAAAAATCATCTCATCTCATTATCTTACCCTTAATACCTTTAAGTTTGTGGGGCAAACATACAGGGGAGAACATTACACCCAGGACAGAGTGCCAATCCATCACTGGGCTCACACTCGGTCACGCAGGCACACACTATATATGGCCAATTTATATAGAGGGCAATTTAAAGCAGCCAATTCACCTTTAATCCATGTTTTTGGACTGTAGGAGAAACCCGGAGAGCCACAAGAAATCCCCACATGAACATGGGGAGAACATGAAAACTTCACCCATACTGGGTTTCGAACCTGGATCCCCAGCGGTGAGGCGGATGTGTTAACCACTACACCACCATGCTGCTTGGGTTATTACTGCAAACCAATCAAGAGCAAACAAAATGTACTAAATAAAAGCTTTAGGTTCAAGTTGCTATGGGCTGGTTCTTCAGATTGGCATCCCAATTCATGTCGAAATCCCAAATCATAAAAACCTTGGTACAATATAATATAAATAATAAGGTAAAAGCTGAGATAACAACCCTGGTGTGTAACACTTAAGTAGGCACACAGGTGCACACACACACACACACACACACACACACACACACACACACACACAACAGAGAGCAACATTAGCGGAGAACAACAGGTAAAAGCCTTAGAAGCGGTGTGTGTGTTTGCATAGATATGTATGACTGAAGAAGCAGCATGGTCTGATTAGCTCATGGTGACTGACCGCCAGCAGGGGGCACCACTTGATCAAGCAACTTCATACTGGTTCTTTTCCAGATTTTTTTAATGACGGCACGGAGCTCCTCGTTGGCCTGCTCCAAATTTCCTGCACCCACAGAAGAACAGAATGCATGATATTTTGTGCGTGTGTGTGTGTGTGTGTGTGTGTGTGTGAGATATATAAGTAAATAATAATGTAGCAGCGCTCACCTTCTGTTTTGATCTTCAATGCAGTCCGTACGAGTGCAAACAGCGTGGCATTAAACATGACTGTGCCGTCACTGTTCAGGGGCATGTTCATGGCTACCAGCCTCTGAGAGACAAGACAGACACGACACACTTCAATCTGGGTACAGTACGGAACTCATGGGTGTGTGTTTGTGCGGGTGAACTGTAGAGTACGGTGACGGCTGGATCGTCCCTCCATCACCCACACTGCAGCCCTCTGTGATAGTAGATACCCTCAGAATGCACATTGCTTGAGATACAGATGGTACCTGCTATACTTCCTAATCCTCAAATACAACCAGGGCCTATAGGATGGACTTTGTAGTTCTACAGTTCCATTCTGTAGTTCTACATACTCTGTTTGTCCACTTTACTCTGTTCTCTGAGGATCACGACCCTCACAGAGGTATTATTAGGGTGGTGGATGATGGTACGAGTGGATCAGACACCTGTATGTTCTGATTGGTGTTCTGTTCTCTGTTCAGCAGCACAACACACACAAACACACCACCACCATGTCAGCATCACTGCAGTACTGATAATCATCCACCCCCTAATACCTCCTCTTTTAGGTTCCTGATCATCGGAGAATATAATAAAGCAGACTTATTATCTTTCCCATTATCCTATGTTGTACCCTATAATCCTGGGGAAGTCCCAGTCCCAGGTCCAGGGGAGAATATTTCAGGGCGCTGGCCAGACAGGGCACCAATCCATCGCTAGGAAAATGGGGAGAATATGCAAACTACATGCTAACCAGAACACCACAGTGCCACCCAAGTTATTACTATGAACTTCCATCCATCCATTATCTTCCGCTTTATCCTCTATTAGGGTCGCGGGGGGGGTTCCCTATGCCCATTCAGTGAAAAACGTTTCGGGCGCTGGGCAGATACACCCAGGACAGGGCGCCAATGTTTTTGGACTGTGAGAGGAAACCGGAGGATCCGGAGGAAACCCACATGGACACGGGGAGAACATGGAAACTCCACCCAGATTGGGATTCGAACCAGGAATCCCTAGTGCAGAGAGGAGAACATGCTAACCACTAATAACCACTAAGCCACCGTGCCGCCTACTATGAACTTATAAAAATAAACTAAAAACAAAGTTAATAATAATAAAAAAAATTTCGGTGTTTTTTTTAGATTGGCATCCCAATTCATGTCAAAATCCGATATCATAAAAAAACTTTTCATACTGTATTATTATTATTATAAGTGATTCAATTATGTTTACCCTCGGAGAACATACTAAAGTGGACTACAGACTGGAATTATAGAACTACAAAGTCCAACGATATGATAAGTGGAGCTGAAAAAACAGACCGTGAGTGTAGAACTGAGAAGGTGTATCTAATAAAATGGCCGGTGGGTGTATCTCTCTTACAATAAAGGAAGAAACCAAAGAGACGGAACAGTAAACACACACAGACTACAACACCCCGAACATCCTGTTCATTCAGAGGTGCCGCTGTGTTTCCGCCGTGATGCTGAGGTTCCGTGTGGGCAGAGCATCACAGCAGCGGCCTAGAACAGTACACACATCAATGGAGATGCCTCCATCCACCAGCAGTGTGTGTGTGTGTGTGTGTGTGTGTGTGTGTGTGTGTGTGTGATAACCTTGCATGCCACTCTGTGTGGGCACAGCTTTCCAAAGCCTAGCGGAGGCTGAATGCGCCGCAGGAGCGTCACAACGTCCAAATGCTTTATTCTGCCCCTGAGAGCCGGAGTTATAGATATAAAGCGTATGTTAGATAAACACGGACACCGTATATACACATCGACACAACCCACACACAACTCACTTGGCCTCTGGATCGTATTCAGACCATATTCTCTTGAATTCGTCGAGGTGATGGGGTCCCAGGATGGACCAGTCGCGGGTCAGGTAGTCAAAGTTGTCCATGATGACAGCAACGAACAGGTTAATGATCTGAAGAGACAGAGATTCCGGAACATTGAGGAACATGCGCCCCATCATCCCGGAGTCTGGGATCTGTGATGGGAACCGTGCAGATCTGTGTCGCAGTATATACCAGGAATGCACACAGCATGTAGAAGGTGATGAAGTAAACGATGGCAAAGCTGCTGCCGCAGGACATTTCGTCTCCGGGGTCGTAGTCCGACTCTGGGTCGCACAGCTTTCCCGGCATACATGCCAGCATTATGTCCTGCCACGCTTCACCAGTGGCACATCTGATAACACAGTGACATCACAGATACATGATTAGTGAAGCTAATCTGAAGCTCCCCGGTTCGATTCCTGGTTCCACAAAGTACAATGGCTGAAGTGCCCTTGGACAAGGCACCTAGCTTTCTGTTGGCCAGACGAGTGGTGTAGTGGTTAGCATGTTCTCCTTTCAGCGCTGGGGATCCGGGTTTGACTCCCAATGTGGGTGGAGTTTTAATGTTGTCCCCATGTCCGTGTGGGTTTCCTCCAGGACCTATGGTTTCCTCCCACCGTTCAAACACTTGGAAACCAGATTTTAAATTGCCCCTATGCTGTGTGTCTGAGTGTGTGAGGGAGTGAACGTGCCCGGCAAAGATTGGCACCCTGTTCTAGGTGTACTACACAGAGCCCAAAATTGGCTGAGCATGGGTGAGTCTAGTCCCTAGTACAGAATTAAGCAGAAGATAATGAGATGTGATAATAGAGATGTTATAATAAGATATACATATATACAAATAGGCACGGTGGTTTAGTGGTTAGCATGTTCTCCTCTCAGCACTAGGGATTCCCAGTTCGAATCCCGATCTGGGTGGAGTTTTCATGTTCTCCCCGTGTCCGCGTGGGTTTCCTCCAGGTTCTCCGGTTTCCTCCCACAGTCCAAAAACATGGATCAAGTCAATTGAGATCTCCAAATTGCCCCATATAGAGTGTGTTTGTGCGTGTCTGTGTGAGTGTGTGTGTGCCTAAAGATGGATTGTTGCCCTGTCCTGGGTGTATCTGCCCAGCGCCCGAAACTTTCTTCCCTGGATGGGCATGGGGAACCCCCCTGCGACCCTCATATAGGATGAAGCGGAAAATAATGGATGGATGGATATATACAAATATACACATATATCCATACATCCATTATCTTCCGCTTTATCCTCTATAAGGGTTGTGGGGGGGTTCCCCATGCCCATCCAGGGGAGAACGTTTCGGGAGCTGGGTTGATACACCCAGGACAAGGCGCCAATCTATCACTGGGCACACACTCACACACACAGACACACTCTATATGGGGCAATTTAGAGAATTCAATTGACATTGATCCATGTTTTTGGACTGTGGGAGGAAACCGGAGAACCCAGAGGAAACCCACATGGACACGTGGAGAACATGAAAACTCCACCCAGATCAGATTGGGATTCGAACCTGGAATCCCTAGTGCTGAGAGGCGAACGTGCTGACCACTAAACCGCTTACATTAGATTTAGAAGTTGGTCAGAATATTTGTAAACTACAAAAAATTTGTAGAAACACTCTTTAATTAGTGCTTTGAGGAACAAAGTTACCAAGTACTTGGCACTAGGAACGTTTTTTTGGGGGACGGCACCCTGAATTGTTAAGTTTAATATCATGTGATCCAGGATTAACTCTGAATCTGTACATACCTAAAGAGCAGCAGCACGGCTTGTGGAAAAGTCTGAAAGTTGTTGTTTCTGTTGATCTGACTCCCGTCCACCATGGCGACCTTTCCAAAAATCTAAAACAAAAATGCCGAAAGACGACAATTACATGCAAAGCACCGGTTACTATGGTTACCAACTTCTGAATGAATAAGCAAGAGATGCCCTCATGTGTGTGGAAGTGGTGTCAGTGCTGTTTGTTATAATGTGCATTTTATTAAATCAAATAAATTGTGGATAACGGGGTACACTGATCTCTACAGACCCCGCCCCCCATTCAGGGACCCTAGTTAAGGAAGCCATGCTCTAATCCTTAATGAGTGCTCAAGAGATGCCATCAATTAGATGGTCATGGGTGATATTATTATGGGCTGGTGCATTATCTGAGGTAATTGCTGCTTCTGATTCATGTTTAGCTTTGAGACACTAACACATCACTTTTATTGCAGTGCTGCCACTACACCTGTCCCTCACCCAAATCATGTGGTCATGTGACCATCAAAAAGGCTAACAAAGTGTGCAGACAAGTATATAACTATAGTCGAATTTTAAAACTACAGTGAAACTACAGAGGATGACTCCCCCACCCCCACTGCTCCCTGGTTCTCCCAAAGTTAAATTCATAAAAATCAATTATAACAGGGTTTTTTCTTGCCACTGCCGCTTCATCTTGCTCATTGGGGGTTTAGGCTCAGAACTCTGTAAAGCTGCTTTAAGATGATGTACTTTTTTTTTTTTTAAATTTTTAAAAAACACTAGATAAATAAATTAATGAACTTAACCTTGAGCTTATACAATGAAGAGTCTACTCCTCAGACCTAGAGGGTTACCAGCTAAAGCTTCCACTAATAAAATATCATGCAATTTGCATTATACACAGCAAATGCCCCCAGGTCAATACAGTGCATTGTGAACCATATTTAATATACTATATCATTTTTTTTAAACATACCTGCATTCCAATTACAGCATAGATGAAGAACAACATGGCAATCAGCAGGGCGACCCATGGCAAAGCCTAAGTGGAACATATATATTATTAGTTAAGGTACATATACACTATCGATCAAAAATTTGGACACGCCCCCATTGCTCCATTCTCTATTTCCTCCAGTTATCATATAGATGGACTTTATAATTGTTAAATTACAGACTGTAGTTCATCTGTGTTTGTGTTGTTGTTAGTCCCTGTTGGTTCTCTGTTGGTCAGGAGCATCACAGAACAGGTACCATTTGGGTGGTGGATTGTTTCTTGTCAGTTCTGCAGTGACACTGATGTGGTGAGGGGGTTTTAGTGCAGCAGTGCTGCTGGAGTTTCATTTCTCCACCTCAGTGACACTGCTGGGATAGGAATAATGCACCCACCCAATAACCCCTGCTCTGTGGTGCTACTATTGGGGTTCTGAGCATTAGAACAGAGTAAAGGGGATGTACACAGTATGTACTGTAGAACACAAACAGATGAACTACAGTCTGGAATTGTAGAACTACAAAGTCCATCTTTACAGGAAGTGGAACTGAGAACATGGGTAGATAGGAATCACTTTGTCTCACCTGGAATGACTTGATGAACGTCCAGAGGAGGGTCCGAATGCCCTCACCTCGGTTCAGCAGCTTTACTAATCGCATAACTCTGAACAGGCGGAAAAATGTAATGGAGATGCGAGAGCTTTCTTCTGTGTTCTGTGGAAAGAGCGGTCAGCATCATCACACTAATCAGGAGAAAGACAGACGGGGGAGACAATACAGAGCACCTGTGCAGCAGTTACCTGGCCAGTAGGGGCAGATTCAATCAATGAATTAAATATTAAAACTGGGGCGGCATGGTGGATTAGTGATTAGCAAATTCTCCTCTCAGCGCTGGGGATTCCCGGTACGAATCCCAATCTGGGTGGAGTTTCCATGTTCTCCCCGTGTCTGCATGGGTTTCCTCCGGGTTCTTTGGTTTCCTCCCGCAGTCCACAAACATGGACCAAGGTCAATCGAATTCTCCAACTTGCCCCCATATAGAGTGTGTCTGTGTGAGTGAGTGTGTGTCCAGTGATAGATTTGTTGTATCTGCCCAGCGCCCGAAACGTTCTCCCCTGGATGGGCATGGGCATGGGCAAACCCCCCCACGACCCTAATAGAGGATAATGTGGAAGATAATGGATGGACGGAAATTTTAAAACTGCCTTTGAAGTCATATGTCATCGAATCTCACAAATCGGATGGATTTGACGTCATGTCATGGTTGGATTGTCTGCCCTGGTACTGACCACACACCTGCCGCATGAGTTAGTCCTTAACCAGGATTAGGATTAGGAAGAAAGGAAGGAGGAGGATGGGCATGCTGGATTGAAAATCACCCGGCCATACTTAACTGCACGCAGGGGCACAAGCATGGCTCTGTCGACCTTGAGGCACTGCATGCGAACTTATGGGCCCCAAACCCTGCTGGTCTGAGTTTACCTGAGGTCACCACCTTACCTGTCCTGACCTGAGCTGACCCCATGGAGCTCAAACATGCAGTAGTGTCAGCACTACAAACATGACCACCCACTCTCTCGCTCATTCTCACTCTCAAACGCCCGCTCGAACACTCGCCAACAAGTTTGGGTGACACTTTTCCTTAATAAACACAAACTTTTAAAAAGAAATAAAATATAAAACCAAAAAAAAACTTTAAACAGGGGGCAGAGGTATTAGACTGGGTTCACTGTAAAAACACTCAGAGGAGGAAAATCTCAAAGGAAACCTAATAATAATGAAAGTTTGTGTTAATAACAGTTAATGCCCTGTAGGGGGCAGAGTCTCTTACCCCTGACTCATCCACCTGTGGAGCCTCTGTGGGCTTTAAAATCAAAAAGCTGTATTAATCACTCGTACACATACACACCACTTTCCACACGACCAAAGCACAATGGTAACAGTTTCTATAGAACACCCACTCATAATGCATTATAATCACATCCATAATGCTTTATAGCACGTCATAAACCTCTATTAATGTACATAGACTTTCCTAATCACACTCATAATGTGTTATATCACAATGCCATAAGGTTTTATAACACAAAGTGATATAATGTATTATAATGTGTATTTGTGTTCATTCATAGCTGTTTAGAAGTGCTTATAACTGCTAATAAATCATTATACTCTCTCTGTACAGGCATTAGGTAAAGTGTTGGAATTCAATGCTTTACAAGAGATGGTTAGCACGGGATCCAGTTGGGGATCCAGGTTTTCCATGTTCCCCCTGCATCTTCTCCATGTTTGCCTCCCATAGTCCAAAAACATGGATTCAGGGTGAATTGGCTGCTCTAAATTGCCCCTATATAAAGTGCGTCTGTATGATCAGCATTAAATTGCCCCGTCCTGGGTGTGTCTGCCCAGCGCCTGAAACGTTCTCCCCTGGATGGGCATGGGGAACCCCCCTGAACATTATGAGTGTAATTACAAGCCTCTATAAACATTAAGAAAAGCTGATGACAAGTGTTATAAGCATTATGAATGCAATTATAATGTATTATGAACACGGGATTTCTAAAAAGCATGACCATGAGAACTAATTTGGCTTTAATATCAGTCAGGAGAGAAAAAACAGGACTATTATGCTTACTGCTGTAAAACATCAGCATCACAGCACTTTATTACAACTATGATTAATTACTACGGGTAACGAATCACCAGCACACAAACTGATTCAGTAATCAATACTGAATACTGAAGATTCAATATGCTAATGCAATGAAACACCAACAATCAAGTAACAAATGCCCAAACTGAGACAAACTACTTATCTGATTAGTGTGTATGTGTGTGTGTGTGTGTGTGTTCCCTAATGTTGCTAAATCAGCTTTTTCCTCTTTTGTTGTTCACACAACTGGCCTTTATACTTTTTCTAACCAAGTTTAACCTCCAGCCGCTTGTGCAACATTCAGCTGCTGAAACACCATCATGTTCTCAGCATGCACCATGTTCTCACATTCTTTAGACAGCCCTGATTGGCCAGTGTCACTGTGATTGACTGGACATACACGAGTCAACACTACCTTTTCAAAAGCATGGCCAGCTTCGCTTTATTTGGACTCTGGCTACAAATGGCTGTGACGTCACTGAGCTGAAATATCTGCTGGCATCGTTTGTTTTTTGTTGGTTTTGAAGACGATGAGTTTTTTATCAATTAAATTATTAATTAAACAGTTTTCGCTCTCATGACACTGACAGTGCCGTGATTAACAGCCTTTTACAGACATAATTCCAAATGATACTTTTATTATCACTAATCAACATGATAAATAATACAGACAGACTAAAACATAAGAAATATGGAAGATATTCCAAAAATAGAGTAAAAAATAATAAAATAGTAAATAATAAAAGAGTAAAAAATAAATGATAATAATATGAAACAGATAATAAGAAGAACATTTGATGGCAGAGTTTAGGGAAATTTGTTTACGATTTTAGAAAAGGCCATATCTACTGAAGCACATCCACAAAGTCACAATCTAACTGAAAACGATGAGGATATATATATATATATATATATATATATATATATATATATATAGATATAGATATAGATATATATATATATATATATATATATATATATATATATAAAATTTTATTTTTTTTCCCTCTACTTACCACATAAATAGACTTAGTATTGCAAATACAGGACTGAAGTCCACCCTTGTTGGTTCTTTGTTGGTCAGGAGCATCACAAAACAGGTATCATTTGGGTGGTGGATTGTTTCTTGTCAGTTCTGCAGTGACACTGATGTGGTGAGGGGGTTTTAGTGCAGCAGTGCTGCTGGAGTTTCATTTCTCCACCTCAGTGACACTGCTGGGATAGGAATAATGCACCCACCCAATAACCCCTGCTCTGTGGTGCTACTATTGGGGTTCTGACCATTAGAACAGAGTAAAGGGGACGTACACAGTATGTACTGTAGAACACACACAGATGAACTACAGTCTGGAATTGTAGAACTACAAAGTTCATCTTTACAGGAAGTGGAACTGCTTAAAAAAATAAATAAATCCCAGATTTCCCAATAATGACTGTCTATAGATAGTCCATGTCTTCAAAGTCTGAGGAACTCTTTATAATGTACCTCTGTCATAATGCTGCATAGCTGTATAAGTTCATTTAGAAATGAGCAAATTAACAGTTTAATAACTAAGTACATATAAGTATGTAAATGTTGGTGACTTGTTTGGAATTTCGTTCTATTCTAACTTCCATTTGGAACCTCAACCGTCATCTGGAGTAAAGAGGATGCACAGAACAAAAATATCGCACTAAAAACACATTGTGCAGCATTTTACCAAATATGCAGACCATCCTCTTTAGATTTAATGCAAAATCCTCCTAAAACTGTATAAAGTGATGTTCATGCTCATTATCTAACGGATAGTCATGCTTCGCTTATATTTACATCGCTCTTAAATGAGCAGGATGTGCCGGGATCAGTCTGCATGCATGCATTCTATCTGTTAAAGTCCATTCCGATGCATTCCCTTTATAATCAGTGCTTCTCTCGTAAATATGGCCCAAAGTTATAAGAAGAGAATCTCAATGGAAACCTTAGAAAAGAAAAGTAAAGTGAAGGGTCAGTAAGGACCAAAGTATCTTACCAACAATTCCTCCCCCTCTGCGGGCTTTAAAATCAAAAAACGCCATTAATCAATTGAACACACAGTGTACGCACTCATTGTTAATGACACAATGCTCGTAAACACACGGCTCGATCACTTTTTGGCACAGATTAAGTGGCTTATTCAACTATAGAAGTGACCTCTGACCACATTTCTGTTCTATAACGACAAACTACAGTCAGTCATGTGTCCTGTTACCACTCTCCTGCATTCTCTCGCTTTTTCTCCTCTCTCGCTCAACCCACACACACACACACACACAAGCACATGCGCGCACACACAAAAAAAACTATTCCATTAAGAATATAAAACAAAGCAAAAAAAGGTGGACAGACTCCAGACAGATGAGGCCAAGTTTCCCTAACGCTTCCACATCTTAGATTCATCATCACCTTCTTTACATGTAAAACTTAACATGAACACATCCGGCACACTCAGACTTTCCCATACATCCTCCCATATCCTATCTCTCATTAAAAAAATTTTATCATAATTATTATTATTATTATTATTTTAAATTATTTTTATATTATTTTATAGGGCCTCACAGTGGCTTAGTGGTTAGCATGTTCTCCTCTCAGCACTAGGGAGTCCCGGTTCGAATCCCCATCTGTATGGAGTTTCCATGTTCTCCCCGTGTCCGCGTGGATTTCCTCCGGGTTCTCCGGTTTTCTCCCACAGTCCAAAAACATGGATCAAGTCAATTGAGTTCTCCAAAATTGCCCCATTTAGTGTGTCTGTGTGAGTGTGTGTGCCCAGCAATAGATTGGCGCCCTGCCCAGTGCCCGAAACGTTCTCCCCTGGATGGGCATGGAGAACCCCCCGTGACCCTAATAGAGGATAAAGCGGGAGATAATGGATGGATATTATAATGCTTTATGTCACTTTGGGTTATAAAACATTGTCATATTGTTATAACAATTAATGGCTATAATATTGAACATCTATGTACATTAATAAAGGTTATAAAGCATTATTAATACTTCATGAGTGCACCTATAATGCTTTATAAAGGCTGGATTTATAAAAAGTCTTACCAAATTTATAATTAAATTAGCTCTTTAATTTTTAACTAAGGCATTTGATCTGCATCCTAACACTTAGTTTATCAAAAAAAACATTTAAATCTGTAAAATCTGACAAACGGATCACATAGGACATATACACGGCCAATTTAAATCTCAAGTAATCAATAATTTTCCTGGAAAATCTTTCTTTTATTATTTTGTTGATTAAAATAGCTTACTTACACCGTGGGCAGCCTAAAACACACGATAGGCAAAATAAAACGCAAAATAAGCACTTTTAAGCACCCTGTGCATGTGATGCATCCACTGGCATGCGTTTGGCATTCAGACAGCAAACAAGCATTTGAGGTACATCCTCATCCCTCATCCCTATACTCTGTTGCAGCTCCCGTCTCACACATTCTCACAATTAAAAATCAAGACAATGTAAAAAAAGTGCATGGTCAGCACAGTGGCATCGTCATGCATGTCGGACCGGGCGCTGCATCACAAACGCCCCCCGAGGGCACTCTCAGTCCAGTGCATGGGGTAGGCCACGAGAAGGTATATGACGACCGAGGAGTCAAGATGAAAGATGGAGTCGTCATGCAGCCTGGCTGATTTCTACACACCTGCTCTACCCATGATCCCTTTCTTTCTTTTCTTTTTCCTTTCATCTGAGCTCTATGAGCTCACTGGAGGAACAGAGTGCAGAACAAAGACAGACACAATCACACGCCATGCGCACAGCACAGACAGTCTGCAAATGACTTGGCGACGTCGGTCTGCAAGCGACCGCTGGAATTAAAAGATACCGTTAAGAGATTACAGAGTGAGAAAGGAAACTGAACTGATCTCACTGAGGTGGTTGTGAGAAATCATGCTGACTTCTGCAGCATAGGCTGTGTCAGCTGAGCGGCGCATCGCAGTTAAATGTGGACAAATAGGGTGGAGCAGTCACCCCAAGACATGACACGGGATTAAAATAAACTCCTTTACTTAAAAAAATTCTGGACTAAACATTTCGTTATGTTTGCTGTGCTATGTGATGCTGTGCAGTGCGGTTCTGTGCAATGCAGTGCTGTGCTGTGCTGCGCCGTGTTTTGTGGTGCAGTGCTCTGCGATGCTGTGCTTTGCGATACTGTACTGTGTGATGACATGCTGTGCGATGCTGCGCTGTTGTATGATGCTGCGCTGAGCGATGCTGCGCGATGCTGTGCTGCGCGATGCTGCCCTGCGCGATGATGCCCTGCGCGATGATGCCCTGCGCGATGATGCCCTGCGCGATGATGCCCTGCGCGATGATGCGCGGTGCTGTGCTGTGCGATGCTCATACTGTCACTCTACTCGGAATCAGACACACTATTCACTCAACACAGTTAGAGCTCAGTAACTCTGAGCTCCATGTCCACTCTGTCTGGAGATGAAATATGGAGGAGGTATGGAGGAAGATGAGGCACAAACATTATAAAAACTAACCCGAGAATGGAACACTTGTGCAAACGCCATCTGCAGAACATGAATTATTGTTAGCATGCATTTCGGCAAACTACATTTGGGTTCCTCACACAGATCACAGATATGAGGTTTACTGGATCAGATAACAAGCTCCGTGCCGATTATAATCCCAGTGCACTGAATTATTTTACAATGGACCTGATTCAGTAAGTGGATATCTGTGGTGGCACAACATAACAGCAAACCATGAATAAAACAGAAGTGAAATCAAGATGACCGTTCATTTGTTTCACAAGGGTTTTGGCCTATTAATACCTACATCATAAAAAAATTTAATTACACTGACATTACTGAAAACTGTTAACTACCTACCTTAGGGTATCACCCTCTACCAGCCACTGATGGTATTACCGGTATATCTTTACTGGCACAACAGGGTCATGGTGTTATTATTGGTTGGAAGTGTTTACTGTTTAATTCTAATTTACTTATAATTCAGTTCTATTCTTATTAGACATGCTTATGTCTAATTTTACCCGGTGTCTTCCGCAATAAAGACTACTTTTGAACCACCATCAGCTCTGGAAGGCTCCCTTCCAAGCCATGGCATCGTCAGATCATGACAGAGGGTACATCACTGTACACATTTGTTTCTGGTCATTAATGTTCATAAAGGGTCATAATGTTTGCTGCACAACTGCCATTGTATTTGTTTACAACAATAATATGAGAATATAGTATATATATATATATATATATATAGAGGAATATAATATCTCATTATTTTTTGCTTAAAACTCTACTCAGGTGGCGGAGGTGGGGTTGGGGTTCCCAGGCAGTCAAACCCAAATCCATGGATTCAAGGTGAATTGCCTGTTTTAAATTGCCCCTATAAAGAGTGTGTCCAGTGATGGATTGGCATCCTGTCCTGGGTGTACCTGCTCAGTGCCTGAAATGTTCTACCCTGGAAAGGCATAAGGAATCTGCTCACGGTCCAAACAGAGGATTAAAAGATTTACAATGAATCTGATAAAGATAAGACAAAGTCCTTGTGAATTCAAAAGACTGTCTCAGACTGACAGAAAGAAACAAGAATTTTGAGACAAATAAATGGACAAAATCACACATAACACACACAACACCCATACATACATACACACATCCGTACGCTCCACCACCACCACACTGCTGACATCCTCAGTCATGCACATCTATATAGTGACACAGACTGACATATACCGTGATTTTACAATACACATACACAAATTTACATAGAAATACATGTATAATGACATCATACAAACACCTACAGCAACGTGAACATATGGACGCGGACAAATGGAGACTCCAGAGAGACAGTAGTGCAGCTCAGATAGCCATAGCTCAGCAAAATGTCTGAGAGACAAGCATCAATGGGCCAATCAACACATCTGAAAACCAGTTTATGCCAGTCGTAAACTCAGCTATACGCCAACAACACTAGCATGTCTCCTATTGATATAGACGGCTTTCCGGCTGCTTCAAATTATAACAATAGTAACTAACTATATCCATTATAAAACAGGTATTCCTGGTGCTTAAATCTGATTGGCTGAGGTGTTCCAGATGGAACATTATACTGTCCCGCGATTTATTCACAATAACACACAACCTCGAGTGGCTTATTGCTTTTATAAATTGGTTATAAAAAAAACTTTAATAAAAAAAAAACAAGGTTTGATTTAAAAATACATTTATTTAAAACTAAATCTGATTAATAATCTGATTTGCAAACGTTTTTTTAATAAAGAACGCTAAATGTTAACTAAGGTTTCCGGTTTCTGATTCCTTTAAATATCAAATTGCTGCCATCTTGTGGCCAAATTACAGAACGCAGTTAATGACAAACATCCGAAAAATAACGTATTGTGTTTCACGCATTCATACGAATGTGAAGCGGTCAGAGGTGTGCGTTTTTGTCAATGATGTCACAGCTGGGCAACCGGCTCAGCCAATGAGATTAAAGATTCAGGACAACTAACTATTACACTGTAAGAATATAAATGATTCCAGTGTCCAGTGTGTGTATCGTTAAAAATATAAAGCATGATTATATAACTGAGTTTGTGACTGGGTTGCCAGTTCAGGCTTAAGGTTTCCCCCTGTTGACCCACAAACGCCTGTCACTCAGAACAGTCAAGATGTGATACACACAAGGGATTATTATGAGCAAGTGTAGTTTACATGATTGTGTGATTATAGAACTATATACAATTACATGTGTTTTCTGTATGTTATTGTAACATAAGTGTGTAAATAGTCGTATGTGGTGGAGCACTTCACAGGAACCAATCAGAAGTTCGAGACTAAATTACTAGCTTTGATTTAGTCTAGAAAGACGGCATGGTGGCTTAGAGATTAGCATGTTCTCCTCTCAGCGCTAGGGATTCTCAGTTCGCCATCTGGGTGGAGTTTCCATGTTTTCCCCCCGTGTCCGTGTGGGTTTCTTCCGGGTTCTCCGGTTTCCTTCCACAGTCCAAAAACAAGTCAATTGAGTTCTCCAAATTGCCCCATATGGAATGTGTTTATATGTGTGTCTGTGTGAGTGAGTGTGTGCCCAGTGATAGATTGGCGTCCTGTCCTGGGTGTATCTGCCCAGCGCCCGAAACGTTCTCCCCTGGATGGGCATGGGGAACCCCTTTTTTTATTCCTGGACTAATCAGATTCAGGCTTATTAAAGCAAGAGCAGACATGTTAAGCCCAACAGGCATCGATTCAGCAGCCAGTGGTTGAAATATTGGACAGAGCTCAGATCTTTATAAACTGTAATGCACAGTTTTCTAACTTTAGCTTCAGCCTTGAGGCAAATGAAATAACAGAAGAGAAAAACGACTTGTTTATGAGAAAGTATCAAAGGGGAAAGAGAGCACATCCTGTCATACTTGCCTGTAAAAATTTCTATGGAAACAGAATAGATAATAATATGGGTTAGGCAAACTATAGAATGTATCACATGACTGATCTTCTTCTTCCAACAAAGTTTTAAAAACAGAACTGATTAAGGATTTTTACATTTTGAGATTATTAGATAGACTGGTCATATAATTAGGAAAAAAAAGCACAAAATAATATTCAGCACAGTTGATTTTTACTTTATTATACAGATCACAAAACAGAACAACAGACTGAGCTGTAAACTGAAACATTGCGAAAACAGTGGGGAAAGAAAATATAACCTGACTCTGAACTATAATAACCAAAGAGAAGTGTGTGCATTAATATATAATGAAAAAACGAGCAAAATATTTTTTTTAAATGTAAAAAAAAAAAAAAAGACACCCCGATATCGTGTTAACTGCATTTATCCTAAATTAATTCTGCTTAATAGAAAATTTTGTAGGAAATGGGCAGTGAATCCAAAGAAAACAAAATTAATTAATTACCACTAATTATTTAATTAATCGGTCATTTTTGTAATTAATTCATGTGTTGTCAATGACGATGAACAATTGTGCAAAGTTTCAGCGTAATTGGAAAAAGTGAAGCGGGTGAAATAGCATTTGCAAACTTTTTGCCAGTCAACCAGACACACAGATGAAGCTGATATAGGGGTGTTAATAATAATAATAATAATAATTGATTGTTTAATAGTTCACCCATTTTTTCGATCAATGTTTGGT
>JAFMOD010000822.1:384168-423487 GCA_019802435.1 Corydoras maculifer | reverse complement strand
AGTATTGACTCAGGGGGGCTGAATAATTTTGCACATCGCACTTTTCAGTTTTTTATTTGTAAAAAAATTGTTGATTCATGTATAACTTTCATTCCACTTCACAATTGTATACCACTTTGTGTTGGTCTTTCACATTAAATTCCAGTGAAATATATTTATGTTTGTGGTTGTAATGTGACAAAATATGGAAAAGTTCAAGGGGTATGAATACTTTTGCAACCCACTGTATATATATATGTGTGTGTGTGTTTGTGTGTCTGTGTGTGTGTGTCTGTGTGTGTGGGCATGGTGGTTTAGCACGTTCTCCCCTCAGCACTAGGGATTCCCGGTTCAAATCCCAATCTGGCTGGAGTTTCCATGTTCTCCCCGTGTCCACGTGGGTTTACTCCGGGTTCTCCGGTTTACTCCCACAGTCCAAAAACATGGATAAAGTCGATTAAATTCCCCAAATTGCCCCATATGTAGAGTGTGTCTGTGTGAGTGAGTGTGTGCCCAGTGATAGATTGGCGCCCTGTCCTGGGTGTATCTGCCCAGCGCCCGAAACGTTCTCCCCTGGATGAGCATGAGGAACCCCTCCCCCCCCGCGTGACCCTAGTAGAGAATAAAGTTGAAGATAATGGATGGATGGATGGATAGTTGCCAAATGAAACGAGCACTTCTTTTTTATTTAAGGAGTAATGAAGTTAATAAAATCTATTTAAATTAATATTTTTCCAAGAATTACATTAGAAGGTGCTATTAACAGAAATAAACAGCCTGCTTATTGAACATCCCGCATCCCCACTGTTTTCATGCAAGGTTTCAAAAAAGGAAGCAAAAATGATGATACTCACGTTGGCTTCAGTGATAGCAATATCTACGACGCTACCAACTACAATTAAGGCATCAAACGTGTTCCAAGCATCAGTGAAATAATGCTGTTAAAATCACATCACAGAGGTGACAAAGGGCAGCAGAGACGGATTTCAAAAGACAGAAGACAAGAAAAGGAGGGGCAGAGAGAAAGATAGTGAGAGTCAGCGAAGAAACAGTCAACAGGATAAAGAAAAGTTCAAAAGCCCTTTAAATGAGATGTTTAGGATTGAAAGTGGCTCGTATTTAGCTGAAGCCTCGTGGTAAAGCTTTCCAGAGTACAAGGCAAGTGACTCTGCCTGAGAGGAAAGTGGGAAGGAGAGGGGGTGGTCCAGGAGCTGGACCTTGGGGGTTACTTACATCCGCCTCAGTGAGGGCAATGTCTACAATGCTGCCGATCACCACCAGGGCATCGAACACGTTCCACGGATCTTCAAAGTAACCCTTAAACAGGCAGCTTCGGTTAGCTATGACTAGTGGACATTGATTAGCGGACTGCCCCATTTTAAAACTGCTGTTTAAAGTAACGCTACATCTCAATAAATCATAATCTTAGTGTTTTAATATTAATAAAAATAAAATCTGGAGCCCCGTCATACCTACACAGAAAGCTTCCTACATTAACAGCGTATAATAAGCAGTAATGGTGGTACTGTGGGCAGCTGGAGGGCCATGGATTTGATTGCTGAGTCGGCATTGAGGGTCCTTTCTGTTTGGAGTTTCGCATTTTTTCCATGTGTCAGTATGGAGGTTCCTAAAGTGTAGATTGTAGATGTACATTTCCCCTAGATATATTGTTTCAGTCTATTATAGTGCTGACACACTCACATCTAGGGGAAATGTACATCCAAAATCTACAATGGACCTAAATTGTGGAGGAACCCCACACTGACACATGGAGAAAATTCAATCTCCACACAGAAAGGACAGTTCAAAGCCATAATTCAGGTCAACTGTAGCTTGTAGATGTACATTTCCAATAGATGTGAGTGTGTCGGTCCATTATAGTGCTGACACACTTATATCTAGGGGAAATGTACATCCATAATCTACAATTGACCTGAATTGTGGAGGAACCCCACACTGCCACATGGTGAAAATGCAAACTCCACACAAAAAGGACAGTTCAAAGACATAATTCGGGTCCATTGTAGATGTACATTTCCCCAAAATGAGAGTGTGTCAGCAATACAATGGACTGAGGACCTGACTGCGGTGATTGCATACCCCTCACCCAAAGAAAGCTGAGGTCCAGCCCTTCCTGTGATCATAATAATGTTAGGAATACAAGAGCATTATATACTACACTACGTTATGTCTATAGGCAGCCATGTTGTAACTGGGCACAATAAGTCATAGGTGTTTAATACAAACCTATTATAACAGTGTATCTCATTAATAATTATCAAATTAGGTTTTATCCAAAGCAAACTCCAAGTATCTATTGAAGGTTGTGTTGAAAACAAAGTGTCAGTTATAATGCAGCACCCTTTGGAGCAATGAAGGTTAAGGGTCTTGCTTAAGGTCCCACACTGGTATCTTCAGTGGACCTGGGATATGAACCCACAACGTTTAGATTGGTAACCCAACCCCCTAACCACTCAGTAATTGATACTATGGTAGGTATGATGGGCATCACAGTTTTTTACCTTAAATAACTCTTATATATCAGTCCAATCAGTTCCATGCATTATTAAATTCGTCACGCCATACTGGTGAGGGTTTCGGGGTGAGAGAGAATTCACTGAAACAATGCACACAACACTCTGCCCTCTTTCACCGACACACTGCCGATGCTGATGATGGAGCCCATTTTAATAACAGAGTCTGGAACCTTAGGCATTAACATCTGGATAGCCACCTCAAACAATTCCTAGTTATTTTATCAGTTTTTGGTGTTTGTCACTCAGACGTTGTAGGTTCCATAGCTGGACCCCTGAGATAATACAGCAGGTTATACGCTCAGGGAAACGGGAAGACATGGCCCATTTTCTCCCCATGCGTCAGATCAGAAGTGAAACAGTAATTCGCTGAAAACCTAAGCAGTTCGCTCTCTGACTATCCAATCAGAGGTTACGTTCGTTTGCTAGAGGGTGTCACCAACTTAAAATCTGATTGGTTGAAGTCACAGTTTGACTTATTTTATGCTACAGAATGGATAGTGAAGGCCTTAGTCAGATTATTTGACCCTGGCAACTAATAATGCTGAAATGTGATTGGTTAAATACACATCTGAAAGCAGCATGTATTTAGATTTATTTAGTATTAGTGGTGGCGGGTTTAGTGGTTAGCGTGTTCTCCTCTCATCACTACGGATTCCCTGTTCGAATCCCAATCTGGGTGGAAATTCCATGTTCTCCCCGTGTACACGTGGGTTTCCTCCGGGTTCTCCGGTTTCCTCCCACAGGCCAAAAACATTAAGGATCAAGGTCAACTGAATTCTACAAATTATATATAGAATATAGAGTGTGTTTGTGTGACAGCAATAGTATGGTGTCCTGTGCTGGGTGTATCTGCCCAGCGCCCTAAATGTTCTTCCCAGGATGGGCATGAAGAACCCCCGCGACAGTAGAGGATAAAGCGGAAGATAATGGATGGATGGATAGTATTAGCTGACATAATACAATTAACCTCAGTCTGTGATTGAGATTTTTTTTCTGAGAAGGCCCTGGAAGGCCCTGATGGCCCACCAATATATCAAAAGGTAATAGTGAATAATGTTGTAAATTTTTAAATAGTGGAAACTATGTGCAGAATTAGCAACGGCTCCAGCACCAACAGCGACCTCATATCAATGAAAAGGCATAAATGTGGTTCTTACAAGCATCCTGTCCTTCTTCGCAACACATATCTATGCTCAGGGAGAAAATTATGTGGGGATTACAATACAAAGACATGAACATCAGTCATAAATACAACTGTTCAACGTCTCAAACTATACATTGTTCTTATTACAGGAATAAATATCTGTAATAAACCTACCTTGGGTTTGAAGGCGATCAGTTTAAGGACCATCTCTACAGTAAAGAGTGCAGTGAACAACATGTTCAGGATGTCCATCACATAGTTAAATAGTTGAGACTGTCCATAATGCTGCAGACACAGAAATAATCACTCAGCATTTATTCTGTACTGAGCAATACAGCACCAGTCAAAAGTTTGGACGCGCCTCCTTTTAGCTCCACTTATTGTCCATGTTCTCTGTTTCACTTCCTGTAAAGATGGACTTTGTAGGTCTACAATTCCAGACGGTAGTCCATCTACAGTACATACTGTGTACGTCCCCTTTACTCTGTTCTAATGGTCAGAACCCCAATAGTAGCACCACCGAGCAGGGGTTATTGGGTGGGTGCATTATTCCTATCCCAGCAGTGTCACTGAGGTGGAGAAATGAAACTCCAGCAGCACTGCTGCACTAAAACCCCCTCACCACATCAGTGTCACTGCAGAACTGACAAGAAACAATCCACCACCCAAATGATACCTGTTCTGTGATGCTCCTGATTATCAGAGAACATACTAAAGCAGACTAACAAAGTATGTAGAGAAACATTGACTACAGATTGTAATTTTAGAACTACAAAGTCCATCATTATGATCAGTAGAGCTGAAAAACCAGACCGTAAGTGTAGAACTGAGAAGGTGTACCTAATAAAATGGCCGGTAAGTGTTTACATGTTAAAAGACAGAACAGAGAACCAACAGGGGACTAATAAAAACACAGAACACAGATGGACTACAGTCTGTAATTGTAGAACTACAAAGTCCATCTATATGATAAGTGGAGGAAATAAGATAATGTAGCAAGAAGGGGGTGTGTCCAAACTTTTGATCGGTCCTGTATATTAATGAATGATGTCTGCACTGGGTGAATAGTGCAGATTGCAGATGTATGACTGACCCACCTGAACAGCCAAGCAGAGTGTGTTGAGCATGATGAGGACGAACATGATGTATTCGAAGCCAGTGGAGTTCACCACATACCAGAACTTATACTGATAAGGGTTTTTAGGGATGTAACGTCTCAGAGGTCGAGCTTTGAGGGCGTATTCCACACACTGACGCTGCAGAGACGAATACAAGCACAAAAATATACTGACATTAAATACAATACGAGTATTTTGTTTTTAGTTACGAACCTGATTCTCACACTAACCTGGTTTTTATCAAGCTCACAGTTCCTGTACTCCTTCTCCCCCTGCTCCTGAAATGTCACGATGACGAACCCCACGAAGATGTTCATCATGAAGAAAGCAATGATGATAATGTAGATGATGAAGAAGATGGAGATCTCCACGCGGTAGTTGTAGATGGGACCGAAGTTCTCTCGGTTCGAATCAATAGCCTTATAGAGAAGTCTGGTGAAAAACAAAGCAGGTATGAGATTATAAAGAATACGGAAATTAAGTTAGCCTTAAATGAGGCTTATCTCTACATATTGCCAACCAACACTAAAAAGAGAGATCACATTACACCTGTCCTAGCATCACTACACTGCCTGTTCAGTGTAGGATCCATTTTAAAGTGCTTTTATTTGTTTTTAAGGCACTCAACGGTCAAACACCTGCTTATATCAGGGATATGCTTATGCCTGTGACCTCACAGCGCTCCTTGAGATCAGCCACACAAAACCTGCTGGCTTTTCCTAGGACTGTAATGAAAATGTAATATAAATTTACATTTAGTCATTTAGCTTTCATCCAAAGCGACTTACAAATGAGAACATCACAAGTCGCGGCACGGTGGCTTAGTGGTTAGCACGTTCGCCTCTCAGCGCTAGGGATTCCCGGTTCGAATCCCCATCTGGGTGGAGTTTCCATGTTCTCCCCGTGTCTGCGTGGGTTTCCTCCGGGTTCTTCGGTTTCCTCCCACAGTCCAAAAACATGGATCAAGTCAATTGAATTCTCCAAATTGCCCCATATAGAGTGTGTCTGTGTGAGTGAGTGTGTGCCCAGCGATGGATTGGCGCCCTGTCCTGGGTCTATCTGCCCAGCGCCCGAGACGTTCTCCCCTGGATGGGCATGGGGAACCCCACCGCGACCCTAATAGAGGATAAGCGGGAGATAATGAATGAATGAATGAACATCACAAGTCAGAAGTTATGCAGAAAACCAACTACACTGTAAATTCATCAAACCTGATTGTTATTTGATGCTGCCCCCCCCCCACCCAAGAGGTCTGATTGTGGAGGCTGGGGGACCAGCAAGTAGCGCACTTAAACAGAAAGGTGACTGTGCTTTCTCTGTTTATGCTCCAAGGTTATGGAAGACGTTACCTCTCGCTATTCGTCAGGCATCTTCAGTTACTCTCTTTAAAGCTCACCTGAAAACACACCTTTATAGGCGTATATATATATATATATAAAATATCATGGTTTGTTAAATGTTCTTTTTTAAATTCTTACCCACTAAGCCTGAATTCATTCATTCATTCATTCATTATCTTCCGCTTATCCTCTATTAGGGTCGCGGTGGGGTTCCCCATGCCCATCCAGGGGAGAACGTCTCGGGCGCTGGGCAGATAGACCCAGGACAGGGCGCCAATCCATCGCTGGGCACACACTCACTCACACAAACACACTCTATATGGGGCAATTTGGAGAATTCAATTGACTTGATCCATGTTTTTGGACTGTGGGAGGAAACCGGAGAACCCGGAGGAAACCCACGCAGACACGGGGAGAACATGGAAACTCCACCCAGATGGGGATTCGAACCGGGAATCCCTAGCGCTGAGAGGCGAATGTGCTAACCACTAAGCCACCGTGCCCTAAGCCTGAATAAGAAAAATAATTAAACCCTATGCATGGTGACATAGTGGTTTGCATGTTCTCCTCTCAGTGCTGGGGATGCAGGTCAGAATCTTAATCTGGTGGAGTTTTCATGTTCTTCACATGTCTGCATGGCTTTTCTCAGAGTTCTCTGGTTTCCCACAGTCCCAAAATATGGATTCAAGGTGAACTGGCTGCTCTAAATTTGCCCCTTTATAGTGTGTGTGTGCCCAGAGATGGATTGGTAACCTATGCTGAGTGTATCTTATCGCCTGAATCGTTCTCCCCTTAATGGGCATGGGGAACCTTCACCCCTCCTGGAAATCGAACCGGGTATCTTTAGGTTCCAAGGTTTGTTATCTTAACCACAAGCTCATTAATTAAAAGCCCACATGATTTAGGAGACGAAATAAAGGTTCCATAATAATCAGTTTATCTGATAACAGCTTCCTGATTTCCAGACTAACAAAAGCAACTAATGCACTAATTACTGTCCTTAGCTACACTAATTACATCCCAACCACTGTAATTAAACTCTATTGGTACAGTACACATGTTTGCCCTGATTCACAACAACAGATGAATAAACAGAGAGGTATTAGTGCAGACTTCTGTCCTCCTGCTGTACTGTCTGCTCTGATTAATCACGGTGATGTATTGTAACAACAGTATTAACAGATTACAGAGTTTAGTGGATTTGATATTTCTGGATACAGGTGCATGTTGACAGGTGCCATATGAAACCCATCTGTTTGTAAATAAAATGAAAGCGTGGATAATCGAGTCAGCCGCTTACGCTGGCCAGCCTTCGAATGTGGACACCGTAAACAGAGCCATCATGGCCATGAGCACGTTATCAAAGTTGAAGTCGCTATTGTGCCAGTGGCGTTTCTGAATAGTGGGCTGAGTCATATCTCCTTCTTTGTACATGATGTAGAATCCTCTGTTAAAGAAACAAGAAAGAAACAGACGGTGAACATTGTTACTCCCAAATGTAACGTTGCATAGCGAAAGAAATTAAAGAACCTTTATATCACACACACAAACATATATATATATATATATATAAATAAAAGTTCTTCTCTCAGCGCTCGGGATTCCTGGATCGAATCCCAATCTGGGTGGAGTTTCCATGTTTTCCCCGTGTTCACGTGGGTTTCCTCCGGGTTCTCCGGTTTCCTCCCACAGTCCAAAAACATGGATCAAGGTCATTTCAGTTCTCCAAATTGCCCCATGTAGAGTGTGTCTGTGTAAGTGAGTGTGTGCCCAGTGACAGATTGGTGTCCTGTCCTGGGTGTATCTGCCCAGCGCCCTGGATGGGCATGGGGAACCCACCCGCGACCCTAGTAGAGGATAAAGCGGAAGATAATGGATGAATGGATATATATATACACACACACACACACACACACACACACACACACACATATATATATATATATATATATATATATATATATATATATATATATATATATATATGTGTGTGTGTATATATATATGTATGTATGTATGTGTGTGTGTGTGTGTGTGTGTGTCTGTGTGTCTGTGTGTGTGTGTGTGTGTGTGTATGTATACAAAGACTGTAGATATATAAATTCTAAATTAAACTTTAAAAGCTTGAATATATTATATCATAAATGAATCTAGCATTAATTATTATATGAGAACTCACTTGCACTCATCAGGACTCGATTTGGCCTCGTCACTGCAGCGGTAAAATTTTCCCTAACAGAAAAAAATGATGGATTATTCCTCAGATCAACACTGTATAACTCATATCACAGTTATTCACGTATTCTGACCTTAAAGAGCTGCACTCCAATACAGGCGAACATGAACTGCAGCAGAGTTGTGACGATCATGATGTTCCCAATGGTCCTGATGGCTACAAACACGCACTGGACAACATTCTACAGAACAGAGTCGTATAGAGTCAGCCACATGTAGAAGATATAATGAACAATATTACATAACACACTGTACATCCAGAAAACACAAGACTGACAACTTAAAACATAACACTTTTCCACTGATCATTAAGCCCAGGACATAAAATCCTGAGCAAAACATTCGTACCTTGAGCCCTTTTGCTCTGTTGATGGCTCTGAGAGGCCTCAGAACCCGGAGAACACGTAGAATCTTCACCACAGAGATAGCTGAAGATCTAAGTGAACAATAACAAAACAATAACACATCCATCCATTATCTTCAGCTTTATCCTCTATTAGGGTTGGGGGGGGGTAGGAGTTCCCCATGCCCATAAGGGGGAGAACGTCTTAGGCACTTGGCAGATACACCCAGGACAGGACATCAATCTATCACACACACTCACTCACACACACAAACACACTCTATATGGGGCAATTTGGAAAATTCAATTGACCTTGATCCATGTTTTTGGACTGTGGGAGGAAACCCACGCGGACAAAAGTGATTAGTGCTATTGTGTGCACATTTATGTTATACACAACGTTTGCAGGAAACATCATTACGGACCTGAGCCCAGACCAAGAAGCAATGTAGTGGTTAGCATGTTCTCCTCTCAGTGCTGGGGATGCAGGTCAGAATCCAGGTCTGGGTGGTTTTCATGTTCTCCCCGTGTCTGAATGTGTTTCCTCAGAGTTCTCTGGTTTCCCACAGTCCCAAAAGTTGGATTTAAGGTGAACTGGCTGTTCTAAATTTGCCCCTTTATAGTGTGTGTGAGTAAGTGTGTGCACAGAGATGGATTGATGACCCATCCAGAGTGTATCTTATCGCCTGAATTGTTCTCCCCAGTTAGTTAGCATCACAATAATGATTAAAAACTCACTGAATCCCAAATGACACCAGAGAGACGCCGACGACCAGCAAGTCCAGCAGGTTGAAGTAGTTCCTGCAGAACGCTCCCTTGTGGAGAAAAGCTCCATACGTCATCATCTAAAAGAAAAGGTTGAAGTGTTAAAAAAAAGCACCAAAGGCTAAAAATAACATTGCAGAAAGAATTTCAGTTCTGTCTCAAATCATGCACCGGGTGTGATGTCACAGCAGACAGTTTACAGCGACTTATTTGTATGATATTAAACGTATTTCTTCTAATCTCACTATCTTTCGCTTAATCCTCTACTAGGAATTAGGGTCGGGGGGGGGAGGGGGATGACCATGTTTTGGGTGCTGGGCAGATACACCCAGGGCAGGGTGACAATCCATCATTGGGCACACACATCCACACACAATATAGGGGCAATTTAAAGCAGCCAATTCACATTGAATACATGTTTTCGGACTGTAGGAGGAAACCGGAGAACTTTGCCACCATAATAATAATAATAATAATAATAATAAAGGGTGGCACTGTCCAAAAACATGGATTCAAGGTGAATTGGCTGCTCTAAATTGCCCCTATGTAAATTGTATGAGTGTGAGGGAGTGAGTGAAAAGCTGGAGAAAACCCACCGGGACACATGGTGGACATGGAACATTTGAATCGGGATTCAAACCTGTGTCCTCAGCGCTGAGAGGAGAACATGCTAACCATTACGCCACCGTGCCACCATAATAATAATATGAATAAATAAATAAATGAGGGGGGACAAGGTGGTGTAGTGGTTAGCTCGCTCACACCTCAGTGCTGGGGATCCAGATTTAAAATCTTAATATGGGTGGAGTCTTCATGTTCTCCGTGTCCCTGTGAATTTCCTCCAATTTTTAGTTTATATCCGTTACAGTGCCATATTTGTACAGTTTCTCTTTTTTATTTAATTGCCCACTGTAAATACATATTTTATTTTATTCTACTTAACTTATCTTTTGAATGACTATTTTGTAAATCTAAATTTCTTTTCTGGGCGGCACGGTGGCTTAGTGTTTAGCATGTTCTCCTCTCAGTGCTAGGGATTCCCGGTTCGAATCCCCATCTGGGTGGAGTTTCCATGTTCTCCCCGTGTCCTCGTGGGTTTCCTCCGGGTTCTCCGGTTTTCTCCCACAGTCCAAAAACATGGATCAATTCAATTGAGTTCTCCAAATTGCCCCATATAGAGTGTGTCTGTTTGAGTGAGTGTGTGACCAGCGATCTGTTGGCACCCTGTCCTGGGTGTATCTGCCCAGCGCCCGAAACGTTCTTCCCTGGATGGGCATGGGGAACCCCACCGCGACCCTAATAGAGGATAAAGCGGAAGATAATGGATGAATGAATGAATAAATTTCTTTTCTTAGTGTAATTCCAAATTTGTAACTTTATGTGGAGATGTCAGAAAGAATTTCCCTGCTGGCTGTACTGTGTATAACTACACATGTCACTAATAAACCTGATTTGATTTAGATTTGAAAACTAATAACTACTGCAGCTGCTTTGATTGAATGAAGTTCTGTAATGGAATCAGTTCTGTAGAACATACTGCACAGTGTGGAGTAACCGCAGAATCAGTGTGTGTGGTTTGAGACATGAGCACTTTAAACACTTACCTGTGTTTTACACAGAAAAGCTGCTGGACAGTTCATTACAGACATGTGTGATTTATTCTCTCAATTGAAATTCCCATCTACAAATTTACTCAAATAGACTTTAAATAGTCATGAAAGCTTAAGATTATCATACATAAACACTCACCGGCCATTTTATTAGGTACACCTCCTCAGTTCTACACTCACTGTTTGGTTTTTGTGCTCCACTAATCATATAGATGGACTTTGTAGTTCCATAATAACATTCTGTAGGCCATGTGTCTCGACATACAGTACTCTGTTAGTCTGCTTTAGTATGTTCTCTGATGTTCTCACAGGACCTCCACAGAGGAGGTATTAGGGTGGTGAATGACTCTCAGTACTGCGGTGATACTGACATGGTGATGGTGTTAGTGTGTGTTGTGCAGCTTGGTCAGAGAACAGTACACCCATCAGAACAAACAGCTGGCTGATCCACTCGTTCCATCATCCACCACCCTAATAATACCTACTCTGTGGGGGTGCTGATCATCAGAGAACAGAGTAAAGGGAAATAATGGGAAGTATGTAGAGGAACAGATGGACTACAGAATGGAACTGTAGAACTACAAAGTTATAGTTATGGTAGTGTAAAGTTATGGTTAATGTTAAGATAGTGGTATATTAAGATCCACTCGTACCATCATCCACCACCCTAATAGCACCTGCTCTGTGGGGAGTCCTGATCATCAGAAAACAGAATAAAGGGAACTAAAAGGAAAAATGTAGAGGAAAGGATAAACTACAGAATGGAACTGTAGAACTACAAAGTTTTATTTATGGTTAGATTAGTGTAAGGTTTTGGGTAATGTTAAGGTAGTAGTATATATAGATCCACTAGTACCATCATCCACCACCCTAATAATACCTCTGTGAGGGTCCTGATCATCAGAGAACAGAGTAAAGTGGACAAACAGAGTATGTAGAGAAACATACGGACTACAGAATGAACTACAAAGTCCATCTATATAGTAAGTGCAGAACCAATGAGCTGTACCTAATAAAATGGTCATTGAGTGAATTTTATATATATATATATATATATATATATATATATATATATATATATATATATATATATATATATCCCCCCCCCCCCCCCCCCCCCCCCCCCCCCCCCCCCCCCCCCCCCCCCCCCCCCCCCCCCCCCCCCCCCCCCCCCCCCCCCCCCCCCCCCCCCCCCCCCCCCCCACATAGTGCAAAGTTATAAATATTTTTAAATAAATATGCAACTGGAACGTTTTAAATGCTGTAAGGAGTGAAGCTTACATGTAAAACTTTCATCAGCATGAATGTGATAGTAAGATGTCGCTTTGCCAGGTTGGGGGACCAGGCAATAAAACATGCGCTTTGTTGCCAAGTTGTGCAGTCGATATAAGAGCGAAAGAAAGAAAGGAGAAAAGCAGATGAGGCGAGAGCCAAAGACAAGAAAGAGGAGAAAGGAAGAGAGAGCGATCTGAAAAGAGGAACCCCTTGCTATCACATTTATGGTTTGGTCAGAATCATGTTCTACCTGCAGAGCTACATCAGTGACGTGTCAGGAGTCAGTTTAACATCATAGAAAGCATAAAACGATCAGATCAGCATGAACCTCCAAACCCAAACTCAGAGGCGCTGGCTACTCGGTGCAGTGTAAGCCAATATGGCATTTCCTCAGATACGCTAAAACCTACGAAGACTTTATGGAGTTAAATCGTTTTCCAAAAAAAATGTTAAAAAAAAGTTTTTTTTATGTGCTTTTAACACAACCTTGTTCCATTTATTTCTGTAAAAGCTCACCTGACACCTAGTACTGCATCTTACACCCTACACAAGGTGCATTTCACAACTAAACAAGACAATATTTTCCTGCCTTATACCCATGTCGTTTAAATACGATGTTCAACCCACACATCATTCTGCTGCCACCCCCATGCTTCATATAGCTGAATTTTCCTAATCCATCCATCCATCCATCCATCATCTTCCGCTTTATCCTGTACTAGGGTCGCGGGGGGAGGGTGGGGAGTTCTCCATGCCCATCCAGGGGAGAACGTTTTGGGCGCTGGGCAGATACACCCAGAACAGGACGCCAATCTATCACTGGACACACACTCACTCACACAGACACACTCTATATGGGGCAATTTGGAAAATTCAATTGAACTTGATTCATGTTTTTGGACTGTGGGATCCTTTGTTCTAATCAATGTAAACAAGTTAGAAAACTTTATTAATGTGTCTGCTAAATGACCTTAATGTACTACCAAGATGCTATTCAGTCCTTCGTTTGGAGAAAATGCCCACAGTGTGATGATGCCACCACCATGCTTAGTATAGCTACAAAATTAAAAAAAGATTTTAGGGAACACCTTATTAAGTGTCACCTGTTTTACTAAAACCAGCTTTGTATAAAGTTTTTAAAACTTTGGTGACTTAGTGGTTAGCACGTTTGCCTCTCAGTCCCGGGAGTCAAGGTTCGAATCGATATGGGTGGCATAGGATTCCTCCAGGTTCTCCGGTTTCCTTCCACAGTCTAAAAACATGAATTCAAGGTACAATGCCCTAAAATAGAATCTTTTTTAAGATACATACCTAATTGTTCTATTAATCTTTAAGTCAATAAGGTTGTGTTAAAAACAATATCAATGTAGTGAGATGTCACTTAAGCTGAGCTGCCGATGTAGCAAAGTAGTCACCTGCCCCCTATGGGTCTGGAGGACATGCTGCATTAATGCGGTCTGAACCATGTGCTGCCTTAACATGGTCGATTCAGCCCCCTCTTTTATGCAGTTGTAAGTTGTGATGTCATGACAGGAGCTTTGGCTGCAGAGGGATTCGTATTACGGTATTATAATTCTAACCCAACCTCAGCCAAAGCAACGTGCATTTAGATATGTACACGCATCATCATTTTTATTTTTTTTTTTTAATACATAGAGTTGCATAGTTTTGTGTCTTTTTTTTATAACACCTCAGTTCATCACACCAATCAGAGCGTGATATAAATCCACTCCACATTAATATGACGTAAAACAAACATGCCAACTCTTGTGTCCTTGGGTGAGGAAGAATGCGTTTTGTGGAAATGTACCCGTTTGAGGGTTTTCTTTTCCTTTTCGATTTAAAAGAGGTGCCAATAGAGAACGGGAGTGGAAAAGAAATGAAAGAAAGGCATCAAGTCGGGTTGAAGATTAAGCAGGAGACACACGGGGAGAGAATGCAGGAAGGCCGTGTGTACCACTCGAGAGGTTACCTTCATAACGATCTCAAACGTAAACAGACTAGTGAAGACATAATCTGCATAGCCTAGGACCTGGAATAAATCAGACGGTTACAGCATTACTGCACAAAGACCACAGACACGCCACAGACATGCAGGTTACACTTTACCTTCAAAATGATCTCTACAGTAAAGATAGCCGTGAAGGCATAGTCAAAGTAACCAAGTATCTGCAAAGAGCAACGTTACATGTTTAACCAAATAGTAAGCATCGGAACGCTCAAGGAGAAACGGTATGGAACATAAAGAAGTTCGGTAAATAGAAAGAAGATTCTATAAATCCGTTATTCATAATGTCTCTGTGTGATTTATGCACTGTATATCATGTTTATATATATATATATATATATATATATATATATATATATATATATATACATATATATATACACACATGATATATACATAATATGTTGTTCATATCATATTTAGATTATGTATATATCATGTAAATATTATATTCATATTATGTCATGTTCATATTGTGCATCTACATTTAAACACTTTACCTCTCCATGCACCAGTCACTAATTGATGCACTTTATATAAGTAATGTATATAATGCACATCTGGTTACATGCTTATATATATATATATATATATATATATATATATATATATATATATATATATATATATATATATATATATATGCATACATACATACATTATCTATTAGGATCGCGGCAGGTTCCCCATGCCCATCCAGGGGAGAACGTTTCAGGCGCTGGGCAGATACACCCAGGACGGGGCCCCGGGCTACTCACACAGACACACACTCACTCACACAGACACACTATATGGGGCAATTTAGAGAATTCAATTGACCTTGATCCATGTTTTTGGACTGTGGGAGGAAACTGGAGAACCCGGAGGAAACCCACACAGACACAGGGATAACATGGAAACTCCACCCAGAAATCCCTAGTGCTGAGAGGAGAACATGCTAACCACTAAACCACCATGCCGCCTGCTTATATACATTATAAATATATATATTATAAATAAATATATATATATATAAATATATATATAAATAAAATAAAAAAATTCTATATTTGACTGAATAATATTTTTCTTTGGTATGTTTATGCATACTGTGTGTATGTGTGTGTGTGTACAAACGTACGATGTTCCGGAAAGAAAGGCTCCTGATTGGATCCTCAGCAGCAAGAGAGGCAGAGCTGAGCATGATGAAGACGAGGATGAGGTTGGTAAAGATGTGATGGTTTATCAGCTTGTGACACGCGACACGAATCCTGCTCTCACACACAAACCACAAACACATACACACACACACATACAAACACAAAGATTAATTACCCAACGAATCAAGGAAAACACAAAACAGAGGAAAACATGTATATTTTTTATTTGTATTCTCCCTAAAATAATATAAAAATGACTTTGTGACCCACTATAAATTTCCTCTATGTGAATTTGCCCTATACACAGCGACATGAGAACATGCAAACTCTCAGTACATACGGATTGGTGTTACTAAAGATGAAGAAAGCAGTTCCCTCTGGAATCGGAATAATCTTCTCCTTCCGGACCAGCTCGGAGATCTTTGGCCTCGGCCCCGATGGAGCATCCTCCTCCTCCTCGTCTGGGACATGGACATTTAGACAGAAATGATAAGCACCCACGCTATCACTCCACCACCATGTCAATGTCAGTGCAGTGCTGAGAATGATCCACCACCCAAATAATACCTGTTCCATGGTGGTGCAGTGGAGGAACTACAAGTAGCCTGTATTTAGTGAGTGGAGTTTATTAAATGGATGATGAGATGAGGAACTGCTGAATGAACCTAATAACCTGTCTGCTTATCATTTGGATAAATCTAATGCTTTTATTCTTTTTTAAAAACCCACAGCACTCTACCTGCATTGTCCTTCTCGTCTTCATCTCCTGCCTTCAAATAGAAAACAATCAGTGTTTCAGCAAAACACAACAGACAACAACCTCCTGTGTGAATATTTAGCTTTTAATCTTGTCTTACACACACATATAAAGACACACACACACACTTAAAAAGACATTTACCTTATACTCCTCTTCCTCATCTTGCTTGTCATCTCTTCAAAACAAAAACAATGATTCAGAGCACTGAATATACAAATATAGGTATGCAGGTTTGTAGATGGATGGATGGATGGGACGGATGGATAAAGAGATGGATACATTGGTAGGTAGGCAGGTTTGTAGATGGCTGGATAGATGGATAAGTTAATAAATGGAGGATTAGGTAGCTGGAGAGGTGGGTAGATCGGTATGTAGATGGATGGATGGATGGACAGATAGACAAGTGATGGATACATTGAAAGGTGTGTGGGATTGTGAATAAATGGATGGGTGGATGTACGTGGCTGGAAAGGTATGTTGGAAGGTATGCAGGTTTGTGGATGGATGGTTGGATGAATGGATGGATGGACAGACAGATAGGCGAGTAGATTGGTAGATTGGTAGAGGGTGAGATGGGTAGATTGGTATGTAGATAGATGGACAGATGGACAGACAAAGTGATGGATACATTGGAAGGTAGGCGAATTGTGGATGGATTAATAGGCAGTACTTACTCTTTTTTCTGAGTGGGCGCGTTCATAGAGTCCGTGTCCGCCAGATTATCAACAGCAATGGCCAAGAAGACATTCAGCAGGATGTCTGAATAACCAAACTCATCAAGAAGCAACAACTGTACATTACAACGTTCTGTACATTACTGTATGGAACCAAGTGGATGATTTATTAGTTTTACATTAATTATCTCATTAATAATCAATCAACAGTATTTAATGACATGCTTTGAGGATTAACATGTACAATGGCCAACCCACATGAGTGTATAAAACTATAACAGTATAATACAATAAGACATTATCACTTTAACATGGATACAATTTCCACAGATGAAGAGGATGATAAAGTAAATGCACACGATCATGCCAGATGATGAAGGACCACCGTATGCCATAATGCCATCGTACATGACCTGGTTCCAGTCTTCACCCGTCAGAATCTGCAACACAACGTATATCATTTTATGTTTATACAGTATATATATATTTATATATATGTGTGTGTGTGTGTGTGTGTATATATATATATATATATATATATATATATATATATATATATATATATATATACATATATATACATATATGTATGATTTAAACCGCATAGCTAAAAGGGTAGTTCCGATCCTTATATCTGATTGGCTGAGCCGTTTGCAGCTTTTCTAACCAACCATGACATTATTGACAATAACACAAACCTCTAAAAGCTTTGCATTTGTATCAAAGCGTGATATACAGTACATTATTTTACATCGTGTACCACACACACCTGAAACACAGTGAGCAGGGCCTGGGGGAAGTTGTCGAAAGTGCTCCTTTTGGAGTGTATGTCGTCGAAGTTGAACTTTCCGCCAAACACCTGCATGCCGAGCAGGGCGAAGATGATGATGAAGAGGAAGAGCAGAAGCAGCAGTGAGGCGATGGACTTCATGGAATTCAGCAGAGATGCGACCAGGTTACTGAGAGAGGCCCAGTGACTGCAGACAGCAGTGGAAACAATACACACACTCATTAGACTTCATTTTGTACTGCGTTTTGTGTCCGAACAACATTTTCTTTAACATTATCATACTTTTAACATGCCATTATTTTGTATTCTTTGGAATTCTGTTAATAAATAGCACATTGACACACACAGAGACATGCTTTCTGCATGCCCATCCAGGGGAGAACGTCTCGGGCGTTGGGCAGATACACCCAGGACAGGATGCCAATCCATTGCTGTGATGTACATTATATAATCACAAATTCACTATAGTTAAAAAACGATATAACAACCTGGTAAAACCTTTTATGAATTCGGTATTCATAATGAATTACAAGGGCATCCATCAAGCTCAATAAAGTATTCATAACACTTTTAAGTGTCATAAGCCTCTGTTAATGTACATAGATGTTCATGATCACTGTCTTATAACAATATGACAAAGCTTTGATTCCCGGTTCGAATCCCAATCTGGGTGGAATTTTCATGTTCTCCCCGTGCCTGCATGGGTTTCCTCCGGGTTCTCCGGTTTCCTCCCACAGTCCAAAAACATGGATCAAGGTCAATTGAATCCTCCAAATTGCCCCATATAGAGTGTGTTTGTGTGAGTGAGTGTGTGCCCAGCAATAGATATGTGTCCTGTCCTGGGTGTATCTGCCCAGGACCTGAAACGTTCTCCCTTGGATGGGCATGAGGAACCCCCCACCACCACCACGACCCTAGTAGAGGATAAAGTGGAAGATAACGGATGGATGTAGTTAACCTCCACACCCTCACACATACAGTATAGACAGCTTTCTTACCGCGTGACTTTAAAGATCCTGAGGAGCCGTACGCAGCGGAACACGGAGATGCCGAGTGGAGGCATGATTTCCAGTTCCACTAGGATCGTCTCCACAATTCCACCGCATACGACGAAGCAGTCGAAGCGATTGAACAGCGACACAAAGTAGGCCTGCAGTCCCAGACTATACATCTTCACCAGCATCTCAGTTGTGAACATTGACAACAACACCTTATTTGCCACCTCTGCAATTGCATATGCACACACACACACACACACACACACACGTCAGGATTTGCTTGGTGAGTAAATGAATCACTGGATGAATGACTGCATTAGTCGAGGTAAGTCGTAAATAGAATGAGTCACAGTGTAATATTGTGGTGTTGTGAGAGTGTGTGTGTGTGTGTGTGTGTATATGTTTGTAGGTGTTTGTTGCTCGCACCCTGAACTTCTGTGAGCCAGGCAGGTTGATTGTAATGCTCTGATGAAATGGTGAGCGTATTGAGGAAAACCAGGATGATCACCAGCCAATAGAACGTCACGGATTTCACAGCCAAGCGACACTTCCTACGGCAGAGTCTGTTCCAGCGACGCCAGCGCCGACTGCCAGGGACAGAAAACCAAGCAGAGACATCAACGATGCCAAAGCAATAAGATGTACAAACTGTAACCCAAAATGCTGCTTTGCAATTCCAGCTATTTACATATTTACTTTCCTAATTAGACAGATGGGGGTGCCAAAGTCAACCCCGGTGCACAGTGTAAAATTAGCATGTTGATACCTACACTCCTACCTAACTCAACAAACTGGTATCACTAATTAACTTTATATTGCTAATTATTAAACGGGTAGTTCCGGTCTGTAAATCTGATTGGCTGAGCCATTTGTCCAGCCATGATATTATTGACAATAACGCACACCTCTGACTGCTTCACATTCGTATCAATGCGTGATATACGATACATTATTTTAAATCATAAAATACAGATTAATATAAACAGGGAGCTGATAATGATGATCACCAAACTGTGTGCAAATTGGCCACTAGATGGCAGATTTGGATTGTTAGAGAAACCGGTATCCTGTTACTCAGCGATTAATGTTTACTAAAAACAAAAAACAGACTAGATTACATCACAGACGACCATATTATTCATTATTTTACTTTCAATAAACAAACCTTGTTTTTTTATTTTCATGTGTTTGTAACCGTTTTATTGAAGCATTTGAGGTCGTGTATTATTGTAGTTCTACAATTCCATTCTGTAGTCCATTCGCTGATGATCAGAACCCCCACAGAGCAGGTATTATTAGGGTGGTGGATGATGGTATGAGTGGATCAGACAGCTGTATTTTCTGACTGGTGCACTGTTCTCTGTCCAGCAGCACTGCTGTGTTTGATCCAATCATACCATCACAACACACACTACCATCATGTCAGTAACACTGCAGTACTGAGAATCATCAACCACCCTAATATCTCCTCTGTGGGGGTGCTGATCATAAGAGAACATACCAAACTGGACCAACAAAGTATGTACAGAAGGACAGAAGATTTGAATCAGCAACCTTTAATAACCAAACACTCTAACTAATGAGTAACCACGCCCGACTACAAAGTGACCACGCCCCTAAATCCCTAAAAACAGATACCTATAGAATTCAGCTGCAACAAATTCTAAGACTATTTGTTGAGTCCTGAATATAAAGAAGTTAGATACACAGATATGATATAATAAATAAAATGTTCTGCGTGTTTACCTGAATTTAGACTTGGAGATTTTCTGACTGAAAGAAATAAGAAAAATGTTAGTGAAGTTCAAATAAGAGGCTTTTAAATTTATAAATTTATAAATTTCCAACTGTAAAACGTTGCTTAGTTGAGTATTGTGTTGTGTACATGTTCGTAAGTGTATTTATCAGTATATGTTTTAACGTTGGCGGCACGATGGTTTAGTGATTAGCATGTTCTCCTCTCAGCACTAGGGATTCCTGGTATGAATCCATATCTGGGTGGAGTTTCCATGTTCTCTCCGTGTCCGCGTGGGTTTCCTCCGGGTTCTCCGGTTTCCTCCCACAGTCCAAAAACATGAATCAAGGTCAATTGAATTCTCCAAAATTGTTCCATATAGAGTGTGTGTGTGTGTGTTTGTATCTGTGTGAGTGAGTGTGTGCCCAGCAATGGATTGGCACCCTGCCCAGCGCCCAAAACGTTCTCCCCTGGATGGACATGGGGAACCTGACCACGACCCTAGTAGAGGATAAAGCGTAAGATAATGGATGGATGGATGTTTTAACGTGGGCGGCGTGGTGGTTAGTACGCCCCTCTCACCAGGTTTGAACCGCGACCTGGGTTTTTATGTTCCCCCCCATGTCCAGTCGAAAAAATATAGATTACAGGTCATTTTGATGCTGTAAATTGCCCCTATATATATATAGTGCATGAGTGAGTGAGTGCCCAGCAAACAATTGGCATCCTGTGCTCAGCTGCCCTGTGCCTATAGAGCTCTTGCCTGGATGGCCCACCCCCCCCCCTTTGACCCTAATAGAGAATTATGCAAAAGATAATGAATAAATGTTTATGTTTAACTATGTTCATCACTATGATGTGATGCTTGTATGTAGCTGTATTGTGTTGTGTAGATGTCACTATACATCATAAAGTGTGATGTGTAGATGGCTGTGTGAATCAGAAGTGTACTGTACAACTGTCTTAACCAATCGTGTGTGTTGTGTGTGTGAAGCTATTGATCAGTAGTGTAGTGTGTGTGTAGCTGTATTCATTAAGACGTGTTGTGTGGTTTATCTGTTCAATGCATGTATTTTTACCACAAAGGTCCGCAGCACACCGTTTTTTCCTCCTCGCCTTTTTCATTCTCGGTGTTCACAGACTCCGTCTCACTGGCCGGGACGCTCGCTGCAACATGGCACACATCGTGTTACATGAATATGACAACAAACATGAGTGTGTACATGCAGCACATACAGCATCAGAGTCAACACACTACCAACAGGATTGTGTAGGAATTATAAGATTAGGGTTAAAATCTAGAATTTAAAATGTTTAATATAAAGAGAATCTAGCGGCACGGTGGCTTAGTGGTTGGCATGTTCTCCTCTCAGCACTAGGGATTCCCGGTTCAAATCCCCATCTGGGTGGAGTTTCCATGTTCTCCCTGTGTCTGCGTGGGTTTCCTCCCACAGTCCAAAAACATGGATCAAGTCAAGTGAGTTCTGCAAATTGACCCAAATAGAGTGTGTATGCATGCGTGTCTGTGTGGGTGAGTGTGTGTGCCCAGCGATAGATTGGGCCCTGTCCTGGGTGTATCTGCCCAGCGCCTGAAACGTTCTCCCCTGGATGGGCATGGGGAACCCCCGTGACCCTAATAGAGGATAAAACGGAAGATAATGAATGAAAATGAATAAAGAGAATCTCTGTTCTATGTTTTTTTGAGAGGCAGCCATAGGCCTGTGGTTAAGAAACCAGACTTGCAACTTGCAAGTGATGGCTGAAGTGCCCTTGGGCAAGGCGCCTAACCACCAATTGCTCCCTGGGTGCCATATACAGATGCCCACCGTTCTGGGCATGTATGCTCACTTTACTCAATGTGTGTGTGTGTGTGTTTCACTGCACGGATGGGTTAAATATGGAGGACACACTCCTCTGTGTGGAATCACAGTCGGCAGAATAGATGACTGCTGTATCACACTGAGTATTATCACAGTGGGCTACACTGTAGTTATCTGAAAAAGCTCAGTAATGAAATCCAGTATGGTGGCTGTAAGCTTCTCCTGCCCCCCCCTGCCCCCCCAGCTGGGTTTCAGGGATAAAGTGAGCCACATGCCTCCCCACAGTTAGCATATTGTTATATGACTCTTACATTTATAGATCTGATTTCGTTCTGTCTCGTATTTTTCCTCACACCTTTAATCTGATGAAGTCTTCCTCTTTAACCTTCTGTCCCTTTAACTCACCGTGTCCATCATTCTCCATCTTTTTCTCTCTCATTTCTTCCTCGCTCTCAATTTTAATTAATGTTACAATATATCAGTTCATTTATATGTTAATTGCAATGTAAAAAGCAAGGGACACATTGTATTTGGGCCTCTTTTGTTTTTGTTTTTATATAATGATGATGTCATGAGCTGAGAGCGGCTTTGCTGTTATGTAGGTTGTTGTATAGAACTATTTGTTCCCTACATTCGGTCTATTTCTCTCTCTCTCTGTCTCACACACACATGATTTTAATTTATGTGTGGTGGCGAAGATAAAGCAGAAGATAATGAATGAAAGAATATATATATATATATATATATATTCTTTTATTCATTATCTTCTGCTTTATCTTAATATTAGGCTCGCGGGGGGGTTCCCCATGCCCATCCAGGGGAGAACGTTTCGGGCGCTGGGCAGATAGACCCAGGACAGGGTGCCAATCTATCTCTGGGCACACAATCACACACACAGACACGCACATAAACACACTCTATATGGGGCAATTTGGAGAACTCAATTGACTTAATCCATGTTTTTGGACTGTGGGAGGAAACCGGAGAACACGGAGGAAACCCACGAGGACACGGTGAGAACATAGAAACTCCACCTAGATGGGGATTCGAACCGGGAATCCCTAGTGCTGAGAGGTGAACGTGCTAACCACTAAGCCACCATGCCGCCCCATATATATATATATATATATATATATATATATATATATATATATATATATATATATATATATTTCCATTTATTTTAAGACTTATCCAAACCTTAACCATAAACACTACTACCCCAAAAATAACATTATATCAACCATTAAATAACCACAACAACCAAGATTTTCTTTGTGGGGACCAATGGAGTAGCCACAATGCGAGTGTGTGGTAATGGTCCTCACAATGTTACACACACATTGTTCTCGTTCTCTGTTCTCACACCCTGACCCTCACTCTCTCTCAGATGCTCTTTCTACTCGAGCCGGGGCTGAGTGCTGATGCAGCTTTGCTGAAGGAGCGGCGTGTGAGCTCATGTATTGCGATGGCTCTGCAAACTGCAGAGATGACAAAACGTTTTGGCCCCATTCGCTCGAAAGCACGATGTTCAACACATTTTTTTAAGGTGACCCAGAAGTTGCAAGTAAAACTCTCGAAAGTACATTTCCATGTACTTTTAATAACGCACCGTATTTCAGATTAAAATGACCAACTACAACAAAGAGCTTTTAGTTTGTCCCCAATATAAATGCCCCATCAGTAAAATCAATCTTAAAACAGTACAGAATAATGCAAAGCAATACAGTTTCAAGAGGTTTGTATTTTAAAAAACCCAAATTCAATTTAACCCTTATGTACTGTCTTTAAACAGGTCACTCTGTGCAATAAAGGTTTTACGGTAACACTTCCTATGAATCCGGCATTCATTAATGCATTACAAACACATTCATAAAGCTTTATTAAGCATTCTTAATGCATCATAAGCCTCTGTTAATGCACATAGATGTTCATAACAACAGTGTTATACCAAAATGACCTTAGGCTTAATAACACAAAGTGACATAATGCATTATAATATCAACTTTGTCTTGTTTGATTTTTAGACCTACTCACTTCAATTTCACCTTCATTAAAGTCTTTAATGAACATTTATAATATTTTATAATTAATTATGTACAGATTTTATTTAGCAGTTATAAGTCATGTTCAGGGGCAGCACGGTGGCTTAGTGGTTAGCATGTTCTCCTCTCAGCACTAAGGATTCCCGGTTCGAATCCCAACCTGGCTGGAGTTTTCACGTTCTCCCTGTGTCTGTGTGGGTTTCCTCCGGGTTCTCCGGTTTCCTTCCACAGTCCAAAAACATGGATCAAGTCAATTGAATTCTCTAAATTGCCCCATATAGAATGTGTTTGAGTGAGTGAGTGTGTATCCAGTGATAGATTGGCATCCTGTCCTGGGTGTGTCTGCACAGCGCCTGAAACGTTCTTCCCTGAATGGGCATGGGGAACCCCCCACAACCCTAGTAGAGGATAAAACAGAAGATAATGGATGGAAGTCATGTTCAGGGAAAGGGTCTCGTTATTAAGCTTTATGACATTGGGCTCTACAATAAGTTATGTATAATATACATTTTATAATGCATCAAGTCAGTTTATTTTATAAAGCCTTATGGCATCACACTTCATGAGTGTGGTTCTGAGCATCTATTTATATTGAGTCTTATGACAAATGTTTTGAATTATTATGAATACTATATAAAGCTTTATGAATGTGTTTATAATGCATTATAAATGCCAAATTTATACAAACAAAGTGTTACTGGTATGGTTTGTTCTTTTGGCATGAATTCTACATGTTACTATGGAAACTGATGTCATGCGTATTGCACATTTTTTCACTTTATAGCTTGCATTTGAATTTGGCACAGATTCCTGTCTATATGAAAGAACCACAGAAGGAAAATCTAATAAATAGAGCATTTTTTCTAAATCCTCACACTGTGGAGAGATGCAGTGATTTCTGTGCTGCAGATAAAAGATGTCTGAAAGCTTCAACATTAAAACATGCAACAGCACCAAGATACGGACGAGGGATCAAACGGATGGGAATGAACCGCAGAGAAGCAACATACACACTGTAACACACACTCCATTCAGTGTCTTTCTGTATGAACACACACACACACGCACAGACACAATGACACAGAGATACAGAAACACACACACACAGACAAGTATATACACACACAGAGACAGACACACACAGACACAATGACAGAGAAACAGAGACACACACAGACAAGTATATACACACACAGAGAGACACACACACACACACACACACACACACAATGACACAGAGATACAGAGACACAAGTATATACACACACAGACACACATATACACACACACATATATACATACACACACAGACAGACACAGACACAGACAGACAGAATGACACAGAGATACTGAGACACAGAGACACATACAGATACACGTACATATACACAGACACACAGAAACACACACGTACATGCACACAGACAGACAGACAGACAGACAGACACACACACGTACATACACACGTACATACACACAGACACACGTACATACACACACACAGACATACAAAAAACACACACACAGACAGCCAGACACACACAAAGACAGCCAGAAACACACACAGACAGCCAGACAGCCAGACACACACACAGACAGCCAGACACACACACAGACAGCCAGACACACACACAGACAGCCAGACAGCCAGACACACACACAGACCCCCCCCCCCCCCCCCCCCCCCCCCCCCCCCCCCCCCCCCCCCCCCCCCCCCCCCCCCCCCCCCCCCCCCCCCCCCCCCCCCCCCCCCCCCCCCCCCCCGCCGGCCGCAGGCCCCCAGCACGCACACACACAAACGGGTCAGCGCATGGATTCACGTACAAAGCATCACCGCCACAGTGAGAGAGGAGGTAACACGGGTGAACATGGGTCACAGCAGATGGCATTCCCTCCTGACCCCAGCACCATGCCCACGTCCACGTCCGCCCTATTCCAGCTTCCGTCTGCCTTCCGCCGTCCAATCAGAGCATTCATTTCCAGACAACTTCGTTTGCCGAGCAACGTCATCAAATTATTTTCAATATTAAGTTTGATATTGGCGGCATGGTGGCTTAGTGTTTAGCATGTTCTCCTCTCAGCACTAGGGATTCTCGGTTCAAATCCCCATCTGGGTGGAGTTTCCATGTCCTCCACGTGTCCGTGTGGGTTTCCGGTTGTCTCCCACAGTCTAAAAACATGTATCAAGTCAATTGAGTTCTCTAAATTGCCCCATATAGAGTGTGTGTGTCTGTGTGAGTGAGTGAGTGTCCAGTGATGGATTGTCGCCCTGTCCTGAGTGTATCTGCCCAGCGCCCGAAACGTTCTCTCCTGGATGGGCATGGGGAACCCGCCCTCCCTGCGACCCAAATATAGGATAAAGCGGAAGATAATGGATGGATATAAGCTTGATATTGAATTTTTCAGAAGCTGGAGGTAAGGCAGGACAGCGGACGGACTAAGGGACTGAGACCAGACGGGGGCTCCAGTGGGTTAAAGCTTACAGGACAACACAACGTTACACAAAGTCATTAACAACAGCATTTGTCAGTAACACTGCAGGTATGAGTAGACTGATTAGCTGGAGGAGGACAGAAGGAAGATATGGTGGGGGTGGGGGGGAGGGTGTCATGAATAGTGACATCACTATATAAATACATTCTACAGGATCTGCATTAAGATTTTAGACTGACATGGTAAAACAAATGTGATGAGCATGTTAAACAACACACACAGTATGTATCAACTTTATCAATTTACATAAAAATGGACGTTAAATCCTAATTTCGCTGTGCATGGAGCTCATTGCTATCTTATACCCTGCCAACACCATTTTCAAGGGCCGGTGAAATAGCAACGCTGCTTGTGAATATATCTACACCGATGGGCGTGGCCGTCTAAAATGAGGTGTGTTTTCAGGCATATTGCTACAATGGCGACGGAAAACCATCTCTACGGTACCAAACACACACGGACACGCCCTAAATCAAGCTGCGCAGTGCATGGTGCGTGACTGGTGGAGGTTTTGGCCTCAATCAAAGCATCAGTGAATATCATTATAAATAATAAACACCGGTTCTGATTGCAGATCTCATAATAAAAGCACAAGCTTGCTTTAGTGAAGGAAGTGTTGTGGATTAAATGAGCTTGAATTGAAAAAATGTGGACATTGCATAGAACTGTGGACTGATGAAGAATTAGGATATTAATAATATAACTCGGGTGTTGAAAGCACAGCATGCTCTAATGAGTACATTTGTCTGGTGACTGCACAGTTCCACATTTGGCGGAGAACACCATGTTATTGTTCCATCTGTAAATGAACTAGCTACACAAACGCAGTGAGTAGAGCGGGTGAGGGACCTACGGTGTTTGCTCTCATCTTCCTCATCCTCATTGTCTGGGTCGATGTCCTCAGCCTGCGTGATCCAATCCAGATAGCCCTTCAAGTCCTCCTCCATCTGCTGCTTCTCACGAAGCTTCTGGAAATCTCCACGTGCTTTCGCCTTCTCTCGCTCTTTTGAGAATTCACTGCATTCACACAAATACCGAGTCAGGAGTATATATATATGTATATATATATATATATATATATATATATATATATATATATATATATATATATATATATATATATATTCATATTCATTCATTATCTCCCGCTTTATCCTCTAGTAGGGTAGCGGTGGGGTTCCCCATGCCCATCCAGGGGAGAACGTCTTGGGCGCTGGGCAGATAGACCCAGGACAGGGCGCCAATACATCGCTGGGCACACACTCACTCACACACACACACTCTATATGGGGCAATTTGGAGAATTCAATTCACTTGATCCATGTTTTTGGACTGTGGGAGGAAACCGGTGAACCCGGAGAAACCCACGCGGACACAGGGAAAACATGGAAACTCCACCCAGATAGGGATTCGAACCGGGAATCCCTAGTGCTGAGAGGAGAACGTGCTAAGCATATATATATGTATACGGCACGGTGGCTTAATATAGACCCTAATATAGGATAAAGCGGAAGATAATGGATGGATGGATGGGTATCTATCTAATGGGTGGAATTTCCATCTTCTCCTCATGTCCTCAGGTTTACTCATAAATTTAAGGCCCTGATCGCTGAGAGGAGAACAGGCTGACCACCTCACCACAGTGCCATAATTAACTCATCAACATCCATCCATCCATCAGCTTCCGCTTTATCCTGTACTAGGGTTGCGGGGGGGTTCCCCATACCCATCCAGGGGAGAAAGTTTCAAGCGATGGGTAGATAGATACACCCAGGACAATCTATCACTGGGCACACACTCACTCACACAGACACACTCTATATGGGGCAATTTGGAGAATTCAAGGATCCAGGACCCAAAGTTTGTATGTGCAGACAGCAAGAATTACACTCCGCACCTGACAAAGAAGTATTTTTTGGAGGCCAGTACATGAAGATGGTGTATAAATACCAACAGACGTAGCAATGAATTGTTTTTACTCAAGTTAGGAATTTGGAACAACCAGTAGGTGGTGAGGTCGTCTACCCCCGATGGGAGCAGCCTCTGCCACACTAGAGGTCATGTGGAGAACAGGGCTTTAGCGCGGCTTTCTTCACCCAGCTGCACCGCTTTAAGAGGTCCAAACTTAATCGGAGTCGGGGAATTACATGAGTCACAGCTCCAGTCGTGAGTCAGAAAATCCCAAATAGCTTATGTTCAGTGTGTAATATACTGCACAAGACACTGCGCTTTTTTTACCCATTGTGTGTGTGAGCGTGTGTATTCTGGCTGGGTATTAATAACTCCACAAACAGAGGAACTGAAGGCTGTGGCAATAAGATTAATTTCATCTCTGAATGTGGTGCAGGAAGCTACAGCACCAGCAAAGAGAGGAAATTCACTGGAGGTTATACATGACATTCTATACATTATATATACACCACAGTTAGCTGCTCGTCTTTGGGATGTCTTGAACTTTATGATGTTGCATGAGTTTGTCAAACAACTTCATGGATTGTCACGGTACACCAAAGATGCCTACTTACCCAGTGGACACACCAAATACCCCCCTCTTATTCAAAAATCACACCAAGCACTGAGCTTTAACCTAAAAAAAATTACTAAACACACCCCCGTTTAACCCAAGTTTTACCCAAAGATACACTAAATATACCCCTCTTATTAAAAAATCACACCGAATACCCCCCTGTTATTTAAAAATTGCACCAAATACCCCCTCTTATTCAAAAATCACACCAAGCACTGAGCTTTAACCTAATAAAAATACTAAACAAACCCCGTTTAACACAAAATCACACCAAACAGTTTCACCCAAAGATATACCAAATATACCCCTCTTATTAAAACATCACACCAAATACCCCCTGACACCAAACACAACCCACTTACCCAAAATCACACCAACCACATGCCTGGTTTATCCAAAATCACACCCAACACACTCCACTTACCCAAAATCACACCAAACACACCCCATTTCCCCCAAATCACCAACTACATCCCTGTTTAACCCAAATTTACATCAAATAAACCCTACTTACTCAAAAATCACACCAAACTCTACCCTCCAACCCAAAATCACACCAAACTCTGCGCCCTCCCCATTAACCCAAAATCACACCAAACAAAACACACAGTCACACTTTCTTACCCACTGAGCACACCCAGCACTAGGTTTAAGACGAAAAAGGAGCCCAGGATAATCAGACTAACAAAGTAGATCCAGGGCGTCTCCCAGCCAATAGCATCGTTTACCTGCAGGAACCCAGAGCATAGTGTTACCTCCAGATCTCTGATGACAATGATGATGCAAAGAGAAGAAGTCCCCAAGAACTGGACCAGAACCAGAACACGTTTACAGACAGAGAGAGAGAGAGAGAGAGAGAGAGAGAGAGAGAGGGAGTGAAGGAAGGGAGCTCCTCACCCACTCAACACTCCCAGAACAAGGTTCAGCACGAAGAAAGAACCGAAGATCACCAAGCTCACAAAGTAGACCCAGGGCAGCTCCATTCCCATCGCATCGTTCATCTGAGAGAAAGAGAAATAGAACGAGGAACGAGGACATAGAAGGACAGAGGCAAAGGGCAACAGAATGAAACAGTGGCAGAAAAAGGTCCAGAGAGGGGGTGCAACGTTACCCCCTCGTTAAAATAAAGTTATGTCGACATCATTATTCCATCCTTTGAACGTCGCCAAATGTTAATGAACTATTATTATATACTGGTGTACACGTGCATCTCTCAGCGCTGGGGTTCTAGGTTTCAACCCCCACCCCCAGTCCAAAAACATAAATTTAAGGTGAATTGACTGATCTGAATTGCCCCTATATAATGTGTGTGTCTGTGCCCAGCAATAGATTGGTGCCCTGTTCTGTGTGTAACAGCCCAGCGCCCAAAAGGGGAATGATATGGGTGCTAGGCAGATACACACATACAGGACATCACTAGGCACTCATTAACACAGACACACACTATATCGGGGCAATTTAGATCAGTCAATTCACCTTAAATCCATGTTTTTGGACTGTAGAAGGAAAACCTGGAGAAAAGCCACACAGACACATGGAAACTCCACCAGATCGGGATTCAAAACTCAATCCCCACTGTGTAGAGTTCAACATGCTAACACTACACCACCGCACCGCGCACCAAAGATCATATTATTCAAGCATCGAGTATCTAAAGCATCAATACAGAACAAAATCCACCTCAATAGTTCCGAAGGTCTATTGGCTGCTGAGTAAAAACAGCCCATAGTAAAGACGTGGGATTCTTAAGGTTAGAAACACTGATACACTGAAACAGACGTGGAGACTGCCATTACAGAACGTCCAGTTCAGAAGGGGACATGCGACCGTTTTCTCGTACTGGTTTTAAAATAAGAGTTTCGTGGCTCTGACATGCTGCAATAATGTCCTACAGCACTGTGTTAGTGGTGGGTGAGAAAGTGAGTGGGCTCCATCTTGGCTTCGTTATGCTGCTGTGTGTGGGCTGCATGCCATCGAACTATTTCCTTTATACTGATGCAGAAGATGGAGACGTTGCTGCATCAGGACCGGGGCTCACAAGATTGGAAACGCAAGCTGGTGTCAATGTTATTTGTGTTTCAGGTTTTATTTTTATTATTGTTATTATTTATTATTATCCATCCATCCACTATCTTCCACTTTATCCTCTACTGGGGTCATGGGGGGGGGGGGGTTCCCCCATGCCCATCCAGGGGAGAACGTCACAGGCGCTGGGCAGATACACCCAGGACAGGATACCAATCTATCACTGGGCACACACTCACTCACACAGACACACTCTATATGGGGCAATTTGGAGAACTCAATTGACATTGATCCATGTTTTTAGACTGTTGGAGGAAACCGGAGAACCCGGAGGAAACCCACGCAGACACGGGGAGAACATGGAAACTCCACCCAGATTGGGATTCGAACCGGGAATACCTAGCGGTGAGAGGAGAACATGCCAACCACTAAGTCATTTATATGTTATAAACAATTGAACTAGAAGTGTTGTATTTACACAGAGCTGAGAGCTAAATACAGCATTGCATTACAGTATGTACAGTTATGTGAGATTATTAAGGCATGTGAGCATGATACTGACCCAGTACAGTACGTCTGTCCATCCCTCCATAGTGATGCACTGAAACACTGTCAGCATGGCAAACAGGAAGTTGTCGAAGTTGGTGATGCCGCCATTCGGACCGTGCCAGCCTTCTCTGCAGTCCGTATTATTTAGAGTACATGTTCGTCCGTGCCCATTTACTGCACATGGTGCCGGATCGTCCTCTGCTATCATACCTGAAAAGAAATTACACACATCTGCATTAACATCTGTTATGTTTTTAAAAAGCCCTAATATACTTTAAATTACATTTACATTTTACATTACATTTTACATTTACATTACATTGAGCCATTTTAACCCTAAAGCGACTTACAGGAGGGAGCATCACGCGCTGAGTCAGTAAGTTTCAGAGTAACAAACTAAACCACCGCTCAGTAAAAGCCCCATAGTTTTATAATATCTCTTTTTTAAAAAAATCTTGTACCTGAGCTCGATACATAGCAGGTAGCGTGCATTTTGCCGATGAAGAGCTCCAGACCGATTATGGCATAGATGATGATGACGAAGAGGACGAGCAGAGCGATGTGAAGTAGAGGAACCATAGCTTTAATGATGGAGTTTAACACGACCTGTAAACCTATATACACACACACACAAGCTTCAGGTTTCTATTTTATTATATACATATACACACATACATACATATATATACACACACACACACATATATATATATATATATATATATATATATGTGTGTGTGTGTTCATTCATTCATCCACTATCTTCCGCTTTATTCTATATATTAGGGTCGCGGGGGGTTCCCCATGCCCATTCAGGGGGGAAAGTCTCGGGCACTGGGCAGATACACCCAGGACAGGGTGCCAATCTATCGCTGGGCACACACCCACACACACTCTACATGGGGCAATTTGGAGAACTCAATTGACTTGATCCATGTTTTGGACTGTGGGAGGAAACTGGAGAACCCAGAGGAAACCCACGCGGACACGGGGAGAACATGGAAACTCCACCCAGACGGGGATTCGAACCGGGAACCCCTAGTGCTGAGAGGTGAACGTGCTAACCACTAAGCCACCGTGCCATATATATATATATATATATATATATATATATATATATATATATATATATATATATATATATATATATATATACATACACACACACACACGCATATATACATATATATATATATATATATATATATTCACACACACATACATACATACACACACACAAACATTTGCACTTATATACTGTACATAAACATTATTTATGAATTTAAAAGTATTTATAATACATCTGTTCAGAATTTAAATAGACTTTATGTTAATGACAACATACTGGGAACTCCTGAGACAAGACGAAGGGGTCGCAGCACTCTAAAGGCTCGGAGGGCTTTAACATCAAAGCCTCCTGGTTTGCCTCCATGGCCATGAGTGGAAGGAGGGGGGCTTCCTATTTCCTTCTCACCCCCTTCTTTGGTCAAAACTTCCAGGACAACACTGAACAGTCTAAATACACAACAGTCATATTACAGTTTAATCATTTCTTCACAGTCACCAGGTTTAATGACAACCTCAATGATATTCTGTTCCAAATTTTTTATTTCATATTTCTAGACGGTTCCAAGTATTATTTTTATGGTAAAGTTGCAGTGTGAAGTGCAAAATGTCAGAGAAACCCCACGCCTGCAATTGAGCAACAAAACAAAATAATTATGATCAGTGTTAACCTCTAATTCCAGAAAAGATGCACAAAGAAGCACATTCACACACTTTCACCCCGACTTAAATGTCTCCCAGAGGAGACCCATGCAAAACCTGACACTGCTGGGATAGGAATAATGAACCAACCTAATAATCCCTGCTCTGTGGTGCTACTATTGGGGTTCTGAGCATTAGAACAGAGTAAAGGGGACGTACACAGTATGTACTGTAGAACACAAACTGATGAACTACAGTCTGGACTTGTGGAACTACAATAAGTGGATCAAAAAGTGGATCCAATAAGTGGATCCACTTACTACAATAAGTGAAACTGTGTGTACATTATAACATTTAAAGACGGCTTTCAATGTTCTGTGTGAATTGAACTGTACGATTGATGGTGAGCTGGCCGTGGGGGGCGGGGGGTAAACGAGAATAAAATGATAACTGTGGACACGCAGTCAGTGAATAAAGATGGACACTGTGTCCGGGCTGTAGTGAACGGAAGTGAAAGGCAGACAGAAGGTAGACAGATACAGGACCTGAGGAGAATTATAGAAGAGACAAAAATCCAAAAAAAGAAATGATAGGGGGGGGGAGGGGGGGACTGCAGGAAGACAGTGAGTCATTTTATCAGTAAAGGGTCTGATTTTATTACACATGCCTTTTCTGGGTCATATAACTGCATGAGAAGCTGTGTGTGTGTGTGTGTGTGTGTGTGTGTGTGTGTGTGTGTGTGGCATGTTTATAACGGGTTGTGGGGACTAAAATCTGTATTTACGCTCACGTTGGGTGACATCTCCTTGTACGAACAAAAATCCTTCATAATCTTATCTCATTATATTTCACTTAATCCTTTACTAGGGACTGGGGTCGCGGTGGGGGAGGGGTTGGTTCCCCATGCCTATCTCAGAAAGATGTCTCGGGCACTAAGCAGATACAACCAGGACAGGGAGCCCAGGTATCGTAACACATACTATATAGGGGCAATTTAGAGAGTGATTTAGAGCAGCTAATTCACCTTCAATCCATGTTTTTGGACTGTGGGAATAAACCGGAGAACCCGGAGAGAACATGGAAGCTTCACCCAAATCAGGATTCAAACCTAAATCCACAGGGATGAGAGGCAGACGTGCTAACAGATACAGCACAGTGGAGTGAAGTGACAATTGGGGTGGGGGAAGGGTTCAACACTCCTGCTGAATGTAAAATCTGTTTCTCAGTCTAATTAACATAACGACTTATTATTAGGGCCGGCACGGTGGCTTAGTGGTTAGCATGTTCTCCTCTCAGTGATAGGGATTCCCGGTTCGAATCCCCATCTGGGTGGAGTTTCCAGATTCTTCCCGTGTCTGTGTGGGTTTCCTCCGGGTTCTCCGGTTTCCTCCCACAGTCCAAAAACATGGATCAAGGTCAATTGAGTTCTCCAAATTGCCCCATATAGAATGTGTGTGTGAGTGAGTGTCCAGAAATAGATTGGCATCCTGTCCTGGGTGTATCTGCCCAGCATCCGAAACGTTCTCCCCTGGATGGGCATATCCACTACTAGTGTTGCAGTGGGGGGGGGGGTCCCCATGCCCATCCAGGGAAGAACTTTTCGGGCGCTGGGCAGATACACACCTCTAGTGCTGAGAGGAGAACATGCTAACCACTAAGCCACCGTGCCGCCCTACACACCATCACTTGAAAAGTCAAATTATAATAGTTTTTTAATAATGCATACTGTCTGCAGTTCATAAAATGAGATTCACATTACCCGATGACAACGATGACGAAATCCAGCATGTTCCAGCCGTTCCTGACGTACGCGTTCTGGTGCATGACTAATCCATACGCTATGATCTTCAGAAAAGTCTCGATGGTAAAAATGATGAGGAAGGCATATTCGACTGTTTCCTGAAGGACAGAGACAGAGACAAGGATTAAATTAAATGATGGTTCTAACCATCGGGTTTTCCAGGAGGTGATGACCCCGACGTTTTAACCTGCGGAACAGATGATTCTGCTGCAGCCGCTGATCACATGTTTACTGTGACGATAGAACCGAAAGACAGACAGCATGCACATCATGTCCATGTTTGTTCTAAACAATGTAGAACAGACATCTTTTATTGTAATCTTTTGGGATATGTGATAAAAGTGATAAAGTAATCTATTTAGCCAACTGTCCTTACACACAGAGGAACCTGTCCTCCAGATTTAACTCATCTGAGCAGTGACACACACACACACACACACACACACACACACACACACACACACACTGAGTGAAGTGAGCACACGTGCCTGAAGTGGTGGATAGCCCTGAGTACAGTATCTGGGGAGCAATTGAGATTAGTTGCCCTGTGCAATGACAGAATAGGATGTGACTGTAAAGATGCACACATACAAACACACACACACATACACACACAGACACACACACACACACACATTGGTGTACTGTTCTCTGTCCAGCAGCACTGCAGTGTCTGATCCACTCGTACAATAATAATAATAATAATAATAATAATAATAATAATAATAATAATAATAAGGGCAGCACGGTGGCTTAGTGGTTAGCACGTTCGCCTCTCAGCGCTAGAGATTCCTGGTTCGAATCCCCATCTGGGTGGAGTTTCCATGTTCTCCCTGTGTCCATGTGGGTTTCCTCCGGGTTCTCCGGTTTCCTCCCACAGTCCAAAAACATGGATCAAGGTCAATTGAATTCTCCAAATTGCCCCATATAGAGTGTGTTTGTGTGAGTGAGTGTGTGCCCAGTGATAGATTGGCGCCCTGTCCTGGGTGTATCTGCCCAGCGCCCGAAACGTTTTCCCCTGGATGGGCATGGGGAACCCCCCGAGCCCCCAATAGAGGATGAAGCAGTAGATAATAGATGGATAATAATAATAATAATACCTGCTCTGTGGGGTCCTGATCATGGTTAGGTTAGTGTAAGGTTATGGTTAATGTCAAGGTAGTAGTACAGCACAACACACACCACCACCATGTCAGTATTACTGCAGTACTGAAAGTCATCCAATTCTCTCAGATCATCAGAGAACATACTAAAGCAGGCTAACAAAGTATGTAGAGGAACAGATGGACTACAGAATGTATTTGTAGAACTACAATCTATATGATCAGATATGAAGTGAAAACCAGACAGTTGAGTGCAGAACTGAGGAGGTTTACCTAATAAAATGGCCGGTAAGTGTATATCTGCGCACACACACACATACACAGGCCAGATGTTTTTGGATTAAGCCATGTTTATCAGTGTTGCTGCTGTAGACGGATTACACTCACAGAAAGAGCCGTCACAATATGGTCCTAATTGACTTGGATTTCAGGACAACACTGAAGCTTCACTATCAATTACAGAATATTTCCTAAAGGACGTTTTTAAGCATAGATTCTGTTTCTTACACCAAAAGCACAAACAGGATATTTTCAGTCTGTTTTTGGTGCAACTCAGCGATTTCCTTGGCCTCATTCTTCGTGCACGTTGCTTTTTGTACAGACAGAACATTGTTAACATCCATGTTTTTATTCATCCATCCATTATCTACCGCTTTATCCTCTACTAGGGACATGGGGGGGGGTTCCCTATGTCCATCCAGAGGAGAAGGTTTTGGGCGCCGGGCAGATACACCCAGGACAGGACACCAATTTATCCATGGATACACACACACAAAGATACTCTATGGGGGCAATTTAGAGCATGCAATTCAGCTTGAATCCATGTTTTTGGACTGTGGAAGGAAACCAGAGAACTCCCAGATTGAGATTTAAACCCGGACCCCGAGTGCTGAGAGGCAAATGTGCTAAGCACTACGCTGCCCTACCAATCAATGTGTTAATTTAAAACTTAATTATTAATAATCAGGTTCTTCACATTAATTGCTGAGTAACAGAATACAGGTTTCGAGCTCAACAGCAATCAGCTCGCCCAATATTATTCTGTATTTCTATTTATGGTACATGATTTAAAATAATATTTAGTCAATTAGACATTGATACGAATAGGAATCGCACAAGAAGTGTGCGTTATTGCAATAATGTCACAATCGGCTGGACAAACAGCGCAGCCAATCAGATTTAAGGACGTGAACTACCCCTTTTATAATAAGATGTAATGGACATTGCACAATGAAGTGACGACATGATAAAGTATTAATGAATTTAGGTTTGGTCTGGGTGTTCTGGACCTTTTACTCAACAGGGGGCTTTATTTCAGTTGTTCCATTCGTGCCCCCCCCCCCCACCTTGTTTTTCCTCTAGAGCTTATTTTCAAAAATCCAAACTGTTCTGCGTTTGATTCATTTATATGCTTGTCAACTCAGACAAATGGGAGGCTATTAAAAGAAAGCATCTAAGAACATGGTTTCAAGAATACGGCTTGTTTTTGAAAGAAAGAAAACTACTCATTAAAAACCAAAAAGTTCTTATGTCTTAATTCATTTGAATAATGACAAATATCACACGCAATTAAGTTTTTCTTTCCTAAGACACCTTTTGAATCTAATCTCTGGAACGTGTGTGTGTGTGTTATTATATACTGAGAAGCCTTTAGTCACTGCGGGGCCATTTTACTAACAATTTAATAACGACTGAGTGAACCACTTAACCCTGTGTTAGAGAGATCAAAGCTTTTGTTAGTGCAATAAAAGACAGGACCAGGATGCTGGAGCTCAGAGAGGGAGATAAACGGGGCGAGATGATGACAGAGAGATGGCGGGGAAGGGGGGGGGGTAGGGAAAGGCAGAAAGAATAAGGATGAATTACTTCTCTTGTACCTTATGCTTTGATATCTTCATTTTTATATATTTAGTTGTATATATAGTTGTGTGATTTTATTTCTTCTAAAATAATTTTATAGACAGATACCCAAGACTTAAGATCTTACAAATGGCTGGAATACTTCCTAGAGTAGATGACCCAGGTCATGTCTGTTTGAAATTTGTATGTTCTCCTAAAGTTTGTTTTCCCACAGCCTTAAGCCGTTACTCTCTCACATATATATACATATACATACATATACATATATATATATATATATATATATATATATATATATATATATATATCCAACATGTTCTCAGTTCCACTTGTGAAGATGGACTTTGTAGTTCTACAATTCCAGACTGTAGTCCATCTGTTTGTGTTCTACAGTACATACTGTGTACGTCCCCTTTACTCTGTTCATGTACGTCCCCTTTACTCTGTTCTGTTCAACCCCAATAGTAGCACCACAGAGCAGGGGTTATTGGGTGGGTGCATTATTCCTATCCCAGCAGTGTCACTGAGGTGGAGAAATGAAACTCCAGCAGCACTGCTGCACTAAAACCCCCTCACCACATCAGTGTCACTGCAGAACTGACAAGAAACAATCCACCACCAAAATGATACCTGTTCTGTGATGCTCCTGACCAACAGAGAACAGAGAACCAACAGGGACTAACAACAACACAGAACACAGATGAACTACAGTCTGGAATTTTAGAACTACAAAGTCCATCTATATGATAAGTGGAGGAAATAGAGAATGGAGCAAAACCATAAGTAGATGAATAAATAGATAGATAAATGCAACATGTATAAATTTAATAACTGTAAAATGAAAAATTAACAGCCCTAATTAAAAAATATCATGAGAGTCACTGTAAAATGTCACTGTACATTCATGTTATGAGTCTAGTGCATTCGCAGAAAGAGAAA
>JAFMOD010000822.1:356668-379168 GCA_019802435.1 Corydoras maculifer | reverse complement strand
TCCCATATATATATATATACACTGTATATATATATAGTGTGTGTGTGTGTGGGTGTGTGTGTGTGTGTGTGCCCAGGGATGGAATGTATCTGCCCAGCATCCAAAACACTCTCCCCCCCACGTTCCTGAAACATGAAAACTCCACCAAAACTGGATTTGACCTTGGTATGAAAGGCCTAACTAATGCACCAATGTGCTGCGCTGTATCTTACACACCACCTATAGTCTATCAATAGTCAATAGTCTGGTTAAATAGCAACGCCACTTGTGAATATAGCTGCCCCGATGAGCGTGGTCATCTGAAATGAGGTGTGTTCAGATACATTTCTAGCGTGTTGATCTCGCGTATCTCGGCGACGATAACCCAAAATCAACGCTGACTGAAAACAACCTCTCCAGATATCCATCACCATCTCGGCGGTGAATCATCAACACAGACGCGTGTCACTAAACGATAAATAGCACTTACAATAAATAGAATGTAGATACATAGTCTACACTATACTGTGGGTTCTCTATTCACACTCACATGGAGAACCTCATGGAGCAGTGCATTGAGTCCAGGTAGCTGCACCATGAAAATAGCAATCTGCCAAAGGCATCGACAAGAGACATGCCGATTGGCTCATTACAGGTCACGCCCAAAACACACTCATGAAGGTTTCTAACTCGCCAAATCTACCAAAGTCAGAGCGCCACCCGGTTCTTAAAGGCATCAGCAAGAGACATGCTGATTGGCTCATTACAGGTCATGCCCAAAACACACTCATGAAAGTGTGTGCAAGGCGAACTTTTCCCGTATTGTGATTGGGGTAGATGTATTCACATGCAGCGTTGCTATTTAAACGACGCAGGTAGGAGGCATGAAAATCGACGGTTGGCGGGGTGTGAGATAGCGATGAGCAGAACGACGTGACGCTTTAGTTCAGCAGTATAACTTTAACTTACTGCCTCATTTTCTATTTTAGAATCATTACGACGTGCCTCATTACGCTGATTGATTCATTTTCTATTGGAGCCAAACTTTGCCCAATTATCCCTCTCAACATATTTTAGGCACCTACTCCAAAACTTTCTTTACATGCTGGTCTTGTGCCGTTATTATTTGCTTCCATCCACTTTTGTGATTCGAGAGCTTTTATAACACCATTAGCCGAAGAAGCTCTGATCCGTCCTAAAGAGGGAAAACAGCTGCCTCATCTCGCCTTGAATTAAAGAGCGACACCAAGCATGTCACTGCAAATCACTGGCCTCCGCTTACAGACACATCGCGATCCAAATGAGCCACGAAGGAGTCGACAATCAGAGCGATTCCAGAGCAGGAAGCTTTAAAGGGGAGATGGAGTGAACTTCAATCACAACGTTTTCCATGAACAGATCATGGTTCCATTCTTCTATACCTCGGTTTATTTGATAATTAACACATTTTTTAAAAGTATTTTACGAAGAAGGTAGACGTTCAATGAATCACTGGAGTTTACATGTTCACTGTAGGTCCATGTGGGAATTCCACTCAGTCTAAATGCATTTATTCAAAGTGAATTGGTTGCTTTAAATTGCCGCTATATAGTGTGTGTGTCTGTGTGACTTAGGCAATTGAAAAATAACAATGGTAAATATGAATTACATAATAAATATGAACTTACCAGGTCGTGGTTGGTAGAGTTCGAGTCATCTTCAGGGAAAGGAATGTAGACAGCTAAGGCCATGCAGTTGGCAAAAATAGCTATTAATATAAATATATCAAATGGCCTGAAATTATTGGGTTAAGGATAATAGTTATATATATAATTATTTGTAAACTTACAAACCAAGTTTTTATTTTATGTATAATTTATATATATATATATATATATATATATATATATATATATATATATATATATATATATATATATATATATATATATATTTGGAAACACCCCCTTCCATTGCTCCATTGTTTATTTCCTCCACTTATCACATTACATTTCCATTTGGTCATTTAGCAGACACTTTTATTCAAAGTGACTTACAAGGTGAGCACAGGGTTAATCACAACATCCCTGGAGCAATGAGGGTTAAGGGTCTTGATCAAGGACCCACACTGGTAACTTCAGTAGACCTAAGATTTGAATCCCCAACCTTCAGATTGATAGCTCAATGCCCTAACCACTGAGCTACAGTGCCCACATATAGATGGACTTTGTAGTTCTACAATTCCAGACTGCAGTCCATCTGTGTTCTGTGTTGTTGTTAGTCCCTGTTGGTTCTCTGTTCTCTGTTGGTCAGGAGCATCACAGAACAGGTATCATTTGGGTGGTGGATTGTTTCTTGTCAGTTCTGCAGTGACACTGATGTGGTGAGGGGGTTTTAGTGCAGCAGTGCTGCTGGAGTTTCATTTCTCCACCTCAGTGACACTGCTGGGATAGGAATAATGCACCCACCCAATAACCCCTGCTCTGTGGTGCCCCCCCCCCCCCCCCCCCCCCCCCCCCCCCCCCCCCCCCCCCCCCCCCCCCCCCCCCCCCCCCCCCCCCCCCCCCCCCCCCCCCCCCCCCCCCCCCCCCGCAGAGTAAAGGGGATGTACACAGTATGTACTGTAGAACACACACAGATGAACTACAGAATGGAATTGTAGAACTACAAAGTCCATCTTTACAGGAAGTGCAACTGAGAACATGGACAATAAGTGGAGCAAAAAGGGGGCGTGGCCAAACTTTTTTTTTTTTACACACAGGTCATTTTCAAAGCAGCACTGGGATTTTTTTTCGATTCTGAAGGATACTTCCACTCCACGATACTGATGCAGGCCCGGCGAAAGGGGTTATTTAAGTTCAGGCAGAACAACGCTCTTTGGGGCCGGGTGTTGGCTGAGCTGCTTTGCTTCTTGCTCTTGGCATACTGCTGCCTCTTCTTCTGTGCCAGCGAGCCCACTGGCACCACCGACGATGTGGGTGGGGCCTCTGCGGGGGCAGGCGGGGCAGATGGTGGGACTGGGCCGTTGGCGCTCATGGTGCTGGCTTGGGCCGGAGCAGGGCATCCACCAGCACGAGCCTCTCGGAAGAGAGGAATGAAGGGTGGGGGTAGGGTGGGGGACTGGGGTGGAGGGGCGGGGCTTTCTCACCAACACGCCGGCACGTCACCAGAAACAGGGACGCTGATGCTGCTGGCATAATTTGCCTCTGTGAGGAAGAGAGCAAAGAACAACAGATTAGTGATGTCAGCCTGTGTGTGTATGTGTGTGTGTAAGGGGGGGGGGGTGTTAAACCTTGGTTGTATATATCAGACTCAGATCATGTGCTCCTGGAATCAGTACACAACTTAGAGGAGGCGAAGAAAGCGGAACGCAGCGACAGAAAGTAACGGTGCGAGTGAAGTTAGTGGGAGGCTGCGCACTGATTTCCTTCTTCATTCCACTGCATTATGCAACATCGTGGGTGTTCAGTCAGAAAACACTGACACCGTGAGTGGTTGGGTCTAAATCACCCTGAGACCTGAATGTATTACCATCTAGCATCAGCAAAACACACACACACACACACACACACACACACACACACACAGCAAACTATAGTACACCCCCTGCAGCATCTTCCATCCATCCATCCATTATCTTCCACTTTATCCTCTACTAGGGTTGCGGGGGGGGGTTTCCCATGCCCATCCAGGGAGAACGGTTCGGGCGCTGGGCATATACACCCAGGACAGGATACCAATCTATCACTGGGCTCACACTCACTCACACAGACACACACACACAAACATATACTATATGGGGCAATTTGGAAAATTCGATTGACCTTGAGCCGTGTTTGGGACAGGGAGGAAACCGGAGAACCCGGAGGAAACCCATGCAGACATTGGGAGAACATGGTAACTCCCATTATATATATATATATATATATATATATATATATATATATATATATATGTGTGTGTGTGTGTGTGTGTGTATATATATATAAATAATAAATAACATGCTAACCACATAAAAGATTAGAGATTATACAAAATCATATAGGCTTTCGTTTTTTAAGCAAATATACTTAGTAATGTTGGGAGTATTTAGAGGAGTACAGAGCAATCACTGAGCACACACTCACACACACAGAAACACACAGCATACAGACAGTATAATTAAGATCGGGGCCAATTAAGAGCAGCAATTAACGAGAACATGGAAACTCCAACCAGAGCCGAACATGCTAACCGTAAAGCCCTGTGCAGATCATACTGTGACCGGCTACTGAAGACGCATCTTTTTAATAAACACGCGTTTTAGAAAACAAAGGGGGGGGGGGTGCGGGATCAGATAACGATCAGGTTTGATAACTCTACAGTGTAGCTGGTTTTACGAATAATTATTGATTAAATGTAAATGTAATTAAAGTTTTGACTGAAAGCAAAATACAGAAATACTATAGTAAAGTGCCGTGTAAAGAAAGTAAAATGTTACGTTTGTGACAAAATAAAATGGGAACGCGGTCGTGTTTGTAACTTGAAAAAACACTTTCATAAAATGGAATCAGCATCATTACTGAAACGATAATAGGATTTTAATGGCATCCAAACAATGCAGGAAACAATAGAACCCATTAAACCTGAGCTGCCAGCTGCTCCAGTCAACGGCGCAAAGACTGAGACCTGCCACATCTCACAGGTATTATGACTAAAGGTCACCATGAAGGTCACACACTTATTCCATAAAGGTCAACCTGCACTAGTATTCTTTATTCTTTACTGCACACGTGTTCTTCTCTTCTTACTGTTCCAATGCCCGACGCATCAGCCGCTTTAGAACTAAAACAGAATACAAAAAAACTGAATGCACCCCTCAGCTTCAGCTGGATCTTTATAACAACATTAAAACCTTAAGTTAAAGCTTCAGGTGAGATCGGGTTACACTGATCTGCCCAGCACCTGAAACGTTCTCCCCAGGATGGGCATGGAGAACCCCCCTGCGACCCTGATATAGGATAAAGCGGAAGATAATGAATGAATGAAGGAATGAATATAAATAAATACATTTTCAGGATTGATTATATAAGAAAGACAGTGAAGGTAAGATGTTTTGGAGACAAAAATAAAGAGATGAGATCAAAGAGGAGGTTTCGGCATGTTGTGAATGAGGACATGCAGGTAGTTGAGGTGACTGAGGAGGAGGACAGGATGAGACGCAGAATAATAATCTGCTGCGGCGACCCCTAATGGGAACAGCAGAAGACACACACACATACACACACACACACACACATACATACACACACATAAAATCCATAATACACACACACACACTCACTCACTCACTTATTCACACACCATCACAAACACATCCTCAGAGTGGGTCACCAGCTAACACACACACTCAGTCTGCAGAACAACGGCTATTATTGCCCTCTGCCCAAACCCAGCGTTTGTAATTATATGTTGAAATGCTTCTCTAATAGGTTCTAATTAAAAGCATGGCTGCTGGAGGAGAGGAGCATGAAACTGATGAGAGGATCTGTATTCGGGTTCATACTGCCCTATTTTGACACATTTTCCAATCTGGGCCAGTGATGTTCTCTCTGTTGGGAGTGTGCGCATGTGTGTGTGTGTGTGTGTGTGTGATATGAAGACTCTAATCACCCTGCACATATTTGCACATAAACCAGTGGCCTTCATACCTGTTCTGCTCATTTTTCCCCCAGGTCCACATGGTGCTGCCACTTTGTGGATGGGGATATGACATCAGTAAAGGCCCTAAACTTGAAAGAAGCCCTTTTGCAGGGGGGGCATTTTTCAAGTTTAAGGCAATTATTGCTGTCATACCCCTTATCAGGGGTGTTGTTAAATCTGGGCTTTCGGGGCTATAGCCCCAGATGTTTTGTCAGTAGCCCCGAATGAATGAGAGCAGCTTGCTCTGCAGCCTCTCCTCCAGCAGCGGGACTGAACGATGGTGTCACCGTCAGCTGTTTGTGCTTCTAAGTTTTGTGTGTGTGTGTTTGTGTGTATGTGTGTGATAGATTATTTTCACCAGTATCAGGAGTAAAGTTACCGTAATAACTGTATGTTGCTGTAAACAGCAGCTTCTCAAACTTTCAGAAACCGTCAGAATTTTTTCTGAAGATGCAAACTGTCGCAAACTTACAGTATTTCAATGCAAAACCTTTAAACTGTCTCATCTGCGACTCGTAAAACAGATTGATGCTTTTCTGCCGAAGCTCAGGTTCATTTATTCAAAGGTTTTCAGCCGAAAGCATCATTTATTAGAACTGAATGTGCTCTCCACTGCTGACAGACATATTTCACATGTTATTAAATTTTATACAGTATAACTATTGAAGGGGGCACGGTGACTTAGTGGTTAGCATGTTCTCCTCTCAGCGCTAGGGATTCCCGGTTCAAATCCCAACCTGGGTGGAGTTTCCATGTTCTCCCCGTGTCCGTGTGGGTTTCCTCCGGGTTCTCCGGTTTCCTCCCACAGTCTAAAAACATGGATCAAGTCAATTGAGATCTCCAAATTGCCCCATATCGAGTGTGTATGTGTGAGTGAGTGTGTCCAGTAATAGTTTGGCGCCCTGTCCTGGGTGTATCTGCCCAGCGTCCGAAACGTCCTCCCCTGGATGGGCATGAGAAACCCGGAAGATAATGCATGGATAACTAATGAATGTAACAGTTTAAAAATGGATAAATACACTCATGAAAGGGCAATTTGGACAGATGGGGGAATAAGGGATCTGGGCTAAAGCCCCTGAAGTTTCTAAACCCTAAAAACGCCCCTGTCCCTTATTTAACCTTATTTAATAAACCTTGTTGTATTATAAATGATAAGTTATGTATGTTTGACTCGATGGCTGAATGCATATGTTGAAGTAATGACAGAATGGACTGTGACGTTCCCCAAAGCGACTCCGCAATAACCTTCAGAGCATTGACATAACGTCTCAGTGACGCGTTACAACGGCACAGCAAACGCGTCCAAACGCGAGGGACACAATATACAAATATACAATTATACAAACACACAGCTCATAACGCAGAGCCTCGTCAGTGCGTCACGACAGCAGGGCGATAAGACAGAACACGTTACCATAGGTTACCACACCGTGAACCGATACAACTTATTGATTGCTTTATTAAATCCCTGCACAATCCGACACACGAAAACGCCATGTTTAAACGCAGCGTGTCGTTCCATCATCAGCGAAATGAAAAGATGACGATTTTTCAACGCGACCGTCATTCTGGCGTTCGTCCTGGCTGATGAAGACGGCTCGGAATCGATCCGAAACCGAGTCGATTCTTCGAATCCGTGCGTGGAAAACCGCGAGTCGACACTCCGAACCTAGGATTCGAATCTCTTCCAGTCAATATGACAACAAATAAACGAGGAAAGAAGACGCGTTTTATCGAAAAGCCATGCGAATAAAGTCCAAAGATGGACATCAGGGTCTGAGAGAGACGCGTTTGGACAGCAGGACGGAGCCAAACAGTGGATCAGACAGATCTGATCTCACAACGGACTGATTCAGCGACCACAAAATGACTTACTGCTTTAAGAATTAAAATCCCTGCTCTGACTAATTACATTCTTTGACGCAAATGGAGGATAACAAGTAAATTGGGGACATGTGTATAATGTTAAGGCTACTAAATAAACAAAAGAAACAGTAATACATTTATTATTATTATTATTATTATTATTATTATTGGCAGCACGGTGGCTTAGTGCTTAGCATGTTCTCCTCTCAGCGCTAGGGATTCCCGGTTCGAATCCCCATCTGGGTGGAGTTTCCATGCTCTCCCCGTGTCTGCGTGGGTTTCCTCCGGGTTCTCTGGTTTCCTCCCACAGTCCAAAAACATGGATCAAGGTCAAATGAGTTTTCCAAATTGCCCCATATAGAGTGTGTCTGTGTGAGTAAGTGTGTGCCCAGCGATAGATTGGCGCCCTGTCCTGGATGTATCTGCCCAGCGCCCGAAACGTTCTCCCCTGGATGGGCATGGGGAACCCCCCACAACCCTAATAGAGGATAAAGCAGAAGATAATGGATGGATTATTATTATGTTTTTTTTATTATTATTATTATGTATCTCAGCAATGACTGCAATCTATTTAGTTCCATGTATACTGTCTGAGAAATACAACATGTAAGCTCTCTGTATGAATCAAAACAATATTTTTTTATATAAAAATACAATAAAAGTGATTTATTTGATATTATAGTCTTTAATTTCTCAAACAAGCATTTATTGGTTGTTTTATTTAGGCGAATGTTGACCGTGTTATTATATTAGGAGTCGACTTTGTGAATGGTGAATCGATTCCTTATTTTGTTTGAACAGTCCCGGACGATTAGCCAGTTAGCTAATAGCAGTAGAATTAGAACGGTCGAAACGCCGCGGTTCGAACCCCGCAAAGCCCCCGGGGGCAGGGGCAGGGGGGCAGGGTTAGCGGCGGCGGCGCGGCGCGGTGCTTACCTTCGTGGAGGACTCGGTGCCCGGCGGTGTCGGCGTGGCGTCCCGGTGAGCTCGGCAGAGGACAGAGCGCCGGGGTTCCGACCAGAAGCGCTCAGAAGCGAAAGCCCACGCCACGCAGCGGACTCTCATCAGCACCGAGCGCGCGCGACACGCACACGCGCGGACACGCAGCCTGCGTCCGATTAATCCAGCCGCGCCATGGACGATCCGAGAGCGCGCACGAGAGCATCCACGGAGCCGGCTGTGCGCGCGTGTGTGTGTGCGTGCGTGCGTGTGCGCGCGCGCGTGTGTGTGTGAGTGTGTGTGTGCGTGCGTGTGCGTAAAACCGCGCGCGCACGAGAGCGCCCTTGCTCGCACACAAGAGCACCCACGGAGCCGCGTGTATGTGTGTGTGCATGCGTGTGTGTGTGCGTGTAAACACAAGAGCATCCACGGAGCTGTGTGCGAGCGCGCGCGTGTGTGTATGTGCGTGTGCGTGTAAACACAAGAGCATCCACGGAGCCGTGGGTGTGTGTGCATGCGTGCGCGTGTGTGTGTGCGTGTAAACACAAGAGCATCCACGGAGCCGTGTGTGCGTAGTTGGGCATGCGTGTGTGTGTGTGCATGTGTGTTTGTGTATATATGTGTGTGCGAGTGCGTATAAATCCTCCCACGCACGCATACACGGACTGCCGGGTGGCCGCGCGCGCCTTTGGCTCCTCTTATGCCTGCAGCCTCGAACCCGGTGCAGTGCGCAAAGGGCAGCGGTAGCCACGTGCGCACACACCTGTCATTCATCCATCACCTGATCAGAAGCAAAAAGGCTTTTTATATACTGTATCAATTAAAAGTTAGGACACGCCCCCTTCTTCCTCCACTTATCATATAGATGGTCTTTGTAGTTCTACAATTACAGACTGTAGTTCATCTGTGTTCTGTGTTGTTGTTAGTCCCTGTTGGTTCTCTGTTCTCTGTTGGTCAGGAGCATCACAGAACAGGTATCATTTGGGTGGTGGATTGTTTCTTGTCAGTTCTGCAGTGACACTGATGTGGTGAGGGGGTTTTAGTGCAGCAGTGCTGCTGGAGTTTCATTTCTCCACCTCAGTGACACTGCTGGGATAGGAATAATGCACCCACCCCCCCCCCCCCCCCCCCCCCCCCCCCCCCCCCCCCCCCCCCCCCCCCCCCCCCCCCCCCCCCCCCCCCCCCCCCCCCCCCCCCCCCCCCCCCCCCCCCCCCCCATTAGAACAGAGTAAAGGGGACGTACACAGTATGTACTGTAGAACACAAACAGATGAACTACAGTCTGGAATTGTAGAACTACAAAGTCCATCTTTACAGAAAGTGGAACAGAGAACATGGACAAAAAGGAGGCGTGGCCAAACTTTTGACTGGTACTGTGCACATGTGTATAGTTTATACAACAAAAAAGGGGTTCCACATGACACCGGGCAGGTATATCCAGCCAAGGGCACACTCACTTACATAGATATACACAATATTTAGTGGTGATTCAGATAGGGGCAAATTAGAGCAGTCAATTCACCTTGAATACATATTTTTGGTATGTGGGAGAAAACCGGAGAACCTGGAGAAAACTTAGGGGGACACAGTGAGAACATGACAACTCCATCCAAATCGGGATTCGAACTTGGATCCCCAGCACTGAAAGGAGAACATGCCAACGTATTGAGCATATAGAAACAAGGTGATCGAATGATCCACAGATTTCAAATCTGGCTCTGTGTTTTCAGGTTTTGCACGATTGAGATTTTTAAAAAAGAGAGAATTGTACCTCAGACAACATGTTGTGATTTGTGTTGTCCATTCATGTGGGCACTATAACCCATGGTTTAAGTAGACATATTGATTAGTTGCCATAGTAACAGTGACCAACAGCTTATGTTATTGCAGGGAAAGGATTAAAGAGGAAACGTAAACAAAAGCTTTGATCTCATCTTCTCACCATCTTCCTGTCACTCAGTTCCATTCATTATCTTCTGCTTCATCCTCTACTAGGGTCGTGGGGGGGGGTTCTCCATGCCCATCCAGGGGAGAAGGTTTCGGGCGCTGGGCAGATACACCCAGGACAGGGCGCCAATCCATCACTGGACACACACTCACTCACACATACACACTCGATATGGGGCAATTTGGAGAATTCAATTGACCTTAATCCATGTTTTTGGACTGTGGGAGGACACCGGAGAACCCGGAGGAAACCCACACAGACACGGGGAGGACATGGAAACTCCACCCAGGTTGGGATTCGAACCGGACATCCCTAGCACTGAGAGGAGAACATGCTAAACACTAAACCACCGTGCCGCCCTCACTAAGTTCCCTTTAAGATTAATAGTTGATTTAGTTCAGACTGACAACTAGGACAGCCCGGTGGCTTAGTGGTTGGCATGTTCTCCTCTCAGTGCTGGGGATCCAGGTTCAAATCCCAATCTGGATGGAGTTTCCATGTTTTGCAGGTGTCCACGTTCGAGTGGGTTCTTCTCCGGTTTCCTCCCACAGTCCAAAAACATGGATTCAAGGTAAATTAACTGCTTTAACTTGCCCCATGTAATGTGTGTGAGTGAGTGTATGTGTAATTCCAAACACCTACATCAATGTTAATCATATTTAATACCAATATTAATAATAAATGGGTTCTCCGGTTTCCTCCCACAGTCCAAAGGAATGGATCAAGGTCAATTAAGTTCTCCAAATTGCCCCATATAGAGTGTCTGTGTGAGTGTCTGTGTGCTCAGTGATAGATTGGTGTCCTGTCCTGGGTGTATCTGGCCAGCGCCCGAAAAGTTGTCCCCTGGATGGGCATGAGGAACCCCACCGCGACCCTAATAGAGGATAAAGTGGAAGATAATGGATGGATGGAAGGCTGCACGGTGGTTTGGCATTAGCCCCCTTTGGAAATCCAGGTTCAAATCCCGATCTGAGGAGAGTTCTCCGGGTGTCAGTGTGGGTTTCCTCCGGGTTCTCCGGTTTCCTCCCACAGTCCAAAAACATGGATCAAGTCAATTGAGTTCTCCAAATTGCCCCATATAGAGTGTGTCTGTGTGAGTGAGTGTGTGCCCAGCAATAGATTGGTGTCCTGTCCTGGGTGTATCTGCCCAGCGCCCGAAACGTTCTCCCCTGGATGGGCATGGGGAACCCCCCGCGACCCTAATAGAGGATAAAGCGGAAGATAATGGATGGATGGATGGAAGGCTGCACAGTGGTGTAGTGGTTAGCACACCCCCCTTTGGAAATCCAGGTTTAAATCCCGATCTGAGGAGAGTTCTCCGGGTGTCAGTGTGGGTTTCCGCCGGGTTCTCCGATTTCCTCCCACAGTCCATAAACAAAAGACTAGCAGGAGTCTCACCTTAGCTGCCTGGAGCAGGAACCTGATTTTAAACCCTCAGCATCTGCAGAACGGGCAGTAAATATATCTGCTTACTGCTTGCAGCCCGCTCTTCTGTTTAGCGGCAGGCGGCCTGACACACAGCACTTTGCTGCCTGCAGCCACCCAAAGTCGGGAGACTCTACACGCCGCCTCGGCCTCTCAAGCACAACGGCCAGCATGCTCAGGAAAAATAAAAGTGATCAAGGCTTGCTGAGCACTGAGCAAAGACGAAAAGAAAAAGAAAGAAAAAAAAAACAAGCTGCTGATGCTGCGGTAGCCGTACACAGACAGCCTGCTTAGCGAATCTTGGGCCCCATGAGAGAACTCGATTTAAAACAATGTCTCAGTGCTGACCATCAGGAGCTTAGGGAGAAGGAAGCGTGCGGGCTCAGCAGATCGCAAGCTTCATGGCTGGATGAAAAAAACTCTATAAACCAGTGCCGGACCATCGAGGTCTTTAAGGCCTTCCATGAACATCGGAATCACAGACTGAGCTTAACGATATTTTGTCTATAAATACATAACATTCGTTCATCATTCATTCATTATCTCCCGCTTTATCCTCTATTAGGGTCATGGGGGGGTTCTCCATGCCCATCCAGGGGAGAACGTTTCAGGCGCTGGGCAGATACACCCAGGACAGGACACCAATCCATCACTGGGCACACACTCACTCACACAGACACACTCTATATGGGGCAATTTGGAGAATTCAATTGACTTGATCCATGTTTTTGGACTGTGGGAGGAAACCGGAGAACCCGGAGGAAACCCACGTGGAGAACATGGAAACTCCACCCAGATGGGGATTCGAACCGGGAATCCCTAGTGCTGAGAGGCGAACGTGCCAAACACTAAGCCACCGTGCCGCCTAAATACTTAACAGATAATTGCAAATGGTCTGTCTGCTTCATTTCATAGCATCTCACCCTTTTAATCCGCTTCCAGATGTGTATTTTTTTATTAAAGCATTTAACCAATCACATTTAAGCATCATTCTGTTGCCAGGGTCAAAAAAGGGCCTTTACTATTCAGTCTGCAGCTCGGTAGCATAAAATAAGATTTAATCAAACTGTCGCTCCATGTTCTTACCATGTCAGTGTGGGTTTCCTCCGGGTTCCCTGGTGTCCTCCCACAGGCCAAACACATGGATCTAGGTGAAATGAATTCTCCAAATTGCCCCATATAGAGTGTGTTTGTGTGAGTGAGTGTGTGCCCAGTGATAGATTGGTGTCCTGTCCTGGGTGTATCTGCCCAGCGACCAAAACGTTCTCCCCTGGTTGGGCATGGGGAACCCCCCCCCCCCCGACCCTAGTAGAGGATAAAGTGGAAGATGTTGGATGGATGGATGTTGTACATATAATCAGGATTTAATCATGATTTCTGCTGAGTGTTATTTTATGAGGTGATTTTTTTGAGGTGAGTTATATATCTGCAAAGCAACAGCATTTCAAACTGCTTTTCTGCAAAACTTTTATAGCCACGAATGACAGGTGGATTGATTCAGACGGAGCATCTGAAGACCAGGTGTGAAATACACTGGTTTATAATAATACCAGTTGAACGTTTGGACACGCCTCCTTTTTGATTAAAAATGTCCTCTGACAGTCAGATCAGCATTTCAGATTTACGGACTAAAAAGTCCCACCTTTTCACCCAGCACTTAAGCAAACACCAACACATTGCTCTTCACATTGTTTTAGTAGATTGGTATTACTGGGCCGTAGGCCCATGAGAAAATGTCTACTAAGGGAATCACAAAACATTTTGTAAAAGGGAACTATGTGAATGATGCGGCCAAAAAGGTGCAGTGACTTAATCATCCTCCACTTAATTCTATATTAGAGTCGTGGGTGTGTGTGTGTGTGGGGGGGGGGGGGTCCATGCCCATCCAAGGGATAAGGCACTGAGCAGACACCGTGGACACACACACACACTATATAGGGGCGATTTAACATTTCCAGTTCACCCTACATCCATGTTTTTGGACTGTGGGAGGAAACCCATGCAGACACAAGAGAACATGGAAACTCCACCCAGACTGGGATTCGAACCTGGAACCCCAGCTCTGAGAGGCGAACATGCAATATATCTTAATCAGAGAGTCTTAAGGATTTATTTTGGACTATTGAATATTATATATAAAACTGTAGGGGCGGTGGCTTAGTGTTTAGCATGTTCTCCTCTCAGCGCTAGGGATTCCCGGTTCGAATCCCAATCTGAGTGGAGTTTCCATGTTCTCGCCATGTCCGTGTGGGTTTCCTCCGGGTTCTCCGGTTTCCTCCCACAGAAAACATGGAATGCTCCAAATTGCCCCATATAGAGTGTGTGCATGAGTGAGTGTGTGCCCAGTGATAGATTGGCGCCCTGTCCTGGGTGTATCTGCCCAGCGCCCAAAACGTTCTCCCATGGATGTGCATGGAGGAAACCCCCCCCCCGCGACCCTAGTACAGGATAAAGCTGAAGATAATGGATGCATAGATATAAGGGTGTTACACACACCCTTATACACACACACTCACACACATTTTTATACAGCGGCCATTTAGGTACACTATCATGATTTTCAGTACTGTGATGGTATTGCTGGTACTGCTGTTACATCCATAAGGTGGAGCAATAAGGTGGATGTGTCTAATAAAGTGTACAGTGACGGATACAAGGTTTAAAGACTCCAAACCAGCGCCACCACTTTAACATCATTATCACTGCATTATTGAAAATAATCCACCACCCTAATAACACCGGCTCTGTGGAGGTCCTGATTAGAAAACAGAGGAGGGGGGACTAACAGAGTATGGAGAGTAACAGAATGTAGCTCCATGGTACAGCTGAATGGTAAGAGCAACTGAAGGAGAAGGAGAGGGAGACGTGTCGCTCTGTGAGTCACTCTGCTCTGATCGAGCCAAAGAGGAAATAAATGTGACATAAAAAGCAAAGCCGTCGAATTGTTCATAATCCGCACTGAAATGAGGATGAGCAGCCGCCGGCTATTCCAGTGTATGTGTGTCTCATATAAGAAATCAGCACTTCTGCAGCGCTGAGGTCCTGTTGGTCATGCAGAAAGCATTATTCCCGACTTTTTAAGAAGCAGAGCATGAGCGTGCAGATGAAGCTAATCCATATTTATACAGGAAACATAAAATCAACACCATATGAACACCTTATGTAAGATATTCAATCAAATATATGAACAAGGGCGGCACGGTGGCTTAGTGATTAGCATGTTCTCCTCTCAGTGATAGGGAATCTGGGTGGAGTTTCCATGTTCTCCCCGTGTCCACGTGGGTTTCCTCCGGGTTCTCCGGTTTCCTCCCACGGTCCAAAAACATGGATCAAGTCAATTGATTGATTGATTGAGTTCTTCAAATTGCCCCATATAGAGTGTGTGTGTGTAAGTGAGTGTGTGCTCAGTGATGGATTGGCCCTCTGTCCTTGGTGTATCTGCCCAGCGCCCAAAATGTTCTCCCCTGGATGGACACGGGGAACCCCCCCCCCCTGGATGGACATGGGGAACCCCCCCAACCCCCCCCCCCCCCACGCGACCCTAATAGAGGATAAAGTGGAAGATAGTGGATGGATATTATTAATGACTTAAGTCATGTTCACGTTATAGTAATGTAATGTAAGATGACCACATTGTTTGCCTGATATAATAATAATTATATCAAGAGTTTGGCCACGCCTCCTTTTTGCTCCACTTATTGTCCATGTTCTCAGTTACAATTCCTGTAAAGATGGACTTTGTAGTTCTACAATTCCAGACTGTAGTTCATCTGTGTGTGTTCTACAGTACATACTGTGTACGTCCCCTTTACTCTGTTCTAATGCTCAGAACCCCAATAGTAGCACCACAGAGCAGGGGTTATTGGCTGGGTGCATTATTCCTATCCCAGCAGTGTCACTGAGGTGGAGAAATGAAACTCCAGCAGCACTGCTGCACTAAAACCCCCTCACCACATCAGTGTCACTGCAGAACTGACAAGAAACAATCCACCACCCAAATGATACCTGTTCTGTGATGCTCCTGACCAACAGAGAACAGAGAACCAACAGGGACCAACAACAACACAGAACACAGATGGACTGCAGTATGGAATTGTAAAACTACAAAATGCAAGGTGAAATGGCTGCTCTAAATTGCCCCTATATAGTGTGTGTGTGGTGGCACATGTTAGCATGTTCACCTCTCAGTGCCTGGGATCCAAGTTCAAATCCTGATCTGTGTGGAGTTTATTAAATTGCTTAATTGCCCCTATACAGTTTATGTGTGAGTGAGTGCCCAGCGATGGATTGGCGCCCCATCCTGTGCCCAGCGGCCAAAACATCTGCCCGAACTAGTAGAGGAGTAAGCGGAAGATAATGAGATGAGACTCATAAGCATCTCATCTTCCGTATAGAATACAGTCAGCCATGATCCAGCGCCCCTGGAGCAACGAGGTTTAAGGGCTTATGTAACTTCAGTGAGACTCAGGATATAAGCCCCCCAGCCTCACACCCTAATCTCTGAGTTACAGTAGCCCACTGTACCCAATAGCACGAAAAAGTGCCCGGCTGTTAGATTTAATGCCTGAATGGCTGCCATTTTTAGGTCAGCTACAGTACGGAAAGCCAACACCTTCCACCTGATCCACTTTCACGCTCCAGCCATCTCTCATCTTACAACTGTCTCTGGAATATTCACCCATTAGCCGTTCAAACTTACCTCACTATTCGATTTATCCAAAAAAAAATGGAAAATACTACATATGATTCGCCATTCCAATTCCCTATAGCACATCTGTATGGGAACATTTAAAGAACCTGGTCGAATATAATCAAACTTATTTATCACGCTATATATAGTACAGACATAAGCTTCTCCAATGTTCTACATTATGATAATACTTACTATCAAGTGTAATTAAGTATGATATATATATATATATATATGAATGACAGGATTCACACTATTTTAGCTTATAAAATGTATAGACAGATGTATAACACTTGGTTGTGTATTATACTAACTATAATGTGTATGTGTATATATATATATATATATATATATATATATATATATATATATATATATATATATATATATATATATATATATATATATATAGCGGCACGGTGGCTTAGTGGTGAGCACGTTCGCCTCTCAGCACTAGGGATTCCCGGTTCGAATCCCCATCTGGGTGGAGTTTCCATGTTCTCCCCGTGTTCTCCGGTTTCCTCCCAAAGTCCAAAAACATGGATCAAGTCAATTGAATTCTCAAAAAATTGCCTCATATAGAGTGTGTGTGTGTGTGTGTGAGTGTGTGTGAGCCTCATATAGAGTGTGTGTGTGTGTGTGTGTGAGTGAGTGTGTGCCCAGTGATGGATTGGCGCCCTGTCCTGGGTCTATCTGCCCAGCGCCTGAGATGTTCTCCCCTGGATGGGCATGGAGAACCCCACCGCGACCCTAATAGAGGATAAAGCGGGAGATAATGAATGAATGAATGAATGAATATATATATATATATATATATATGAATGACAGGATTCATACTATTTTAGATATATACAATGTATAGACAGATGTATAGCACATGGTTGTGTTGGACAGAGATGCATGAAAAGCACAAACCCTGAAATAAAAAGAAGCTTAATGTCCGCAGACTCAGTATAATCAGCAGGGATGTCTCCTCACCTGTGGGCCAGCCGGCTGATAACAGCTCCTCCATGTTTTGCCCCTCACTCTGGCTCTCACTCTGTCTGGCAGGTGAAGAAAGAAGGAGTTACTCTGGATGTTAGTGTATTTTTACAGCTGGTGTCCCCTTACCTGTCAGCCAGGTGCGATAATGCACGTAAATTATTTACGAGTGAAGGACCAATCGGAGCACGGCAATGGGCACATGACATGATGAGGGCTGGTCATGTGGTGGAATTAATACTTCACATTAAGGCGGTTGCATAATCTATTTCTGTCACCGACTTTATTCTTAGTTTCATCTCATGGGGGTTTGGAATTTATTAATAATGGGCGGCACGGTGGTTTAGTGGTTCGCACGTTTGCCCCTCTGCACTGGGGATCCAGGGTTGAATCCCGATCTGGGTGGAGTTTCCATGTTCTTCCTGTGCCCTTCTGGGTTCTCCGGTTTCCTCCTACAGTCCAGAAACATGGATTCAAGGTGAAATTCAAGGTGAGAACCCAGAGGAAACCCACATGGACACGGGGAGAACATGGAAACTCCACCCAGATTGGGATTCGAACCGGGAATCCCTAGCGCTGAGAGGAGAACATGCTAACCACTAAGCCACTGTGCCACCCAAGTATATAAATTATATGAGTTTTATATTATTATGAGTAGGTTTTTCTTTGGGTTCTCCGGTTTCCTCCTACAGTCCAGAAACATGGATTCAAGGTGAAATAACTACTCGGAATTGACCCTATCTAAAGAGTGTGTTTGTGTGTGTTGTGAGGAAGTGAGTGTGTGCCCAGTGATAGTTGGTGCCCCAACCCTGCCCCCCCAGTCCTTGGTATTCTTAACCTGAAGATAATATGATGAGATTAGAGATTTAATAAGCATGATACCCAACAAGTTAGGGTATTTTGTCAGGTGTTGGATTATTCTGGGATGTACAATTCCCTTTTAGGGTGGCACAATGGTGTAGTGGTAAGCATCCACCTCTCAGCACTGGGGATCCAGGTTTGAATCCTGATCAGAGTGATTTCCATGTTCTCGCCGTATTTGTATAGGTTTTCCCAGGTTCTCTGGTTTCCTCCCAAAGTCCAAAAACATGAATTCAAGGGAAATTAGCTGCTCTAAATTGCCCTTATCTAAATATCCAAGGCTGCTCTTTATGCCAGACATTCACTAATGTGTGTATCTGTGTATTTAATGACAAACGCCTCTGTGTGTAGCACAGTACGCAAAATAGATAAAACCTAAACTGTGTTGTTTTCATTCATTCATCCATCCATTATCTTCTGCTTTATCCTCTATTAGGGTAACGGGGGGGGGGGGTTCCCCATGCCCCATCCGGGGGTTCCTCATCCCCCATCCGGGGGAGAAAGTTTCAGGTGCTGGGCAGATACACCCAGGACAGGGCACCAATCTATCCCTGGGCATACACTCACTCAAGCATACACACTCTATATGGGGCAATTTGGGAAACTTAATTGACTTGATCCATGTTTTTGGACTGTGGGAGGAAACCAGAGAACACGGAGGAAACCCATGCAGACACGGGGAGAGCATGGAAACTCCACCCAGATGGGGATTCGAAAACCACTAAGCCACCGTGCCGCCTGTGTTGTTTTTAAGTGATTAATTAATTAATTCATTCATTCATTATCTTCCGCTTATCCTCTATTAGGGTCGCGGTGGGGTTCCCCATGCCCATCCAGGGGAGAACATCTCGGGCGCTGGGCAGATACACCCAGGACAGGGCGCCAACCCATCGCTGGGCACACACTCACTCACACAGACACACTCTATATGGGGCAATTTTGGAGAATTCAATTAACTTGATCCATGTTTTTGGACTGTGGGAGGAAACCGGAGAACCCAGAGGAAACCCACACAGACACGGGGAGAACATGGAAACTCCACCCAGATGGGGATTCGAACCGGGAATCCCTAGCGCTGAGAGGCGAACGTGCTAACCACTAAGCCACCGTGCCGCCCAAAGTGATTAATTCAATTATTAATTCATCATCTGTGAACTTCGTTATGAAACCCTTTACTTACATCCTGCTCAACATGCCACCTCATGACTTTATCCACCTCATCACTGAGCCACACATCAATATTATATTGCTCTATAGAATCTATAATAATGGGATTAAATTTCAAGCATCAATAACTCATTCACATTCTGTGTTTTGAGACGAAGATCACTTCCATATCACTTACACTCTGTCTGTGCTAAGACCCGGTGCATTAGAGCCGTGGTTTATAAAAAATTGTTTGAGATGCTGTCATTGAAATGCAGGAGGATGTTTTAGCCACTGGGCACAGGACGGGGCGCCAATATATAGCACTCCCACATAAACTGTAAAGGGGCAATTAAGCAATTTGGAAAACTCCACACAGATCAGGACGTGTTTCACGGTGTCGTCAGCTCTTCATCCATGGTTCTGCTGAAGCACTGAGGCTACAACCACTACTGGATGGAACCTGGAGTTCTATTGGACTGGCGGTCCTGCAGGACGCCCTCAATGGACTTATATAGTTTTCAATTCATAAATACAGGTCACATGATATCACACAATCTGTACATTGGTGTCCTCCACTGAGTCTCGGTCCTCACAAGGTTTCTTCCTTAATATAACAACATAACAGGGGTTTTTTTCTTGCCACTGTCACTTCGGCTTGCTCTTTGGGGTTTAAAGGTTTAAAGGTTGTAAAGCTGCTATGTGACAATGTACTATTGTAAAAAGCGCTTTATAAATAAATGTCTTGAACTGAAATTGGCTACTTTAAATGGTCCAAATTGCCCCTATATATTGTGTATCTGTGTGAGTGAGTGTGTGCCCAGTGATGAATTGGCACAATATAATAATAATAATAATAATAATAATAATAAAAAGTCATGGGCGGCACGGTGGCTTAGTGGTTAGCATGTTCTCGTCTCAGCGCTAGGGATTCCCGGTTTGAATCCCAATCTGGGTGGAGTTTCCATGTTCTCCTTGTGTCCGCGTGGGTTTCCTCCGGGTTCTCCGGTTTCCTCCCACAGTGCAAATTTCCTCCCACGGTCCACAGTCCCTATTGCCCCATATAGAGTGTGTTTGTGTGAGTGAGTGTGTGTCAAGCGATAGATTGGCGTCCTGTCCTGGGTGTATCTGCCCAGCGCCCGAAACGTTCTCCCCTGGATGGGCATGGGGAACCCCCGCAACCCTACTAGAGGATAAAGTGGGTGATAATGGATGGATGGACAATAAGTTCAACTTATATAGCACCTCAAGAACTTAAGGACATTTAATATAGGATATCTGCACAGCGCCTGAACCGCTCTCCCCTGGATAATCGTTGTAACCCCCCCACCCCCCCACGCCCCTCGTAGAGGTTTAAGTGTAAGATAATAAGATGAGATGAGATGTTTGACAGAGTTGCTACAGTTGGCAGAACCACTTTAATGAACTCGGTGCAAATCCGACACGTCTGTGAATAAATTGGAAGATAAGCAGTCTGCTACCTGGAATGCTGGAAGCTGTGCATGCACTCGATCCTGGACACTCTGGCCTAAATTCAGGTCGGAATGATGAGTGACAACCTCACTGCAGCTCCTGACATCCCAGTTCCTCTCTGATCACATCGATTTACTTCACTTCCCCCGTTCACCCTTCCTCTGTCTTCACTTTGACCTGAAGTCCCTTTAATGGAAGCTCCGAAGACACGAGTCATGATTCACTCGCCCTGAATAAGATGAAATCTGACTTCGTGTCGATATCGTATCCGAGACGAATAAGTTAATAATCTGAAGCGCAGTATGAATGAATTATAAATGATGGAGCTCATTAGGGCGGCACGGTGGCTTAGTGTTTGGCATGTTCTCCTCTCAGCACTAGGGATTCCCGGTTCGAATCCCCATCTGGGTGGAGTTTCCATGTTCTCCCCGTGTCCATGTGGGTTTCCTCTGGGTTCTCCGGTTTCCTCCCACTGTCCAAAAACATGGATCAAGTCAATTGAGTTCCCCAAATTGCCCCATATGGAGTGTGCCTGTATGTGCGTGTGTGTGAGTGTGTGCCCAGCGATAGATTGGCGCCCTGTCCTGGGTGTATCTGCCCAGCACCCGAAACGTTCTCCCCTGGATGGGCATGGGAAACCCCCCGCGACCCTAATAGAGGATAAAGCGAAAGATAATGGATGGATGGAGCTCATTAGGAAAATTTTAAACAGCTGTTCTGAAGGGGGTCGTAATGAAAAATTTAGTGAAGAGTCTCATCTCATTATCTTCTACTTTATCCTCTATGAGAACAGCACGGTGGCTTGGTGGTTGGCATGTTCTCCTCTCAGCGCTAGGGATTCCCGGTTCAAATACATAGAAATAAACAAATATTGGAGCAAAGGTCCTTATTGGCCCGCCTGTGAGTACTGCATAAGTTCTATCGTTAGAACCATGGGACTCAATTCTCTGCATTGTAGTCCACGTCCTCCAACCAAATTGGGTGGAGTTTCCATGTTCTCCGTGTGGGTTTTCTCCGGGTTCTCCAGTTTCCTTCCACAGTCCAAAAACATGGAACAAGGTCAATTAAATTCTCCAAATTGCCCCATATAGAGTGTGTGTGTACCCAGCGATTGGCGTCCTGTCCTGGGTCTATCTGCCCAGCACCCGAGACATTCTCCGATGGATGTGCATGAAGAACCCCCCCCACCCCGTGACCCTAGTAGAGGATAAAGTGGAAGATAATGGACAGATGGATTTTCCTCTATTAGGGTCGTTGGGGGTGAAGGGGAGAATTTTTTAGGGGCTGGGCAGATACACCCATGAGAGGAAAGCAATGCATTGCTGGGCTCATACTCACTCACACAGACACACATGCAAACACTATATAGGGGCGGGGCAATTTATATAGGGCAAATTTATATAGCGGCAATTAAGAACAACCAAATTACCTCGAATCCACATTTTTCGACTGTGGGAGGAAACCCGGAGGAAACCCATGCATGGAAACTCCACAGAGATCGAGGTTCCAACCTGAATCCTCAGGGCTGAGA